>CM060707.1:67575040-68175040 GCA_030686995.1 Artemisia argyi | reverse complement strand
TCACAACTTTTAGCAAAGTCAGAAAATAATTTTTTACAAAAAAATGAAATTTTGAGTACCAGATGGGTGGCCCCTTTAATTGTCTGGGCGGCCCCCTTAAATACTGGGCGATCCCCTTAATTATTTAATGAGTCCACCTGTCTGTTCGCAGTTTTTTCAGAAACTTTGAAAAATCATATAAAAATAACCGTAACTCCGTAGAAGTCGTGCCACCCGGCATTTTAAAGGTAATTGAGTCTACTTTTATTTAAAAATGCTTAAAAGTAACCATTACAAACTTAAATAAGTCAGAAAGTCAAAATACTACACGGAGGTCAAAAATTTTAGTCTCGTTTTAACGTAAAACTTGTATTTTACCTTTTCCTTCGAGTCGGGCATTCCTAGTCGATATATCTTTGAAAAATTAAGCATTTATGCTTTAAAAATATTGATCTTAATTAATTTTTAAAATGGATAGGAAACTATTTTATTTTTAAATAAAATCGAGCTAAGTAAACATTGATATATATATATATATATATATACAATACACAAAACGACGGCAAGTGTCTTATGTGCTATGTGAACTTATTTGTGATTCTATTTTGTTAATTGAATATATTAGATGATTGTTGCTATTTGATTTTTAGTTAATTGTATATCTAAGCATATGTGCCTTATTAGTTTATAGCTAGTTTTCCGGTTTATACTTAACTAGATCTTATGTTTGATTTCTTGCGTTAGGATTGCAATATTATGCTTGCATTGCATATAGGTATAGATGACTTAATGTTACTCAAACATCTTGTAAATGAGATAAATCTAGTCACCTAAATATTTCAAACAATTTAATCTACTCTTAACAACACACTTAAATATTTTCAACAAATTACCTTGTTTTACCTTAAGTTGTTTAATAAGAGAAATTGAATCATTGTAAAACATTAGAGTTATATAAAAGAAAAAGCATTTTCAAAATCTATTTTGTTGGTTTGATTATCATGGTTGGAGGTTAGTAACTTGGATCTTAATGTCTAAACCCTAACTTTCTGTTAGGGTTTACTATCTTTCTGGTTGTTGCTTAGCGTGTTTTCTGTTTGGGTTTAGAGAGATGATAAACAAAGGTTTTCTTAATCAAAAGAAGGGTGTCTGATGTTAGTAATTCTGGTACAAATTCTAATCCGAAGTATTTGGTGATTAATGATGGGTCTGCTAATGCTTCTGGGTCGAATACTAATGATGTGGAGTCTTTGACTCCATGTGGTGCTTCAAGCCACGAGAAGAATATGGGTTTTGTGGACACTATGAATGCGAATAAGGTGTCTCCTGCTAGTGTTGTTGGGGAGTCAAGGGCTGCTACTAATGATTACCCTAAACCTTTTGAATTCCCAGCACTTAATGAGACCATTGATTCTACAACAAACCAAGTGAAGCCAGTTTCACTTGGTGTTGCTGGTAATAAGGATGTTACAGCCACTTTTAGCTTTGGTGAGTTGAGGTCAGCCTCAACAATGAACCCTAATAGTAGCAATTTGAACGTGGATGTTGCAACAGGTTCCTCTAAAGATATGCCTAAGCAAGTGGAGCCGGTTTCAATTGCCTCTCCTTCAATGGTTAATGATGGTGATGATTGTAATCTTCCTGAAGGTGATGGAGTTAATGTTGCTAAAATGGCTGGAAAACTGAGCTTATCTCCCACCACTGACTCACATGGGGCTGCTTACCGTGCTCCTAGTACTGAAACGGTTGATACGAATTCACATGGGGTTGTTGGTGTTGAAACGGTTGAAACACATATCTAATTTCCGTAGGCTGGAATGTAGCAAGATATCAAATGATGTGGATTTGTCTGTTCCTATGAAAGTGGTTGAAGAGGTAAACAATAGGTTTGAGAATACGTTGTATGGGTACTTTCTTGGCCAACGCCTTGCTTTTCCTGTTGTTGACTACTATGTACGCAATGCGTGGGCTAAGTACGGGTTACAAAGGGTAATGATGAATGCAAAGGGGTTCTTCTTCTTTAAGTTCAATTCGAAGAAAGGTGTTGATGATGTGCTTGAAAATGGCCCTTGGTTGATTAGAAATGTCCCTATTATTCTTAAAACCTGGACATTGAACACCAATTTGCTTAAAGAGGATTTGACCAACATCTCGGTGTGGGTTAAATTCCACGATGTTCCTCTTGCTATGTTTTCTGATGATGGCCTTAGTCTTCTTGCAACATTGATTGGCATGCCAAAAAGGTTAGATGCCTTTACTAGCCAAATGTGCAAGGAATCGTGGGGCCGTAGTAGTTTTGCTAGATGCATGATTGAAGTGAAGTCGGATGAGGTGCTCAGGGAAAGCCTTACTGTTGAAATCCCTTTACATGATGGAACGGGATCGACTATTGAGAAGATAAGGGTCGAATACGAGTGGAAACCTCCTCGGTGTGAGAAGTGTAAGATCTTTGGTCATACTATGGGTGAGTGTCCAAAAGTTGTTGTTCCTGCTGCTCAGCCTACTAAGCCTGCTAATGACGGTTTCAAGACAGTCACTAAAAAGAAAAAGGGTAAGCAAGCAGGTCAAGGATGGTTTACTAAACCTGTTGTGGGTAAGCAATTTCAATATCAACCGAAAAGGACTCCTCCTGAACCTAAGAAAGTGGATGACACTAAGAAGAAGACTTATGATATGGCTAGTTCTAGTGGAACGAAGATCTCTACATCAAACCAGTTTGATGCTCTTAATATGGATGATACGGATGGTTTTGGTATTCCTACTAGTGACACCAACAAGGGTGTGGATGCTGGCCGTCAATGGAAGTTAATGAGGATGAGTCGATTAAGACTGGTACTACATCACAAGAACCGCTTGTGAGTGATTCAATGGGGGCAAAGGAAGTTGGTTCTACTCCTATAGTTGAGAAAATTGGTAAGCTTGAAAAGCTACTTATTGATGGGAAAGCTACTCTTGTGGATGATGATGGTTATCCTGTTCCGTCTACCTCTTTCACTAAGAGGGCTAACCCATTTTCAAAGGTTGGTGAGGTTGTGGTTTCTGATACTGATGATGATGATGTTCTTAACACGTTCGACGAATCAACAAATCTTTTTGGTGGTGGTCATGAGCGTGAAGATGAGTTTGATGACTATGATGATTATTCGAAGCAAATTTATGATCTTCCAGGGAATTTGGATGCTCTTAATGCCATTTATGGCTTTAATCTCCAAGGTCGTAGGAAGTAGTTTATATTTTGGCCAGAGTCTTTTGTTATCATGTGGTTAGTGATTTTTTTTTCTTGTTTGGAAAGTAGGAAGTATCTTGTTATGTAAGCTTTTCGCCTATGTAACGGGCTGAGATTTGGGATTCACCCATATCCGTTGTACTTAAATGCTTTTTGGAGTAATATATTTACCGGGTCGTTGACCTTTTACCAAAAAAAAAACATATAACAATCATGAAGTAATAAGTCAAATTTCAATCATTCACCAACCTCACTCATAAATAATCTTAGGATTAATGGAACACATTATCAAAATGCCTTTTTGTTTTAAATGAGTGTTTGTGAGGGTCAAGAAAGATCTTGATATTATATCAATTCATTATTCAAATTATGGTTGATATATTCATCAAATCTAATTGACATGTTTTTGAGTGTGGACAAAAAATTGGATTGTTATTTGTTTAGTTTCAAGATTACATCAAATTTTAACAAAAGATATAGTCTTGAATCTACATATTCAATCACACTAGATTGATATGAAAATATTTACATCCTTTGTAGATGAAAATAATATGCATTGGATCATAACTCACACCTGTGTTGATAATGCCATATTGAATCTACTTGTCCAATAGTTGTGTTCCAATATTAGAATAACATGTTTAACACATGCATAAAATATACAATGATGTAGGATTGACGACTTGGATGTTTCGTCCGAAATATTCAAGCAATTTACATTGCAATGCAATGGATAAATGTGTCATATCCGAAAAACCAAACATGAGCAAACTAACAACATACGTAAACTTTGCTCACACTACTTAAAATCATTACTTCAAGATAAAATACATATTTAAGAATAATACACACTATATATTCTATGTATTTCATTTTCTTTGTAGCATGAATGGTTGTGTTACAAGATAATGCAATACACTTTCCTTTTTGAAATAATATAAGTTATTATAATTGAAAAATAACTTGTCACAATCCATAAACAAGTAAATTTTATTTTTTCAAATACTTGTTAAAGTATGATATATAACATTGGCAAAAATCATAGAAAATAATGTTTGTTTAAAAATATATTAACGTCTAGTTTTGATATCATTTGAGAATCACAAACTCATTTAAGATAAATAATCTTAATGAGATTCATTTCACAAGAGATGCTAAGGTGCACTCTTAAGTCTAGCACATTTATTAAATCAAGTAATATGTAATCAAAACCAAACAACCGGTAAATCATGAACAAAAGATTAAAAATTTTTGTTTACTCTTATCTAAACATTCAACACGTCTCTATTGGGATCGTGAATAAAATATATCATCTAGATTTAACTTCATAAAAACATGACGTTTGAGTCACATTAAGCCAAGCATTAGTGAACCAAGCAAACTTCATATTTGGTACTCTTCGATAGGTTAATTTAGGAATTTAATTTCTTCTAAAAAGAGAATGACTACTGGAGAACCTATTGTCTAGAAACTCAATTTAACCTAACGGTTTAATTGCTTCTATGTGAGAAGTTGGGTGTGTGTAACCTGTAAAAATGGTTGTGTTTAGCCTTAATTGAGCACCACTAGTAATAGTCTCATACTCATTCTCCAACTTGATTAAATTTCTATTCCTAAATGTACCTAACGCTAAGCTTACTTTTATGAACTTTGCTTCTCATTAGATGCTTTCATTCCTAGATTTATGACATATCGCATATATGTTGTTTCTAGATGTTTATTTGCTCCTATGTGATTTGATTGTACGCCTTTATATGCTTAACTCTATATGTATCATTCATTTAGGTATATATTTCTTGCCTTTAGATCCTACACCCTTATTTCATGAGAACCTTAGTGTCACAATCCGATAGGTCATATTTGTCTCAAAACTGTCTTAAGTATCCTAGATTCTCCATGCATACTCACTTCCTTATTTATCATCTTGTTTCCTTCCAAACAATCAACTCCTTTGTCAAGAGATAGTTAGATTGTAATCTAATACCTCTCTAAGTTGATGTGACAACTTAAATATTTCATCCGAAATGTTTAAGTATTTTTAATTAGCAAAATGCAAATTAAAATGTCACTCATTGTTCATTTCTATTTCTTGAGTCATGACTCTATTATTATATAGATGTCAAACACCTTCCGTCCACCTTTAGGAAAACCTTCTTGTATGTTATCCTTCATCCTTCGTGTCATTGTCAAAATTATCGTTTTCATGTTGGTTTGTCTTTATTTGTATCACACTTTATGTCCGGATGAGCATGAATTTAATGGAAAGGGAAATCACACTCACTCACATATATCCTTCTACCTCACACCCAAAACCGAGTCATCCTTTGTACTACCAATCTCGAGTCATCCACCATTTCCATACCAATGACTATATCAACACCCACTTGTCACCTCCACCAAGAACCACCATCTCCAACAAAAACTTGTCATCATACCACCAAAACAACTCTTCATTGACCTTACTAATGAAGATGACACCACTCCATCAATCAATGGATATATCAACTCACAATTGTCTCCACCACCTCCTACCCAAGAAATTCCTTCCTTGAACATCACTCTTTCGCTTCCACCTAGTCATCTCCACTTGATCCTCATTTCCCATCTTCACAAGAAGATTCAACCATGTCACCATTCCCTACACACCAAAACTTAAATCCCTGAAAGTCAAGTGAATTTCTTTATGAAATGCGTCATTTCCACTTTCTAGCAAGTGAAGAACACAATGAAGAAATCCAAGCTTCAAGTGTTGTCGAGTCATCACCACCTCATTTCACATATCCACCTTCGGTCGTCAACCAACAAAACACCTAAAAATCCCATGATTCCCTATCATCTACCCTTGTCAAACGATATATTAATCTAAACCATAATTGTCAACCCTTTGTCATCACCTTCCCTTTACATTCACGCTCATCCCTCCTCATTTTCCTACGTTTTTTTAAAAAGAACGTATCATTCTCATCTTCATTTTTTTTAACTCTTTTAGAGTATATATATTTTTTTGGCATCTTTCGCCAAAATATGTCGGTCGAATCTTTGCATTAGGTTCTAATCATTGTCATGTCTTAAGCATTGTTCATGGTAATTTTTTTTTTTTGGATTTAGGTTGTTATTTTGATGAGGCGAAAAATGAACCACTTTTAGGGGGTCATTTAAGCCCGGAATTGAATTTATTTGATCAAATATTGCCCTAAATCATTCCTTTTGTGGTTTTAGGTACTTTGGGAGAGAAATCTAGAAAAGAAGCAATTCGGACGTTTTTGGAGCATAAAAGTGAAGAAAACGCCAAAGTCTTAATTTTCCTTGCTGGGAACAGTAGGTGACGGCGTCAAGAAGGAATTTCTGACGGCGTCAAGAGTAATTTCCATGACGACTCAGTACAGAATTGACGGCGTCACAAGGTAGGGCGTCAAGAGTAAAAAGCATGACGGCCTGGAAACACATAACACATGACGGCGTCAAAAGTAGATCAAGGCAGTCCGAGAAGTATTTTGGCGGCGAGATGACGGCGTCACAAATTTGTTCTTGACGCCGTCAGACCCTATTTCCTATATATAGTTTTCTAATTTTCACATTAAAAAGAGAGGTTTTGGAGAAACCCTAAGTACGAACTTGGTACGAATTTTATAGGTTTTTCAAGGGTTCTCAGCCCTTGATCCCTTTCATGTGTAATTGAGATAAGTATTCTTTTAATTCAATCAATATGTCTATGTGTTGGTTGTCTATATCTTGTTCTTGTCTTAATTCTACCATGCTAGGCTAGATCTATCTTGTGTTTTCTTAGATCTAATGAAACCTAGATGTTAATTATGTGTTGATTACTTGTTTATGGTTGTATTGGATGAATGATTTTGATGTTAGGCTTAAGAAAACTGGCAGATCTCCAAATGGTAACATGCTTGAACGTCTTAGGAAACATGAACTGACGAGCACTAGGTTTTATTGGTTGTATTTAATGCATGAGTAAATTCTAATGATCCTATGTTAGGAGCTTCTTAGCCGGCTCGACATAGGAGTGAAGTAGGCACTCATAGGATTGGGGAATTTAGTGCGCCACCCCTTGATTGGTATTAAGGAATACAATCCGTCATCCACGCAACTATAACAAGTAATTAACGTGTAAAAGATATCTAGGGAGTAGTGAAATCTAAGTAAACACATTTTCTCCACTTATTGCTCACAACCTTAGTTAATTTAGTTTATTTTGATTTCTATTATTTTATTTTGATTGCATCTTTAGTATTGGGTTAGTTGACTAGCAACTAATTCCGCCCAAATCCTTCAAATCCGAGATTTTTACTTGCTTTCTAAAAAATATAAAAATACAAAAATAATCATCTCTCATCTTTAGAACTAGTATTTAGGTTTTTTAATCCTAGCGACACTATTCCTAGCTGAACGATCAATCCCCCGGTACTTGTCACCATACTATACTACAACGATCAGGTACACTGCCTGGTGGGGGTTGTAAGCTTCTCAAGATCCCTTGAGAGGTAAAGCCTGGTGCGATTCCCACGTATCAAGTTTTTGGCGACGCAGCCCGGGGAATAGTTATTGTCTAGGTTAGAATCTCTTTTTATTAGGTCTACTTGCTAGATTCCTTTCTAGTAAGATTTTATTTTTATTTTTAGGATTTCTTTAGTCTATCTTATTTCTTTGTGTTTTTGTTCGTAACTCTTCACCACCCGACATCATGGACGATGGGAACATCCTTGAACCCGTCATCCCACCACAACAAAACCTACCACTAGAACCTCTTAGGCCCCGAACCTTAGGAGAGTATTCCCGACCTAGCCACCAAGGCTACCGAAACACCATTGAGCTCACCGGAGCCAATGTGACCCCCTTGCGATCGGACACCATCCGGTTGGTGCAAAGCGGATGTGCATTCCATGGACTTCGTTCCGAAGATCCAAACCAACATCTTAAGGACTTCCTTAAAATCGTAGATTCCATAGACCTGGGTGTTGAAACTAGAGAGACAACCCGATTACGCCTATTCCAATTCTCTCTACGGGATCAAGCTAGTCAATGGCTTGAGCGTTTACCCGCGGGATCGATCTCACCACTCGTTTCCTTGCTCAATTTTTCCCACAAGGGAGAACTACTAAGCTTAGAAATGACATCTTGATGTTCCAACAACGTCAAAATGAATCTCTTTATGAAGCATGGACTCGTTTCAAGGACTTACTCCAAAAAGTCCCTCATCATGACATAGATCTTTGGCTCCAAGTCCAAATCTTTTATGACCATATCGATCTCTCCACGAGGCGAGCCATTGACCAATCGGCCGGTGGTAAGCTACGCGATCTAAGTGCAGAACAATCATGGAAACTCATAGAAGATCTTGCTCTCTACGACAACGAAAGTTGGAATGATCCCCGTGATTTGAACAAAACGGTCAAGGCAATATCTTTGCCTTCGAACAATTCTAGCACTCCCGACCGTAGGATCATGGAACTTGAGGACCAAGTCAAGTTTCTCATGAAATCTTACGAAGCTCCTAAGCCTTCAAGCCAAGTGAACAAAATCACTTCTTCATGCGAATTATGTAGTGGTCCCCACGACACTCGTGATTGTGTGGAACTCCCCGGAACAGCTTTTGCGGACTACGCATCCACGCGTACCGATGAAACGGGAGATAAGTGGTACACTTTCAAGCCCGAGCCAAACCCTTACGGTGATTCATACAACCCCTCTTGGAAAAATCACCCAAACCTTAGGTGGAAACAAAATCAACCCAATTCTTCCAATCCACCTAATCGTTACCAACCAAATGGTCCACCCTTCAACCGTACTTTCAACAACAATCCTTCTAACAACTATGGTAGTACCAACAATCTTGAAGGATTGATGTCTAAGTTCATGGCATCTCAAGAAGCTCGCATATCTAAGTTTGAAGCCGATTTCAAACAAAAGCAAAGCGAGATGACCACCAAAATTGACGCATTGTTGAAAGTTCTCAATGACCGAGAAATGGGTGCACTCCCAAGCGACACGGTCAAGAATCCGAAACTAAACGTTAATTCCATATCTTCAGTTTTGTCACCCACTTCGTGTCCACAATACTACTCGGTTAAATCAACGAGCATGTGTTTCAAACAAAACCAAATTCTTCAAAAGGACCAATCAAGTAAAATACCCGATATAGAACCGGTCAAAAGTATAGTTGAAACACCTCCTACGCAAGACCTTGACGATGAATTCAAAGAACTTCACCTTGAACGCCCCGTCATTGATGTCTTAGCGCGTGCTCCTTAATATAGTGCCCTCCTAGAAAAATATGAGAAGTTTAAACTAGGTAAAAATGGGACCGCCTTCGTTCAAAACAAGTTGCCTAAAAAGCTTGATGATCCGGGTATATTTGTTTTGCCTTGTAAGATAGGAAGATCCGAAGCTTTCGACACACTAGCCGATTTAGGGTCAAGCCTCAACTTGATTCCCTTATCCTTATTCACCGCTCTTAAGCTAGGAAAGTTAGAGGAAACGGAGGTATTGATAGGGCTAGCGGATGGGAGTATTGCCCACCCGGTTGGAATGATTAAGGATGTAGTTGTTCACGTAGGAAAGTTAACTATAATAGCGGATTTTCACGTCCTAGACATGGTTAGTGACACTACATGCCCATTATTGGTAGGAAGAGGATTTTTATTAAACGCTAGCGCCATGATAGATTGTAAGGAGTCTAAGATAGCGGTAAGTGAAGGCGATACTTGGTCGGTGTACGATGTAAAGAAGCATAGTTATGCTTGTGATGATGAACCGACACCGCATTAGGTAGAGATGAATAGGAGACCATCTAGATATGGACCTTGGATAGAAAGGAACTTCATAGGACCTCAATGCCCATTCTATCTAGAGAAAGATTTCGTTGAAAAGACACATTCGGTAGAACAACTCATAGCTAGAGATGAAGAGCTACATCCCTTTGAGGACCCCTTAGTCTTTAGGAAGATGATTGAGTTCTTAAGCGTAATGCCTATTAACATAGAGATGAATAAGTGGAAAAGAGAGGGAGACAAGTGTAAATGGAGGTGGGACAAGCCACCTAAAGAAGGTGACAGATCATGGCATATGAGGATGACTTTGTATGATCCGGATGGAGAGAGTTTGAAAGGTCATACCATACTAAGGAAACCGATAGGAAATTGAAACCTAAGTTTGATCCCAAAGATGTCCTCAATGAGGAACTCACCCGTATCACGTAGTAACCCATGACCTTGAGTCTAGCTACAAGACTCGTAAATAAAGAAAAGCGCTTCTTGGGAGGCAACCCATGTTTTGTGTGATTTTTATTTTGTTTGTTTGTTATTTGCTTCCGTATGCATGCTTTATTTTTATTGTTGGTAGATCATGTTTCTCAATTAAATAGTGAAAATACTTTACTTTGTTGTTTTGGCCTAGTCTTAACTCCACCTAAAAGTATTTTTGCAAAAGATAAGTGTAAGGGGAAACCCCAAATATGTTTTTAAGAAACAACCGATCATGATTCTCCACAATATTAAATGAACATGTGTACTCGTATTTGTTAGAGTCAAATGCTTGTATCGAGTCATAATGAAGTTTTGCAGGATTTTCCAGGAAGTAGGACCAAGTTTTTTCCAGAAATTTTCCGGAAACTTAACATAAGAATTTCTGCAGGTCAATTCTGACGGCGTCACGAGTTAACTCTTGACGGCGTCACGTGTAAAAATCTGGAAATTTTACCAGTTTTGTTTTTCTAACGGAGTCTTATGGTTTTTGTGAATTATTAAGTTTATAATCTCCAGGAAATCTGCAAACTTCATTCCACAAGCATTATATCTTATTTTGTTTTCGAGGATTTAGTAACTTATATAGGATGCTGCCGATTTTATGTGAGGTTGTCTTGTCTATTTTCTCAGGATTCACATGTTATGTATGACAAGAAGATGATTTATATTCTGGAAGGGAAGCTTTGATTGTTCATTTTCTTGGAGGAAGATTTAACCTGGTCACCTTATTATCCATACCGAGCGAATCAGGGGAGTATTTGATTTCATTCTTTTTACTTATTTCACTTTACATTCTTTACTTGAACATTGGGGACAATGTTCATCTTAAGTGTAAGGGGAGGGTAAAATGATGATACCTTACATATGCACTTTCGCTTGAGTTTGTTTTGTTTAATGGTAGATGTGTAATAAAACTATGAGAAATACTTGTTAGTGCAATTTTAGCACCAAATTTAAATTTTTTTACAACATTTAGGAGTGAAACTTTAGCCATAACAAGCGTCTCATGGATAGGAGATTGTATGACTAGCACATAACCGTACTATTCAGAAAAATTTTCCACCCAAATATGTGAGGTTCGCCTTTAGATTTGATAGGAAAAGCATTTACTATTAGTGCTTATGAGTGTACCGGTAGCATTTAGATTCTAGAACTTGCGTTAGTGATGCATCCCGAGACCGCTAGTGAGACTACATTCGTATAGTAGGATTTACTACATGATAAGAGGCATTAGGATCACCCTTGTGTTAAACCCGTATCATAATTACTTGACCATTTAAGTCATATTACTTGGCTAGTTAAGTCAACTAATTTTTCCCACACCCTTAGCGTTGTACTCATTTTTAGTACACGAAACCCCTAGTACACCCCTCCGAGCCTATCTTTTCGTTTCTAACTTTAAGCATTTTACTTAAAGGAAGAATTTGTTACACCCCACTTAAATGTACACCCAAATCGCCTTAGCCTTCCGTGTATGCGCTCATCTTTAGTGCATTATTGTTATTTGTTAAACCCTAAGTTAACTATTTAATTGATTACATGGTTGCTAAGTCGAGTCATATCCTTGTACATATTGTTTTGGGACGATTGGGACTCATGGGTAAGTACTTATTTTATGGAGTAATGGGGAAGAACATCATATTATTACCCCCATATGTACGTTAATCTTAAAAGTGCTCCAAGTGTTTTGATTTTCTTAATTCGAGTCATTAGATTAGTTTATTGTATAGTATGTAAAAATTCAAGTGTAAGGGGAATGTTCATTCCCTATGATGTATTATTTTGGATGGTAGGGTAAGAGTGTATGCACAAAAAAAAAAAAAAAAAAAATCGAAAAAATCAAGAAAAAAAAGTAGAAAAAGGAAAAGAGAAAAAACATACGGACTACCATCCCGTTTTATTCTATGTTCATTTTATGTTTTTGTTATTTTTCATTTATTAGCTTAAGTCGAGTCTAGTCTTGGCTTAGCAACGCCACATTGTACATGTAATTAACCAAGATTGTTAACTCGCCACCAGTAAAAACTTCCTTTATCCAACAAAACCGTGTATTTCATATCCCTACACCTAACATTACAACCCTTTAAAAGACCTCTTTGATAGTTTATACTAGGTGCTTACGTCATGTGGTGGAGGTTTGATCCTTTCCCAAGCCTATGGTAATCTATTTTGCGAGATATCTTCCGTTTCCATATTGAAATTTATACTTTATTACACCCGAGAGATGTGAGTATCTAAACACTATTTGTGAGGTGCTAGTGTATGACCTCCATGCTTGTCTTTGGTCTTTAGTGGAACGATTATTTGTTGTAATTACTTTTATATTAGTGTTAAATGACCCCTAACTTGTATTTTGAGTAGAATAAAAGCGCATTTGCTTGAGGACAAGCAAATCTCAAGTGTAAGGGTATATGATGAGGCAAAAAATGAACCACTTTTAGGGGGTCATTTAAGCCCGGAATTGAATTTATTTGATCAAATATTGCCCTAAATCGTTCCTTTTGTGATTTTAGGTACTTTGGGAGAGAAATCTGGAAAAGAAGCAATTCGGACGTTTTTGGAGCATAAAAGTGAAGAAAATGCCAAAGTCTTAATTTTCCTTGCAGGGAACAGTAGGTGACGGCGTCAAGAAGGAATTTCTGACGGCGTCAAGAGTAATTTCCATGACGACCCAGTACAGAATTGACGGCGTCACAAGGTAGGGCGTCAAGAGTAAAATGCATGACGGCCTGGAAACACATAACACATGACGACGTCAAAAGTAGATCAAGGCAGTCCGAGAAGTATTTTGGCGGCGAGATGACGGCGTCACAAATTTGTTCTTGACGCCGTCAGACCCTATTTCCTATATATAGTTTTCTAATTTTCACATTAAAAAGAGAGGTTTTGGAGAAACCCTAAGTACGAACTTGGTACGAATTTTACAGGTTTTTCAAGGGTTCTCAGCCCTTGATCCCTTTCATGTGTAATTGAGATAAGTATTCTTTTAATTCAATCAATATGTCTATGTGTTGGTTGTCTATATCTTGTTCTTGTCTTAATTCTACCATGCTAGGCTAGATCTATCTTGTGTTTGCTTAGATCTAATGAAACCTAGATGTTAATTATGTATTGATTACTTGTTTATGGTTGTATTGGATGAATGATTTCGATGTTAAGCTTAAGAAAACTGGCAGATCTCCAAATGGTAACATGCTTGAACGTCTTAGGAAACATGAACTGACGTGCACTAGGTTTTATTGGTTGTATTTAATGCATGAGTAAATTCTAATGATCCCATGTTAGGAGCTTCTTAGCCGGCTCGACATACGAGTGAAATAGGCACTCATAGGATTGGGGAATTAAGTGCGCCACCCCATGAATGGTATTAAGGAATACAATCCGTCATCCACGCAACTATAACAAGTAATTAACGTGTAAAAGATATCTAGGGAGTAGTGAAATCTAAGTAAACACATTTTCTCTACTTATTGCTCACAACCTTAGTTAATTTAGTTTATTTTCATTTCTAGTATTTTATTTTGATTGCATCTTTAGTATTGGGTTAGTTGACTAGCAACTAATTCCGCCCAAATCCTTCAAACCCGAGATTTTTACTTGCTTTCTAAAAAATATAAAAATACAAAAATAATCATCTCTCATCTTTAGAACTAGTATTTAGGTTTTCTAATCCTAGCGACACTATTCCTAGCTGAACGATCAATCCCCCGGTACTTGTCACTATACTATACTACAACGATCAGGTACACTGCCTGGTGGGGGTTGTAAGCTTCTCAAGATCCCTTGAGAGGTAAAGCCTGGTGCGATTCACACGTATCATATTTTTAAAACAATAATTGCATGTGTCATACTTTTAGTGCATATACCTAATACGTCCATATATTGCTCCCCTATTAGAGTCATGCATATACTATCATCATCATTATATATATGTGCACTTGTCTACTAACTTTGTTTTGAAGGATTACTTCATCGCTCGATTCTTTGGTAGCCAAAACAAGTTTTGAGCATACACCAAGGGGGAGCATTGAAGTTGATAGGATCAAGGCTTCACTTACGATGATGCAAGCTCGCCTTATACATTCTATCTCAAGAGTTCAAGCGTAGTAGAAGTCTCGTCTATGAGTCCACGTTTTTTCTTCGACAAAAGGGGGAGAAGAAGTGTAAACAAGTAACTTATACATTTTACTATGAGTTATAGTTTACATAGTTTGTCATCATCAAAAAGGGGGAGATTGTTGGCATGAATATTACAATATTTAATCTAAACATCCTCTTCATGTTTTGATGATGACAAAGATGTAAGTTACAACATATAACGTAAAGTGCTTAAGTTACTTGTGATCACAATTCTTCTATGCACTCATACGTCAACAAGCCTCGACATCTCAACGTCTCAAGTATGCTTCAATAATCACTTAAGGTATGTACAAACAAATATCTAATACATTTTATGATCAAAGGGATTTTATTTAGACACTACAAATTTTATGAAATGTTATAAACATCTTATATATTTTGAAAAACACTTTTGGTAAATAAAGGAAAATGTTTAATTCATAATAAATATATGAATTCAAATTTTTAGCCAAAAATAGTTAAAATTTCACTAGATAACCTTCACCAGAAAAGACAAAAAAAACTGCCGTTTTCGTCTGGGCGGCCACCTTAATTTTAAGGGGGCCGGTATACAATTAAAGGGGCCGGCATACGCTCCATTTGTCAGAAACTTTTGCCTATAAATACTGGTTCAAATCTGTAATTTTTTCACACTTTTGCATGAAAATTTTCAGTTCCAAGCATACTTCTAAATCCTTTGATCATAAGTTTATTAGTCTTTGTTTCAAGTGATTCAATCCCTCATCACTCAAAGTGCAAGAGAAGAATCCTCCCTATAATAAAGCCAAAGATGTATTAGAGTCTAGTTAGTGCTTATGTGAAGTTGTGATTTATGTTTATGTAATAAGTAGATCAAGTTGATCTTACTTAGTAGTGAGTCAATGAGTGAGTAAGAAGTAGTGGGAAGAAGTAGTAGTGTGGAGAACTCATGTAGTTGTGAAGAAGTAGGTGTGTAAATAAGTAGTGGAGTATAGAAGAAGTTGTGAAGTAGTCGTGAAGTCGTGTAGAAGTTGTGTAGTGATCGAAGTCGTGTTGTGAGATTGGTTCTAGCTACTATCAGAACTCGACATTTAGCTTAGTGTCGTTAAATGGTGTAAGCAAAAGTTGTGTAAGGTTTTCTCCGCTAAAAGGGAGCTTGTTGAGTAGTGAAGAAAACTCTCGAGTAGGTGACTCGGGGAGTGGAGTAGGGCAAGGAAGGTGTCCTTGTAGCCGAACCACTATAAATCATCGTGTCCGGTTTGTATCCTCTTTCTCTTGTCTTTTCACATTTATTCTTGCATTTATCGCTTTATATCTATTCTTGCAAATATGTGTTGATTGTTGCTTATATTGTCATGATGATTGATTGTGGTGTAGTTACAAGTTAATATTGTGATAGGATATATAATTGTATGATATGGTCTAATGGACTTATATATATTATTAACACTTCTCATGTTGAGTTTAACTTAATCAATAATTTGATACAAAACGTTTTAAGATTTTAAAAGGAAAACGTATTCACATAAAGATCGACCAAAGCTTCATTCATAAAACTAAGTTTTGAAAACTAATCCAAAAGCTCACATATACAATTGATCATATTGATTATATGTTGTTTTCATACTAAACTCTAATTGAAGGTTTTTCAAACAAACAATTGAATAAATTTTAATCAACATTTTGAAATCAAGTTTTTATAAAATCAAAAAGAGGGGGAAAACTATTCAACCCCCCTTCTAGTTTTTCACAGTTCCCTATTGCTTAGGCTGTCGTAAATGTAGAAAACAAAGAAAACTGGCTTTGGTTCATTGTTAGCTTATCTGACGACTTACGTCTTAATCGAGGGGCAAATCTAACTATCATATTAGATGGACACAAGGTAAACATTCAACCTAGAAATCTCTAACAAACTTTAATATGAGATACACTTTAACAAATACTTCTCGCTAATAGGGTCTTCAAGAAGCAGTGAGGGAGTGGCTACCCATGGTAGAGCATAGGCAATGTGCTAGGCATATATATGCCAACCTAAAGAAAAAATGGCCGGGTTTATATTTCAAAAATCTATTTTGGGGTGCAGCATCAGCAACTATGGTACACCAGTTTAATGAAAAGATGAAGCTTTTAAACAACCTTGATGTTGAAGCTCATAAATGGTTAGTAGAGAGGAACCCAAACACATGGTGTAGAGCATTCTTTGAAATGGATAGGTGTTGTTTAGCTTTTGAGAATGGTATATACGAAAGCTATCACTCGGCAATACTTGTAGCAAGAGGTAAGCCTATTATTAAAATGCTCGAGGATATAAGGGTTTACTTGATGTAGAGGTTAGTAGTTATGAGTGATAAAGCAAGGGAGTTAGTTGATGTCATATGTCCATCCATTAGAAAACAATTAGAGTCATTAAAGAAGTTTCAAAGGTATTGGGTTGTGTATCCTAGTGGTTTCAAAGAGTTTGAGGTGAAAAAAATTAGATGAGGGGTTCGGTGTTAATTTAGAAACTCACAAATGTACTTGTAGACAATGGGATTTAAGTGGAATCCCCTGTGTACATGGGGTTGCCGCTTATTGCTTTCTAAATCAGGTTCGAGCAAATGGAGTTAATCCAATGTACCATAAAGATGCATGGCAAAACACTGATGCCTATTCCATTAAACCCGTTGGTGGTCCTTCAATGTGGGTAAGAAGTGGGCTCCCACCTCCAATGCCACCAATTAAAAGGAAGATGCCGGAAGACCTAAAAATAAAAGAAAGAAGCATCCAACTGAAGATCAGGGATCTTCCCAAAGGGTATCCAGAGTTGGAAGAACCGTGACATGTTCAAATTGTTGGACAAAGGGGCACAACAAGAGTGGATGCACTAATTAATCAAAGGATCCACCAACAAAAGACGTAAGAAAAGCAAGAAGAAACAAGGCTGGAGCAAGTGGATTTGTAAATGCCACAAGTGCTCTCAGGAGGATGGAAATGGGTGCTAGTGAAGTGACAAGTGAAGGCCAAACTGAGGTAAGTTTATTAACTTATATTATTTGTCTATTTTTTTTATTTTTTATTTTATTTATTTATTTATTTTTGGTAACAACATGCGTGTTTCGTAAATAATCAGTCTTAAGGCGTGTTTATGTCACCATTTTTAAGTGTTTTATAGCTTATTATATCTTGGAACAACCTAACTTATTTAAATTGTGCAAGTGCTCAATAGCTTATTATATGCTTATCCAAACACCCCCTTAATTACTATATATACCAATCTAAGTGTTTGTACGATAACAGGATGAACATGCTAACGAGGAAACTATGTATGTCGACGAATTTGTTGATGTAGAACCTGCTAATGTTGATGATTATGTGACTCGACCATCGAAACCTGCAAATGTTGATGATGCTACTACTCAACAAAGTCAACAGCTTAGAAGAACTAATAGGATGAGACGTCCATCACAGAGGTTACGTGAATAAAGTGAAGAATCTATTTTCGTGCAATAATGAAGGAGTGCATCTGGTGGTCATAAGGCTTTTGATTTCTAAATGAATTGTTTAGTCTTGTTGCTTTTGGTAACTTAAGTAATGTTATGTTCTGGAATGTGGTTTGTTTTGCCACCTCTTTTATAGACAATTGAATCAAATATTTTGTATTAATAAATGCAATAACTAAATTTCTGGTAACAATATTCTTGGTGTTTGAATCTTTATCAACTTGTTTATGAATAGGTGTGATTGTTGTTATGGAAAACGATTTGTAGATGGACCTGGAAGTAGAGCTTCTGATAACAGCAGAGACAAGTGACAAACTTAAGCTTAAAGATGATAAGTAATGGAGTGGTTTATGTATCATTACTTGTTTTTAGTTTAACGATATGAACTGGTGTAGAGATTTTAGGAATCATAAAATTTCATCCAAAATATTATTTATTAAGAATGTTATTTGTAAGTTATTATGGCGTCTAATGAAATCCAACATGTCACTTAATGAAATTCAACATGGCAGGCACTTAATGATGTGGCATGTACACATGGCAGATGATGTGGACTTTGATATGTTAAAATTAAGTTTGCGGTGATAACGGAACGGAATTTGAAAGTACGTATATGATATTGGTAGTTTTTTAAATACACGTATGATATTTGTACATTTTTAAAAGTATGTTGCTATTATATAGATTTAACCCTAACGCAAAATATAATCATAAGGTACCCGCCGCTGTATTGTGCGGGTACCGTTCTAGTTAATTAGCAATACATTTGTAAAGTCCAATTCAAGGAAGGATGAGACTAGACGAACATAGATTATACTTGGACCATATTGACTTGTTTTTAGAGCAGACAGATTTGGTGTTCATGTGCGCTATAGTGCTTTCGACAATTGATTTTAGGAAAAAAGAATCTTTCACTACCAAATAAGACTCTTTAACTATAAAATTTTGCCTTGGCCGAATGTACGTATATATGAAAGCTGTTTAGGTTGGTCTATTACTTTTTAATTAGCCCACTATGTTTTGTGTTATCACTGCTTTTTCACATATTCATCTGAGCCTGTTGAGCTCGTTTCTTTTGCAAGATATTATACTAAAACGTTTATATACCTTAAGACGCCCCTTTGTTGGGCTTGGTGGGCTTTTGGCTAAGTTTGGGCTTGAACTAACATTATTACAATGACTAGGCTAACATAGGGTGCTTGGTGGGGGTTAAAGGGGTGGGGAATGGGTAAGGTATTTATTAAATGTGCTTGGTTAGTGGGGGGTAAGGGATTGATTACTTCGTAGTGGGTAATGAACCATTATAAAGTAAATGGGGGGGGGGGGGGGGGGCTGGTAAGGGATTGATTACCCACCTCACCCATTCTTTTGCATTCCATTTCTCTTTCCTTTTCCCTTTCTCTTTCCCCTTCCCCACTTTGAACCAAGCGGACCCTAGCATATTAGGCTTATTAGCTTAACTAGTTTCTAAGCCCACCATTTAGTATCTAACTAGTTATTACTTATTACAATATACAAGGTTCTTATCATGTAAATTAAATGATCATCACTTCCTATATAATATTAACGAGAATGGCGACTAGTGCCGCGTTGCGGGCATGCCTATTTATTTGCCGAAATTATGATAAGCCGAAATTAAGCTGAAAAGTTCATATCCTATAACAATTGAAAAGACCTTATACATCTTTATTAATTCGTAAAATGTTAAGTACGCATACATTTTAGTAGTGTAATTGTACTTGTCAATAATCAGTGTCCCAACTCACATTAACTATCATTCATTAAAAAACATGCGACATAGAATCAAGAGATTCACCTCATGTTTAATATTTTGTTGCCTCCGGTTTGTTTCAGTTTGAGCCGAAGGTTTAGCTAATGCAAATGTGGATAATAGCTTCACCTGCATATTAAATGTCGTTTAGGTAAACACCATTAATATCAATGTGTCAGGTTGCCAGCATTTCCAAGCTTTTGTTCCTTTATAAATAACTAATGAGTTAATTTGTTTGCTACACTTTTTTTGTAGAACTTGAATATAACATACAAACACGTTTCTTACAAAGGCTTTATATACACGATTACACATGACTCTTACTACGCATTCTAAGTGATGAAACATCTTATGTCCAGTTCCAAAACCATCAAATATATAAACTCAGTAATCATGTATCTTATAAGCCGATGACACCTGTTCCAGCCCTATTTCGTCAATTCAAGCACATCAATTTCAGCCCCCAAATGCACACGAATGGAAGTGTAAAGTGTCACCTATTGGAAGCAAGAACCTGAGCATGAGACCAGCCGTTTTATAGAATGAAATTCGTACGTAGTTTCATCGCCATCTGGTTTTGCCCTGCTTCTTGTGGTCTTTGTCAGTGTTGCCTCTTGAGGCTATCGTTACAATGGGGTATAAAAAAACAAATCGGCTGTAATATAAGCCATTAAAAGAGAAAAGATTCCATTTCTAAAGAAAACATATTCGCACATACCACGAAGAACCGAAATATTCTCCACAGTACAAATGATACACGGGCTTTAATGTGTTAGAATGGCCTTTCAAACGTTCCTCATACCAAAAGGCTGCTCCACAATGGCGGCAAAGTTGGTCACAGTCTCCTATATCATCATACTCTGGCGCTGTATCTATAATAAGGTTTACAAATAAGTTATTGGAAATTTGGAATAAAAATAACTTCATAACCCATAACAATAAAAGATTTGAAAATAGGTAAAAGTGTCAACCTCGATTGTGAAAAGAGGTGCTGGAATCATTGGAGACCGCATTTGATTGGCCGAAGCACGATGGCCAACACGACGGCGCACATTTCATGTACTGCCATGAGAAGGGGCCACAGAAGGTGGCAACACCTGTGGTGCAGGTCTCTTTGCAGGTGTGTCAACTGGAAAAGCACGCGGTACATCAATATATGTTGGGGGACATTAAAAATTGTAAAACCATTAAATTTACCAGATTTATATATTTGAAATCAATATGAAGAACTATCAAGCCAAAAAAAATAATACTGCTTACCCTCTGTTGTGGCCACAAGGCGATGATTGTATGTTGACAGTATTTGAGGGTGACTACCGGTGTCAGTTATACATGTTGTTGCATAGACATTGAGCCCTGTATAGTTGTTGATATATAAGTGAACACACCATAAGATTACAGTCGTATCAGAACATGAAATAATATAGTTAAAAAAACTAATTTGCTGCGATAAGAATAAATTCATAACCCGTAACAATAAAAGATTTGAAGATAGGTAAAAGTGTGAACCTCGATTGTCAACAGAGGTGGAACATTCTCCAACTGGAATCATTGGAGGCTGGATTTGGCTGGCCGAAGTACGACGGTCAACACGACAGCGAACAACCCGTGTAAGTTTCAATGTGAACACTTGATCCGCTAGTACCCTGAAGTTGCAGAACATGGCTTGTCAAACGTCTTGTTCCAAACTCTAAAGAATCAGCAATCTTTGGTGGCGAGAGCGCATCCCCTGCCTACTTTCTACTTCTTCTTGACTTTCTCTCTCGATTTTCCTAACCTACATTCCATTAGACAAAAACTCAAATGTACAAAAACATTTCAATTTTGTATGAAACTGTCTTCATTCAACACACTCACCTCAGAAAAAGTTTATGAAATAATTTCCAAACGAACCTAAGTCGCACTTGTCTCGCACTGAAAATTGCAACAAAATCATTTGTTTTCATAAGATTTTTAAATAAATATAACAACTAATAATCCTATAACCATAATATGAAAAAAAAACACGAACTTTACTAATTTGCCTCAAATTCATCAACTTTGTAAGAAAATCTGGATATAAACGGAAACTATATTACACTGAATAAAAACTCCCACAATTATCATATCACGTCATCAAACTACATAAGTGATTGGTCCTAGAAGGTCAACTAAATTGACCAGGTGATGGTCAACCAAGTCAAACGTCAAAAACCAACTAACCAAGGAGTTTAGGAAATCCCCGGGTCGTTATGTCCCGACGAGGCGTGCAATTGTATTTGTGAACGTTTTAAATGATCGGGTGATTAATCAAGAAGGTCAGGAATTTGATTATTATGATTACACTACGAGATTATGATGGAAAATAACTTAGAAACACTTTATTAACAATTACTAATTACCAGATGACCTAAAAACGTGATTTAACCTAAAAACGCGCGTTTGAGTTTAAAATAAACGCGAACGCACAAATTAAAAAGTGAAACGGGAGTAAACAAAGTCCTACGAATGTGAAAATTATATTTTTAAAATCCTAATGTTATAAGAAAATTTTTGGAAAATTAAAATTATTTTTGCAACTATTTAATTAATTACTATTAATTAATTACTAATTATTAATTACTTTTTAATTAACTAAATTATCCTAAATTACAAATAATTATGAAATTTAACTAGAAAAATGAAAATTAAATTTAGAAAAATCTAAAATATTATAAAACTATTTTTAAAACAGAAAAACCATTTTTCCTACTTTTTAATTAATTATTAATAATTAAAAACTAATTATTTAATTTATTTAAATTAAACTAAATTATAAAAAATACCAAATGAGATTGGAAAAATCTGAAAAAATTACTAAAAATCTATTACGAGTACAAAAGCCTAGGAAAAATTTAAAAACAGATGTTGCTTATGAATAAGCAGAAAATAAGCCAAAAGGGCTTAAATAGAAGCTATCACTTTTTATTTTTCTGTCTTTTTCTAATTTTTCTTTTACAGAACTAATTTACTACTAATATTAAGCACTTTTTGTGAAGGCACTTTTACTGAATCTTATTAATAAGCTCTGTGCACCTAAATAAGCTCAACAGTGAGCTTTAAGCTTGATTAAGCTTGAAATAAGCTACCCAGGGTAAACAAACAGGAAGATAAGATTCAAAAAACTTTTGTATGCTGGAAATCAGTGAAATGAACAAGAAAAGAGCACTGGATAGGCTAAAATAAGCCAATAAGCAAATGCAAGTGCACACAGATCCAACAGGTATGCAGCTTACTTGTGTGCTCACTCCAGCTTTTCTAATAAGCTTGAAAATTAAATACAGGCCAAGAACTAGCAAGATGGGCTCCTGAGCTTTCCAAAAAGCTCAAGGTCACCACCTGAATCCCACTAATAAGCCCACAGTGAGCTTATCAACTAGGACCCATTATACTGATTATTCAGTATATAGGATGTGATGAGACAAAATAGATAAGCACAATTAAGTAGCAAAAGAAGTAGTTAACTGGATAAAAAGCACATACATAACAACTAGGCCAGGAGGGCTTATGAAAACAACAAGCTCAATCTAAGCTACAATAAGAAGCAAGATAATGGGTGTGGAAAAGGGCTTGTGTTTTGAGTGAGATTGGTTAAATAAGCAGATAGTACTATGATCAAAAAAGCAAAACTCATGCACCAACACAATCACAAGTGAGCCTATTTAAGAATTCAAAAAACAACAACACAATCTAAAACCAAAGTGAAATAAAAAAGAAACAACTAAGCTCAGTTCAGCAGGAACAGTGGTTGTGGAGGTGATTATGTAGCACAAAATAAGCTAATAAGGGTATACTAGAAGTGCATACAACAATACAGGTTCACTAGCCATCCAAAACAACTTAAATCAAACAAAATAACCAATTGAAGCACAAGTTGTGATTGTTTAAAGAAATGGGCCAGGACTGAAAGGTGTGGGTGCAGGGCATCTTTTACTCAAACAGGTGACTTGGTAATCAAATTAAGATGAGCAAATGATATTCAAAGGCCAAATTTTCTTTTGATTCAGGTTAACATGCTACCAAATAACTCAAATCAACAAAAATAATGTATTTTCAATCTATATTAAACCCTACACATCCTCTTAAAAATCTGTCCATTTTTCTTCCACTTGAAAATTTGACTTTTTGATGTTCTAAGAGTTGTTGACCAAACTGAGGTTCAAATGATCCTAGATATCTGAATATGTTATACTAACCTAAAATGAAACTAAAGTTAACTAAATTACCAAATTTTATACCTATAAATAAGATTTGGAAATCTTATATCCTAACAATTAACCTGATGTGGTGAATTATAGGCAAACTTGACTTTTGATGCAAAAATGACCAAGAATGGTATTCCACTGAGGTAATTGGATCCCAGGTGCACTAAACTAACAAACCTAAACTCATACAAATAACAAGAATTGACAAATTGAAGCAATGCCAAACACCCCTTAATTAGACAGAATTTCAGGTTAATGAAGCTTGCAGGATTAAATAGTCTCACATACCATCAGATTAGCTAAACAATGAAGAACTAAGAACATTCAAACAGTTTACCACTAAGGGAAATAGTTCAAAGCAGATTACACTAATTGAGAACTAAATATAATGAAAAATTGAAAACTTACAAGGACTAATACCCTAACTGTAATAGGGGGAAACTCTCAGCCCAAAGCCTATCTTTAAGATAGGCTCAAACCATACCAAAGACCATGAATCTAATCATCCATATACACCAAATTCTGCATCATCATCCCCATTGACTTTTGTTGACCATTTTTTGTTTAACCAATTCAGATAGAAGCAAAGTTATGGGACTGACTTTAAGCTATCATGAAGCCTACAACAGGTATTGAGGAAGTATGAAAGCTTAAATTGTACTTGATGAAATTTTAGAAAAATAGATTGTAAATGAAACAGAATGGAAAACTTATATTAAACTTGAATAACAGATTACAAAATAGGAACCAGTTTAAAGAACTACATGAAAATTAAAAACATAAAATAACTAAGCATGCCTCTAAGGGCTTACATAAGCTGGTATTTAAACTAATACTAAAACTAAAAGGCTAGGGCTTCATTTTCTTTTTTCTCTTTTCTGCTTTATGTCTTGTGTGAGACAGCTTTGGAAAGTCACCAGTGTCACTTTAGAGTCAAATCCCACCATTGAATTGGGAATGGGAATATCTCAACCCTTGATTAAATTAGGCTATATAGTGATGTATTGGATTGTCAACGTGGAGGGGGGAGGGAGGTAATGATGGTGTTTGGGGTTGACTTTGGTTGAGTGGTGTAGGGTGGTTAATAGGTTGCTTGGGGAATGGAGGGGGGGACAGGGATGTTGGAGGTGCAGGGTGTTGTTTGGTTATGGCGGAAAAAGGAAGGTCAGGGGAGGGGTTGACTATTTGTTTGACCCCGTTTTATTATAAAAACAGGGATGGGTGGGCTTTGGTTGACTTGGGCCAAGGAGAGTGGACTGGATCAGGGTTGGGGTGGATTGGTTTGGTTTTGGTTTAGGTAATAATACAAAGGTCCATTTGGTTTGTAAAATAAAAGCCCAAGGACCATTTTGTAATTTCTGATTTTTGTGAGGACCAAACTTGCCAAAATTCCAAAGTATATCAAGGGTGTTTCTTGCCACATATCAATAATCCAAGGACCACAAATAAATTTTCCATTTTAAAAGCACCCAGGGACTGATTTTACCCATTTCCAAACTGCAGGGACCAAATATGTAATTTTTTCAAAGTTTTCACCTAAGGATTAAATTTGATAATTTTGACTTTTAAGTGCCTTAGGTTGACTTTCCTTTCAAAACAAATGCTCAGGGACTAGTTTTGTAAATTTTTGAAAGTTGGGGGACTGAAACTACCAATTGTGTAAACTTTGTTCATTTTTCATTGTTTTTACTCATTTTGCATCTGAAACGTATAAAACACAATCCCTGGGATATTTTTAGTATTTTGATGCATTTCTGAGTGTTTTCAGATGTTTTGGCAGTTCAAATACGACAAAAATGATGAGTGTTTGAGCACTCATCAATCCCCCACACTAAACTATTGCTAGTCCCTAGCAATCTTTTTGGAAAACTTGATGGATTTGAAGACTCTTTACCAAAATCCATCACTTCTGGAGTTGCCAGATATTTTGATTCAAGTAAGAACTATGGTCCACCTGATAACCATGTGATTTTGAGCAAACCACCAGCTTTCAACGGGTTTGATTTGTCTTTACTAGAGCCGCTTGCTTCTGGACTAGCCAACTCTTGATGGACACAGTCAACATCTTGGTGAGTTGATTACCAATTATGGTTTTTCCACTGCCTTTACCACAAGCCATAATCTTGCGGGCTAGCCAACTCATTCACTTTTTTGGATATGGCGAGTTGAGATACCGTACAATTTTGGGCAAATTGCAAGCCGTCAACGGATTTGATATATCTTTACCAAGAGCCGTTTGCTCCTGGATTAGCCAATCCTTTTATCGTTTAGACATGGCGGACTGATAACCACAAAAATTTTGAAATAAAGTGAAAAAATTTTAAAATTTTGGGCCAAAAATGGGGGTTCTAGAGGATATAATGTGATAAAATTCGCTAGAATTTCCCCCCGCCCCCCCACACTTAGAATTGAATATTGTCCTCAATATTCAAAGTCCCGGCTATTATGCCGACTCTTTGAACGTAAAAAGATAATATTATAAGCTAACTGTGGAAATATCGTTTTGTAATTTTTCACTTTATTTATATGTACATGCAATCACACATTTTTTTTCTTCCAAAGATATATACATTTCAATTAGCTGCAGGGGACGGCCACTCCCCCACACTAGGGTGTTAGAAAGTAGAAAGAAGTCAGAGACGTGGGTGAAAACCCATGCTGTTGCTATTGTTTTTGTTTATCGAGTCGCTAGCTTGACTCGATCCCCGAATTTAATTGTCCTTGGGGAAAGTTTGGAGATCCGGGACAACCATGGATTGTATGTCCTCTTCAAAGTAATGTTTCAACCGATGTCCATTCACTTTGAAATTAAGACCGTCATTTTGAGATAATTCGATGGTGCCATAAGGATAAACCTTAGCGATAGTGAATGGACCAGTCCATCGGGTTTTGAGCTTTCCCGAGAAGATCTTGAGTCTAGAGTTGAAAAGAAGGACTCGATCACCAACGTTGAAAACGCGGTTCTTGATTTTTGAGTCATGAATCTTCTTTGTCTTTTCTTTATAGATCAAAGAGTTCTCGTAAGCTTGATCACGAAGTTCATTTAATTCATTCAGTTGAACTTTCCTATGATCACCTGCAGTTTTGAGGTCAAAATTTGCATGCTTGAGGCCCAATAGGCTTTAAGCTCAAGCTCGATCGGTAGATGGCACGCTTTCCCGTACACAAGCTTGTAAGGCGTACACCCGATATGTGTTTTGTAAGCTGTACGGAAAGCCCAGAGTGCATCATCTAATTTATCCGACCACGATGCACGATTTTCACCTACAGTTCTTTCCAATATTCTCTTAATGCCCCGATTGGAAACTTCTACTTGTCCACTTGTTTGAGGGTGGTACGCAGTAGAAAGAGGGTGAGTTACACCATACTTTTGCATGACTTTATCAAATTTGTCATTGCAGAAATGCGTACCACGATCACTAATTATAGCACGTGGAGTTCCAAATCGAGCAAAAAGAGCTTTCAAGAATTTTACAACAACTCGGGCATCATTAGTGGGCAAAGTTTTCGCTTCAACCCATTTTGACAAATAGTCAACAGCCACGAGTATGTACTTATTTCCATGAGATGATGGAAATGGCCCCATAAAGTCGATGCCCCATACGTCAAAGATTTCACACACTTGAATTGCATTTTAAGGCATTTCATTCTTTTGTGAAATATTCCTGTGACGTTGACAAGCGTCACAGGATTTGACTAATTCCTGGGAATCCTTGTAGAATGTGGGCCAGTAGAAACCGGAATCAAACACTTTTTTGGCGGTGTAGTTTGGATTATGGTGGCCACCCGTGGGACCAGCATGGCAAGCCTTGAGAATTTTAGTGGCTTCTTGACCATAAACACACCGCCGGATGACTTGATCCGCACAGATTTTAAATAGGTAGGGGTCGTCCCAGAAGTAATGTTTCACATCTTTAAAGAACTTGTTCTTTTGTTGGGGCGACATCCCTTTCACCACAAAATTACCCGCATGGTAGTTTGCGAAATCAGCAAACCATGGGGTAATAGAATCTCCACGAAAGGCAACCGCATTGAGTGTCTCGAGAGGGAAGGTTTCATTAATTTCCTTCTTTTCGAAGACATCTTGGTGGGGGTTTTCCAATCGGGAGAGATGATCAGCAGCTAGGTTCTCAGCTCCTTTTTTATCACGAATAATGATATCAAATTCCTGTAGGAGGAGAACCCAACAAAGTAGTCTCGGCTTTGCATCTTGTTTTGCAAAGAGGTACTTCAAAGCCGAGTGATCCGTATACACTATGCTCTTGGTCAATATCAAGTATGGCCGAAATTTTTCAAAGGCATACACCACAGCTAATAATTCTTTTTCAGTGGTGGTGTAATGACTTTGAGCCTCAGTCATTGTCTTGCTCGTATAGTGTATAGGCTGAAAGTGTTTTGTTTTTCGTTGCCCCAAGACTGCCTCAATAGCATAATCACTATCATCACACATGAGTTCGAAGGGCAAGTCCCAATCGGGGGCAACAAGAATCGGTGCCTCAGTAAGCTTTTTCTTTAATGTTTCAAAAGCTTCGATGCACTCGGGGGACAAGATAAAAGGAGCATCCTTCTCGAGGAGATGGGTCATAGGCCGGGCGATTTTAGAAAAATCTTGAATGAACCTACGATAGAAACCAGCATGACCCAAAAAGCTCCTAACACCTTTGACGGTAGTGGGATGAGGTAATTTTGCTATGACATCAACTTTGGCTTTGTCAACCTCAATCCCATTCTTTGAAATTTTATGGCCGAGGACAACGCCCTCTTTGACCATAAAGTGACTCTTCTCCCAATTTAGACATAACCTTGTGTCTTCACAACGTTTAAGCATGTTGTCTAAATGGGAGAGACATGTTTGAAACGAATCCCCAATGACCGAAAAATCGTCCATAAAGACCTCAATAGTTTTCCCGATCATGTCGGAAAATATGGCCATCATACATCTTTGAAACGTGCCCGGAGCATTACATAAACCAAATGGAATACGTTTATAAGCAAAAGTTCCGTAGGGGCACGTGAAAGTGGTCTTTTCTTGATCTTGCGGATCAATGGGAATCTGAAAGTATCCCGAGAAACCATCGAGGAAGCAATAGTACTCATTCCCCGTTAATCTCTCGAGCATCTGATCCATAAAGGGCAGAGTAAAATGGTCTTTACGGGTGGCGTCATTTAACTTGCGATGGTCAATGCAGACACGCTACCCCACAACCAAACGAGTTGGAATCAACTCATTTTCCTCATTTGTGACAACAGTAATGCCACCCTTTTTTGGAACACAATGTATTGGGCTAACCCAAGGACTGTCCGAGATAGGGCAAATCAATCTGGCATCAAGAAGTTTTAAAACTTCTTGTTTGATAACCTCATGAATTTTTGGATTCACCCTTCTTTGTTGTTGGACTGCTGGTTTGAAGTCATCCTCCATCAAAATCTTGTGGGTACAAAATTCAGGGTCAATGCCCTTGATGTCGGAGAGTCTCCAAGCAATTGCTTGTTTATGTGACTTCAAAACCTTTATTAGAGCAGCCTTTTCCTCAACACTTAAATCTTTAGCAATTATGACGGGTAATTTATCATCACCCTCCAGAAATGCATATTCAAGATGAGGTGGCAAGTCCTTAAGCTCGACCTCAGGAAAATCATCAGTTTTCTCAACATATTTGATTTCTTGATTATGAAGTTGTTGTGGTAGAACAGGAAGAGGAGAGGGATCTTCATTTAACAATTTCTCAAGGATAAGAATATCCCTCTCGGGGTCAATCTCTTGGTTATCGATTCCATCGGGAATCGAATCACTTTTAAGAAAGGACTCAATCTCTTCTAAGATGAAGTCACTTCCCTCAAACGGAGTGAGGGAAAGAGAAGAATTGACGAGTGAAGTTTTCACTCGTAGAATCATCAATGAAACCTAAAACCTCTTGAGTGTACTCCTCAGCAGCTACATCGATGACATCTATTCAGTTTACCGATTAAGAGTTATAATTGGAGGAGTACCTCGATGTTTGATCTAGGTTGAATGTGATTGCTTCAGTTCCAACACGCAATGTGATCTCTTGCTCAAATACATCGATGAGAGCACGCCCAGTTCTAAGGAATCCCCTCCCAAGAATGAGAGGGGCCCTTGAATCGGCATCAAAGTCAACAATCACAAAATCTGTTGGAAAATGGAACTTTCCCACTTTAACGAATACGTCCTCGGCTATGCCAAGTGGACGAGAAATCGATTGGTCAGCAAGCTCTAAAGTCATGCACGTGGGAGTGAGTTCGGGAAGAGATAGTTTCTTCCATACAGAATATGGCATCAGGTTAATGCTAGCACCAAGATCGTCCAAGGCGAAGCATTCAACCATACCCGGAAAAATACAAGGAATGAGAAATTTTCTGGGGTCTCCAAGCTTTTCGGGAAGTTTTTTCAAGAGAACTGCTAAGCAGTGCTCATTCAATGGAGTTCTAGCCATCTCAAAGAGTTTTTCCTTATTACTTAACAGATTCTTGATTGTTGATGCAAACTTGGGCATCAAGAGAATAGCATCCACGAAGCTAATGTCAAAATGCAAATCTTGAAAGATTTGGAAAAAGTTATCCATTTGGTGACTAGCCTTTTCGCGGAGCTTTTGTTCATTGAGATGTGATGGGTAAGGAATAGAAGTTTTGGATTTAGGGTTGTCCACTGGAGTTTCAGGTGGTTCAAAGACAACTCCAGGTTTGCATCTGGTTTCTGGAATAACCTCAGGTTGGACGTGTGCGGTACTTCGTGAGCTAGGAGCTTGCACCTTGTCCGTTGTCACCTCAGGTTCACGTTCCACTACCTTTGGAGGAGAGGAAGAAGAGGTAGTAGGAATCGCGGGTTCATCATAAGAAGCACCACTTCTAGTTGTGATCGCCTTAGCATCGCCCCTCGGGTTAGCGATCGTGTTGCTCGGTAAAGTAGTACCTGAGCCTGAGGGTCGTTCATTTAAAGACTTCTTAATTTCATAAATCTGGCTAACCAACAACTTGTTCATCTCTTCTTGGGACTTCATGAATTGTTTTAACAACTCGTCAGATGAAGGCCCAGTTGGAACAATAGCTTGATTTTGGTTATTAAAATTTTGAGCACGATTGTTCTGATTGGGGCCTTGACTTTGAAAACTACCCTGATTAGGGTTGTTGTTTCCATGAAAATACCCGGGGTTGAAATTTCCCTGACCTTGGTTTCGATTAAAGTTTCCTTGATTTTGGAAACCTTGATTTTGGAAACCTTGGTTTTGATTTTGAAAACCGTGACCCTGATGGAAGTTACCTTGGTTTTGAAAACCTTGGTTTATTCTATTCTGATTATGGTTACGGTTTTGGACATTTTGGTTTTGATTAAAACCAGGAGGTCCAGGATAATGATTAGGACGGTAGTTCAGGTCCATAGGAGGGTGATATTGATTGCCTCCTTGATTAGATGACCCGACTACAGCATGAGCTTCAAATGGAGAACCATCAGTAGCTGTGCAATTGTAGTAGGCATGCGGCCCACCACAAGTTACACATACTTCCACTTTTTTAACCTCAGCAGGTGGTGGATGTTGTGGAAAAGAGACTTTCTTTTGCTGGGTGAGAACCAAAGCTTGAATAGCCTCAGTAAGCTTGTCAATCTTAGCATCGGTGCTAGACTTACTCAATGGAGATGAAGTGGAAGGACCCGCACTAATTTGGGAAACAACCGGCTTGCTTCGTGTAGAGCGGACCTTGGACTTGTTCTCGATGATTGCTAAGGCTTCTTTGGTGGTTCTACTAAAAAAGTTACCTCCCGCGGAGACATTGAGAGAATCCTGGTCAACTTGGCTCACGCCATTGTAGAAAGTATCGAGTTGCATTAACTCAGAGAAACCATGATGTGGACACTTGCGAAGTAATTCTTTGAAACGGTCCCACGCTTCACCAAATGATGCATCATATTTTTGACTGAACATGGTGATTTCGTTTTTAAGACTCGTGGTCTTTGAAGGTGGGAAGAATTCATTCACAAACTTTTTTACCAAGTCTTCCCATGTCTCAATAGATCGAGGGGGTTGTTTCTCAAGCCAAATCCGGGCTTGACCCTCGAGGGAGAATGGGAAGAGAAGAAGCTTGATTGCTTCACACGGGACATTTTTGTACTTGATGGTTGATGTGATTTTATTGAACCAACGAATGTGAGCATGAGGATCTTCCCAATTAAAATCGTATAATTGACTTGAGGTTACAAGATTAAGTAACCCGGTTTTGAGCTCAAAACTATCAGCCACGATGGCTGGAACAACAATAACGTCTCCGTAACCCTCGATGGGTGCTTGGATAAGCTCACACATGGGGCGGTCTTCCACCATGGTGACAGCTGAAGTGGAAATAGTACGGATCTCAGATCCGACTGTTGGTGGTGAACGTCTACGATGTCTTCTAGGAATTCTTACAAGCTCACGTAATGGGCTGGTTGACCTAGAAGAGCGAGTGCGCATGCACTAGGGGTAAAAACCAATCATAACAAAGTCGAGGCAAAACCACAGTGAACTTAAACCAATAATCACAAGTAAGTGGCTTCTTTAAGAAAGGTAATGATGAGGCGAAAAATGAACCACTTTTAGAGGGTCATTTAAGCCCGGAATTGAATTTATTTGATCAAATATTGCCCTAAATCGTTCCTTTTGTGATTTTAGGTACTTTGGGAGAGAAATCTGGAAAAGGAAGTAATTCGGACGTTTTTGGAGCATAAAAGTGAAGAAAACGCCAAAGTCTTAATTTTCCTTGCTGGGAACAGTAGGTGATGGCGTCAAGAAGGAATTTCTGACGGCGTCAAGAGTAATTTCAATGACCACCCAGTACAGAATTGAAGGCGTCACGAAGTAGGGCGTCAAGAGTAAAATGCATGACGGCCTGGAAACACATAACACATGACGGCGTCAAAAGTAGATCAAGGCAGTCCGAGAAGTATTTTGGCGGCAAGATGACGGCGTCACCGATTTTGTCTTGACGCCGTCAGACCCTATTTCCTATACATAGTTTTCTAATTTTTACACATTAAGGAGAGAAGTTTTGGAGAAACCCTAAGGCCAAACTTAGTACGAATTTTACAGGTTTTTCAAGGGTTCTCAGCCCTTGAACCCTTTCATGTGTAATTGAGATAAGTATTCTTTTAATTCAATCAATATGTCTATGTGTTGGTTGTCTATATCTTGTTCTTGTCTTAATTCCATCATGCTAGGCTAGATCTATCTTATGTTTGCTTAGATCTAATGAAACTTAGATGTTAATTATGTGTTGATTACTTGTTTATGGTTGTATTGGATGAATGATTTCGATGTTAGGCTTAAGAAAACTGGCAGATCTCCAAATAGTAACATGCTTGAACGTCTTAGGAAACATGAACTGACGTGCACTAGGTTTTATTGGTTGTATTTAATGCATGAGTAAATTCTAATGATCCCATGTTAGGAGCTTCTTAGCCGGCTCGACATAGGAGTGAAGTAGGCACTCATAGGATTGGGGAATTAAGTGCGCCACCCCATGAATGGTATTAAGGAATACAATCCGTCATCCACGCAACTATAACAAGTAATTAACGTGTAAAAGATATCTAGGGAGTAATGAAATCTAAGTAAACACAACTTCTCCACTTTTTCACAACCTTAGTTTAATTTAGTTTATTTTCATTTCTTGTATTTTATTTTGATTGCATCTTTAGTATTAGGTTAGTTGACTAGCAACTAATTCCGCCCAAATCCTTCAAACCCGAGATTTTTACTTGTTTTCTAAAAAATATAAAAATACAAAAATAATCATCCCTCATCTTTAGAACTAGTATTTAGGTTTTCTAATCCTAGCGACACTATTCCTAGCTGAACGATCAATCCCCCGGTACTTGTCACTATACTATACTACAACGATCAGGTACACTGCCTGGTGGAGGTTGTAAGCTTCTCAAGATCCCTTGAGAGGTAAAGCCTGGTGCGATTCCCACGTATCAAGTTTTTGGCGCCGCAGCCCGGGGAATAGTTATTGTCTAGGTTAGAATCTCTTTTATTAGGTCTACTTGCTAGATTCCTTTCTAGTAAGATTTTATTTTTATTTTTAGGTTTTCTTCAGTCTATCTTATTTATTTGTGTCCTTTGTTCGTAAACTATTTCGATGGATAACAATAACATTGATCGTTTGATTCCTGTTATTCGTGTTTTTCGTCGTAGGATTTTCCAAATGCCCGCCCCACTCCCTATAGTGGAGAATGAGAACCCACCTAACCTCTCGCCCAACCACCACTTTGACAATAATTCTGAGTTAGAGGAGTCTGATCATGATGATGACCGTAGGGCTAGTCCCTTTTACTATTCAGACTTCGACGAGGATCTTGATGATGGTGATGTGATTAATGAGAATAGGATGGAAGAAGAAATAAACCCTCTTAGATATGTCGACCCTAGAACCAGGATTGAGTGTGATAGTTCATTTAACATGCAATTTCCTTGTAAGATTGGATTTAAGAGCTTTAACACCTATCTTAACTCATCTCTCCTAATGAACATAATCTCGCGTAATGAATACAATAAAATCATGGTAGATGAGTTAGAATACAAAGGAGAAAACATTATTGCTAGGGCAATACCATTGCATGTGTTTGTAGGAAGCTTGGTTTATCTTGTTGAGTTCATAGTTATGGAGAATCTAGGAGAGTTTATTGATGATAAGTTGACCTAAGTTGTGTTTGGAAAACCTTTCAAACGGTTGACCAACCTCGATGAAAAACTCATAGAAGGGTTAATTACATTCTCGGATGGGGATGAAGATTTTGTCTATCAAATGCCCCGCACACACCCTAAGTTCAAGGATTTTTCCATGGAAAAGTGTAGTAGGTATCCGCCCATAGAAATGTTAAGTGAAAATGATAAGAGAAAAGGACTTAAGTATACTCATGAAAAGAATAAAAGATACTATTGCGGATGCTTAGAGTTAGGAGATGATTATAAGAAAGATGAGGCGACTATTAGATGGCTCACACTTGGTTATGTGAGCATAAGCGATACACGTTAACCCATGACCTTGAGTCTAGCTACAAGACTCGTAAATAAAGAAAAGCGCTTCTTGGGAGGCAACCCATGTTTTGTGTGATTTTATTCTGTTTGTTTGTTATTTGCTTCCGTATGCATGCTTTATTTTTATTGTTGGTAGATCATGTTTCTCAATTAAATAGTGGAAATACTTTACTTTGTTGTTTTGGCCTAGTCTTAACTCCACCTAAAAGTATTTTTGCAAAAGATAAGTGTAAGGGGAAACCCCAAATATGTTTTCAAGAAACAAACCGATCATGATTCTCCACAATATTAAATGAACATGTATATTCGTATTTGTTAGAGTCAAATGCTTGTATTGAGTCATAATGAAGTTTTGCAGGATTTTCCAGGAAGTAGGACCAAGTGTTTTCCAGAAATTTAACATAAGAATTTCTGCAGGTCACTTCTGACGGCGACACGAGTTAACTCTTGACGGCGTCAAGTGTAAAAATCTGGAATTTTACCGGTTTTGTTTTTTTAACGGAGTCTTATGGTTTTTGTGAATTATTAAGTTTTATAATCTCCAGGAAATCTGCAAACTTCATTCCACAAGCATTATATCTTTTTTTTTTCTAGGATTTAGTAACTTATATAGGTTACCGCCGATTTTATGCGAGGTTGTCTTGTCTATTTTCTCAGGATTCACAGGTTATGTATGACAAGAAGATGATTTATATTCTGGAAGGGAAGCTTTGATTGTTCATTTTCTTGGAGGAAGATTTAACCTGGCCACCTTATTATCCATACCGAGCGAATCAGGGGAGTATTTGATTTCGTTCTTTTTACTTTTTCACTTTTACATTCTTTACTTGAACATTGGGGACAATGTTCATCTTAAGTGTAAGGGGAGGGTAAAATGATGATACCTTACATGTACACTTTCGCTTGAGTTTGTTTTGTTTAATGGTAGATGTATAATAAAACTATGAGAAATACTTGTTAGTGCAATTTTAGCGCCAAATTTAAAATTTTTTACAACATTTAGGAGTGAAACTTTAGCCATAGCAAGCGTCTCATGGATAGGAGATTGTATGACTAGCACATAACCGTACTTTCAGAAAAAATTTCCTCCCAAATATGTGAGGTTCGCCTTTAGATTTGATAGGAAAAATATTTATTATTAGTGCTTATGAGTGTACCGGTAGCATTTAGATTCTAGAACTTGCGTTAGTGATGCATCCCGAGACCGCTAGTGAGACTACATTCGTGTAGTAGGATTTACTACATGATAAGAGGCATTAGGATCACCCTTGTGTTAAACCCGTATTATAATTACTTGACCATTTAAGTCATATTACTTGGCTAGTTAAGTCAACTAATTTTTCCCACACCCATAGCGTTGTACTCATTTTTAGTACACGAAACCCCTAGTACACCCCTCCAAGCCTATCTTTTCGTTTCTAACTATAAGCATTTTACTTAAAGGAAGTATTTGTTACACCCCACTTAAATGTACAACCAAATCGCCTTAGCCTTCCGTGTATGCGCTCATTTTTAGTGCATTATTGTTATTTGTTAAACCCTAAGTTAACTATCTAATTGATTACATGGTTGCTAAGTCGAGTCATATCCTTGTACATATTGTTTTGGAACGATTGGGACTCATGGGTAAAGTACTTATTTTATGAAGTAATGGGGAAGAGCATCATATATTACCCCCATATGTGCGTTAATCTTAAAAGTGCTCCAAGTGTTTTGATTTTCTTAATTCGAGTCATTAGTTTAGTTTATTGTAAAGTATGTAAAAATTCAAGTGTAAGGAAAATGTTCATTCCCTATGATGTATTATTTTGGATGGTAGGGTAAGAGCGTATGCAAAAAAAAAAAAAAAAAAAAAAAAAAAAAAAAAAAAAAAAAAAATCGAAAAAACTAGAAAAAGAAAAAAAAAATAGAAAAAGAAAAGAGAAAAAAAACATACGGACTACCATTCCTTTTTATTCTATGTTCATTTTATGTTTTTATTATTTTTCATTTATTAGCTTAAGTGGAGTCTAGTCTTGGCTCAGCAACGCCATATTGTACATGTAATTAACCAAGATTGTTAACTCGCCACCAGTAAAGATTGCATTTATCCAACAAAACCGTGTATTTCATATCCCTACACCTAACGTTATAACCCTTTAAAAGACCTCTTTGATAGTTTATCTTAGGTGCTTACGCCATATGGTGGAGGTTTGATCCTTTCCCAAGCCTAAGGTAGTCTATTTTGCTATGACAGGTAGTGATAGATATCTTCCGTTTCCATATTGTAATTGATGAGGCGAAAAATGAACCACTTTTAGGGGGTCATTTAAGCCCGGAATTGAATTTATTTGATCAAATATTGCCCTAAATCGTTCCTTTTGTGATTTTAGATACTTTGGGAGTGAATTCTGGAAAAGACGACATTTTTTACGTTTTTGGAGCATAAAAGTGAAGAAAACGGCAAAGACTTAATTTTCCTTGCTGGGAACAGTGGATGACAGCGTCAAGAAGAAAATCTTGACGGCGTCAAGAGTAAAAGTGGTGACGGCCCAGAAGAAACGTGAAGGCGTCACCCAAGGCCGTCACGTGTTAACTTGTTAAAACTTGCGCGCTGAGTAACTGATATTGTTTTGGTCATAACTTTTGCATACGAACTCGGATTTAGGTGATTCAAAAGCCCACGCGAAGAGAATGAAGAGATCTACAATTTGGTGAAGAAAAGTTGTCGTGACGCCATCAGATCGGGCTGACAGAAAATCTGCCTATAAATATAACATCATAACTTCACTTTTTGTAAGCCCTAAACCCTAAGGTCGATTCCTGGGTTTAGGTGGGTGTTTTTCCAGCAACTTAGAGGGTTTCAATCACTCCATAAACATCATGTATTGGTTTGATGATTCTATCGCAACTATGCCTTTCATTATTCTTATTGATTGTCCTTCTTTGATTATGTTTTGTTAATTCACCTTGTGTCTACTTATGATTATGTGAAACTTGTATATAATTGATTAGATCTCATTGATTTCTTGTTGATGTTGTGTCTATCTCCATCAATGAGGGGCTTGTTGATGTATGTGTCTATCTCCATCAATTAAGGCGTGACAACTTCAATAGATCTAGTTGGTTTAATTTATAATTCTTGTTTCCTATTGATTCTTGTTTTGATTGAATGTATTCAATGTTAGGCTTAAGAAAACTGGCAGATCTCATCGTGTAATGTGCTTGAACGTCTTAAGAAACATGTAGCCAAGGCATACTAGGCTATTAAGCTAGTATTTAACGCATGAGCCACTGTTTACAATCCCTATGGTTTTGCCGGGCATGACATAGGAGGAGATAAGAGCTCATGGAATTGGAGAGATATGTATGCCACTCCATGAGTTATTAGGAATACACCCGTCAATTAAAATAAGGTTTACGGTCAATAGGTAGAATTGGATAGCTAGAAAGGAGTAACATATCATGGGTAGACATGCTTCACTTATCTTGTAGAATCCTAGTTTACTTTTCTTGTTAATTAGTTTAATTAGTAGCTTTTGGGTTAGTTGATTAGCAACTAATTCCGCCCACTCTCCCAATACCCGAGATTTTTACTTGCTTTTCATAAAATACAAAAATACAAAAAGAATCATCCTTCACCTTTAGACCTAGTTAGATTAATTTCAATCCTAACGACACTATTCCTAGCTGAACGATCAATCCCCCGGTATTTGTCACTATACTATACTACAACGATCAGGTACACTGCCTGGTGGGGGTTGTAAGCTTCTCGAGATCCCTTGAGAAGTAAAGCCTGGTGCGATTCCCACGTATCAAGTTTTTGGCGCCGCAGCCCGGGGAATAGTTATTGTTTAGGTTGAATTTGATTTTTATTAGGTCTACTCATTAGATTCCTATCACGTGAGTTTTTTTCTTTTTACTTTGTAGCTTTCTCATAGTCTATCTTTTCTTTGTGATTTTGTTTGTAATTTGCTTCAAATGGACTTTACACTTAGACTTCTAAGATTGTAAGATAGGGTTGAGCGGCTAACACACCAAAGATTTCAAAATACCTCATTTAGAGACACCTATGAATCATATGAGCCTTCACCTAGGATAGATTCTTATGAACAACCTCCATGTTTAAGATCTAGTTTTAGTGAGGCCAATAGGAAATGCGACCTAGTTTGCCAAGGAATTATGGAGAGAGCCATTGCAACAAATCATAAGTTGGATGATGAAATAGGTTTGCTATTATCACTACCTAAGAAAACAATTGAGGAGGATTTAGCCGAGCATGATCACATTGATCAAAAAGACCTAGATTTTATGATCGATGATGATGAATCTCAAGAAACAGATGATGAATCTCTTGGGCAATTTGTATATAGCAGTCGGAATATTGAAGATGATCCTTATGATTCGGACATAGAAGTTGAGATGCCTAGAGAAGCACGTGAGATACTTGGGAGAATGTTAGGGCTAGATTATAATAAAACACATGTTGATGATATAGGTGATATTAATACATGGAATGATGAGGTAAATAACATAAGCCCACAAAATACTCAACCATCATTTGAGGCACACACACCGCCCGTGACTTACCCGGAAGAAGTAAAAGAAACTTTAGGAATTCCGATGGAGGTAGAACCCTTGGACCAGGCACCACTTGAGGATATAGGTTTGAACACTTGTAGTGATAACCTTACTCCTAGTTCTAGGGAATTTCCTAGTGTTGATGAACCGGAACCTCAATCTTTACACACCTTTCCATCCTTAGATATATTTCTAGGAGACAAAAGAGGAACCGACCCACCCATCAACCAATATTATCCGGGTAGTTTTAGGATGAAGGAAGCCATTCACTCACCCCCTTCACCTCACGTGGCGTATTCACACCCTAAGGGTGTGTATCGCTACTTTCACCCACACTTGATCCTAAGTGTAGGAAAAACCTCCCCTATTTCCGTTAAATAAGGGTAGAGTCAGGCTCGTGACTCAAACAAAAACAAGCGCTTCTTGGGAGGCAACCCATGTTTTGTGTGTTTTTATTTGTTTGTTTGTTTGTTTGATTTAATTTGTTTCCGTATGCATGTTTTATTTTTATTGTTTGTGGCTCATGTTTCAAAGTAAATTGTGAAAATGCTTTATTTTGTTTTTAACTTTGTCTTAAGTGCATATAAAGGTATTTTGCAAAATATAAGTGTAAGGGAGATCCAAATTTGTTTATAAGAACGAAATTGAGCATGAACCACAACAATAATAAATGGACATGTGTATTAGTACTTGTTAGAGTCAAATGCTTGTATCGAGTCATAATGATGTTTTGCAGGATTTTTAAGGAAGTAGGATGAAGTTTTTCCAGAAATTTTCCGGAAACTTAACATAAGAATTTCTGTAGGTCACTTTTGACGGCGTCACGAATTTACTCTTGACGGCGTCACGTGTAAAATTCTGGAAATTTTACCAGTTTTGTTTATACTGGACTCTTAAAGTTTTTGTTGATTCTTTAGTTTTATAAACTCCAGGAAATCTGCAAACATTCATTCCACAAGCATTATATCTTTAATTGTTTTGTTTTTTCCTAAGTCTGGAATTACATCTAGTTGTGAGTTTTCTTTGTTCGGATTGATGTTTTGGGTTTTTGTGATTGTTTTCTCAGGATTTACAGGTTGTGTATGACAAGAAGATGATTATTATTCTGGAAGGGAAGCTTTGATTGTTCATTTTCTTGGAGGAAGATTTAACCTGGCCACCTTATTATCCATACCGAGCGAATCAGGGGAGTATTTGATTTCATTCTTTTTACTTTTTCACTTTTACATTCTTTACTTGAACATTGGGGACAATGTTCATCCTAAGTGTAAGGGGAGGGTAAAATGATGATACCTTACATGTACACTTTCGCTTGAGTTTGTTTTGTTTGATGGTAGATGTGTAATAAAGCTATGAGAAATACTTGTTAGTGCAATTTTAGCGCCAAATTTAAAATTTTTTACAACATTTAGGAGTGAAACTTTAGCCATAGCAAGCATCTCATGGATAGGAGATTGTATGACTAACACATAACCGTACTTTCAGAAAAATTTTCCACCCAAATATGTGAGGTTCGCCTTTAGATTTGATAGGAAAAGCATTCATTATTAGTGCTTATGAGTGTACCGGTAGCATTTAGATTCTAGAACTTGCGTTAGTGGTGCATCCCGAGACCGCTAGTGAGACTACATTCGTGTAGTAGGATTTACTACAGGATAAGAGGCATTAGGATCACCCTTGTGTTAAACCCGTATCATAATTACTTGACCATTTAAGTCATATTACTTGGCTAGTTAAGTCAACTAATTTTTCCCACACCCTTAGCGTTGTACTCATTTTTAGTACACGAAACCCCTAGTACACCCCTCTGAGCCTATCTTTTCGTTTCTAACTTTAAGCATTTTACTTAAAGGAATAATTTGTTACACCCCACTTAAATGTACACCCAAATCGCCTTAACCTTCCGTGTATGCACTCATCTTTAGTGCATTATTGTTATTTGTTAAACCCTAAGTTAACTATCTAATTGATTACATGGTTGCTAAGTCGAGTCATATCCTTGTACATATTGTTTTGGGACGATTGGGACTCATGGGTAAAGTACTTATTTTATGGAGTAATGGGGAAGAACATCATTTATTACCCCCATATGTACGTTAATCTTAAAAGTACTCCAAGTGTTTTGATTTTCTTAATTCGAGTCATTAGATTAGTTTATTGTAAAGTATATAAAAATTCAAGTGTAAGGGGAATGTTCATTCCATATGATGTATTATTTCGGATGGTAGGATAAGAGTGTATGCAAAAAAAATAAAAATAAATAAATAAATAAATAAATAAATAATCGAAAAATCAAGAAAAAGAAAAGAAAAAAATAGAAAAAGAAAAAAAGAGAAAAAACATACGGACTATCATCCCTTTTTATTCTATGTTTATTTTTATGTTTTCGTTATTTTTCATTTATTAGCTTAAGTCGAGTTTAGTCTTTGCTTAGCAACGCCATATTATACATGTAATTAACCAAGATTGTTAACTCGCCACTAGTAAAAACTTCCTTTATCCAACAAAACCGTGTATTTCATATCCCTACACCTAACGTTACAACCCTTTAAAAGACCTATTTGATAGTTTATCCTAGGTGCTTACGCCATGTGGTGGAGGTTTGATCCTTTCCCAAGCCTATGGTAATCTATTTTGCTATGACAGGTAGTGAGAGATATCTTCCGTTTCCATATTGTAATTTGTACTTTATTACACCCGAGAGATGTGAGTATCTAAACACTATTTGTGAGGTGCTTGTGTATGACCTCCGTGCTTGTCTTTGGTCTTTAGTGGAACGATTATTTGTTGTAATTACTTTTATATTAGTGTTAAATGACCCCTAACTTGTATTTTGACTAGAATAAAAGCGCATTTGCTTGAGGACAAGCAAATCTCAAGTGTAAGGGTATATGATGAGGCGAAAAATGAACCACTTTTAGGGGGTCATTTAAGCCCGGAATTGAATTTATTTGATCAAATATTGCCCTAAATCGTTCCTTTTATGATTTTAGGTACTTTGGGAGTGAATTCTGGAAAAGACGGCATTTTGGACGTTTTTGAAGCATAAAAGTGACTCGACTAGAGCGGATCCCGAGACTTCACCCGTTCTTTGAAACTGTCGGGCACTACATTCTATAACGAGAATCACAAGGCCGGTCAACAAGGAAGAACCTGGCAGAGTGTCCTGAGATAACAGGGCATCAGTGACAACGCCCAGTGACGAGAGTGGCGACATACGAGGATCTAACCTCGACCAACGAGAGCGTAGCTGCTCGACCTCAGACATAAGGATTCTCGGACCGGAACAATGGGATTCGCTAAAGACTTAATTTTCCTTGCTGGGAACAGTGGATGACGGCGTCAAGAAGAAAATCTTGACGGCGTCAAGAGTAAAAGTGGTGACGGCCCAGAAGAAACGTGAAGGCGTCACCCAAGGCCGTCACGTGTTAACTTGTCAAAACTTGCGCGCGGAGTAGCTGATATTGTTTTGGTCATAACTTTTGCATACGAACTCGGATTTAGGTGATTCAAAAGCCCACGCGAAGAGAACAAAGAGATCTACAATTTGGTGAAGAAAAGTTGTCGTGACGCCGTAATGAATATTCTGACGCCGTTAGATCGGGCCGACAGAAAATCTGCCTATAAATATAACATCATAACTTCACTTTTTGTAAGCCCTAAACCCTAAGGTCGATTCCTGGGTTTAGGTGGGTGTTTTTCCAGCAACTTAGAGGTTTCAATCACTCCATAAACATCATGTATTGGTTTGATGATTCTATCTCAACTATGTCTTTAATTATTCTTGTTGATTGTCCTTCTTTGATTATGTTTTGTTAATTCACCTTGTGTCTACTTATGATTATGTGAAACTTGTATATAATTGATTAGATCTCATTGATTTCTTGTTGATGTTGTGTCTATCTCCATCAATGAGGGGCTTGTTGATGTGTGTGTCTATCTCCATCAATTAAGGCGTGACAACTTCAATAGATCTAGTTGGTTTAGTTAATAATTCTTGTTTCCTATTGATTCTTGTTTTGATTGAATGTATTCAATGTTAGGCTTAAGAAAACTGGCAGATCTCATCGTGTAATGTGCTTGAACGTCTTAAGAAACATGTATCCAAGGCATACTAGGCTATTAAGGTAGTATTTAACGCATGAGCCACCGTTTACAATCCCTATGGTTGTGTCGGGCATGGCATAGGAGGAGATAAGAGCTCATAGAATTGGAGAGATATGTATGCCACTCCATGAGTTATTAGGAATACACCCGTCAATTAAAATAAGGTTTACGGTCAATTGGTAGAATTGGATAGCTAGCAAGGAGTAACATATCATGGGTAGACATGCTTCACTTATCTTGTAGAATCCTAGTTTCCTTTTCTTGTTAATTAGTTTAATTAGTAGCTTTTGGGTTAGTTGATTAGCAACTAATTCCGCCCACTCTCCCAATACCCGAGAGTTTTACTTGCTTTTCATAAAATATAAAAATACAAAAAGAATCATCCTTCACCTTTAGACCTAGTTAGATTAATTTCAATCCTAACGACACTATTCCTAGCTGAACGATCAATCCCCCGGTACTTGTCACTATACTATACTACAACGATCAGGTACACTGCCTGGTGAGGGTTGTAAGCTTCTCGAGATCCCTTGAGAAGTAAAGCCTGGTCCGATTCTCACGTATCAGTAATTTATACTTTATTACACCCGAGAGATGTGAGTATCTAAACACTATTTGTGAGGTGCTAGTGTATGACCTCCGTGCTTGTCTATTGGTCTTTAGTGGAACGATTATTTTTTGTAATTACTTTTATATTAGTGTTAAATGTCCCCTAACTTGTATTTTGAGTAGAATAAAAGCACATTTGCTTGAGGATAAGCAAATCTCAAGTGTAAGGGTATATGATGAGGCGAAAAATGAACCACTTTTAGGGGGTCATTTAAGCCCGAAATTGAATTTATTTGATCAAATATTGCCCTAAATCGTTCCTTTTATGATTTTAGGTACTTTGGGAGAGAAATCTGGAAAAGGAAGCAATTCGGACGTTTTTGGAGCATAAAAGTGAAGAAAACGCCAAAGTCTTAATTTTTCTTCCTAGGAACAGTAGGTGACGGCGTCAAGAAGAAAATCCTGACGGCGTCAAGAGTAATTTTCATGACGGCCCAGTACAGAATTGAAGGCGTCACAAGGTAGAGCGTTAAGAGTAAAACCTAGATGTTAATTATGTGTTGGTTGTCTATATCTTGTTCTTGTCTTAATTCCATCGTGCTAGGCTAGATCTATCTTGTGTTTGCTTAGATCTAATGAAACCTAGATGTTAATTATGTGTTGATTACTTGTTTATGGTTGTATTGGATGAATGATTTCGATGTTAGGCTTAAGAAAACTGGCAGATCTCCAAATGGTAACATGCTTGAACGTCTTAGGAAACATGAACTGACGTGCACTAGGTTTTATTGGTTGTATTTAATGCATGAGTAAATTCTAATGATCCCATGTTAGGAGCTTCTTAGCCGGCTCGACATAGGAGTGAAGTAGGCACTCATAGGATTGGGGAATTAAGTGCGTCACCCCATGAATGGTATTAAGGAATACAATCCGTCATCCACGCAACTATAACAAGTAATTAACATGTAAAAGATATCTAGGGAGTAATGAAATCTAAGTAAACACAACTTCTCCACTTATTGCTCACAACCTTAGTTTAATTTAGTTTATTTTCATTTCTAGCATTTTATTTTGATTGCATCTTTAGTATTGGGTTAGTTGACTAGCAACTAATTCCTCCCAAATCCTTCAAACCCGAGATTTTTACTTGCTTTCTAAAAAATATAAAAATACAAAAATAATCATACCTCATATTTAGAACTAGTATTTAGGTTTTCTAATCCTAGCGACACTATTCCTAGCTGAACGATCAATCCCCCGGTACTTGTTACTATACTATACTACAACGATCAGGTACACTGCCTGGTGGGGGTTGTAAGCTTCTCAAGATCCCTTGAGAGGTAAAGCCTGGTGCGATTCCCACGTATCAGGTACACCACCCACAGGGATACTGATACAATCATTTTTTATAGGTTATTTTACCGAGGAAATACTCGTGAAAGTATTTCCCGGGTCGTTCTCCCAGCGAAGGTAAAATGGAATCGTGAATAATCGAATCGCGAAATCGTGTCGTGAAAAGCGGTGAAATGAAAAATATGATTTAGGAATTCAAGTTGTAATAAGTAATAGTGAAATAAGCAGAATTTACAAGCTAAGGATGTACAGATCTTAAAAACGTAAAAACGGAAACGCAACCGCAAAAATTAAAACGTAACGTTTGACGAAAAATAATCCTACGAACTTGAAAATATTTTCTAAAAATATAAAACTATTAAAAAGAATTTTAAGAAAAAGAAAAATATTTTTTTGACTTTTTATATATTTTCTAGAATTAATTTCCTATTTTTAGAATTAAAAATGAATTAAAAATAAAGAAAAATAGAAAAACAAATTGGAAAAATGAAAATTAAATTCTAAAAATTCTAAAATATTATAAAAGTATTTCTAAAATTATTTTTGTATTTTTCAAGGCTTTTTCTGTATTTTTATGGATTTTTGGAATTTAAAAATGGTTTAAAAATGAATTTAAATTAAAAGAAATTAAGAAAAATAGCAAATGACCTCAGAAAATTATGAAAATTTTACAGAAATTCTAAAATAATATGGAAAGCTAGCAGAAAAAATTTGGAAAAGAAAAATTAAGCAAAAGTGCTTAAAATGGCCAAAACAGCTTATGGCAAGTGCTTATTAATAAGCACTTGCCACAAAACTTTACCAAATTAATATCACTACTGTATTATACTACTACAAGCTCAAATAAGCCAAGTAATGATCAGCAGTAAGCACAGAGACACAAGAATCAATCAATAAGCACTCAATGATAAGCTAATTAAGCAAAGACCTATACATAATAAGCTAAAGGATAAGCAAACCACACACAATACTAAACCAACTATATAGGAACTCAGGTAAGCCAATATATCTCAATAACAAACTCAGAAAAGCACTAGCAGCCCTAGATTTCCAAACAGAATTTATGCTATGCACCCAATAAGCAAGACTGATTAAGCTATCTATATAAGATGTAAAGAAGAGACTAAAAGAAGCAATATTATGACTACCAAACAGTTAAGCTATAAAACTAAAAGCTATTGCTAAAACTACCATTTGCTACCCTAAAAGATGCTATGAAAACAGGTCTAAAACCTGTGCACAGGGGACATAAGTGCTCAGACAGGCCACTAAAAGCCAAAATTTAGATAAGCTACTGAACTCAAATCCAAATTCTACTAGTTGATATTGAATTACTTACTATCAGAGAACATAAATCCACAATTATTATCTATTCCTAACAACTAATGAGGCCTACAAGATCTAGGAAAGTTCATACCAAAAACTGAGTTTGACTTTTTGAAATTGCTATAAAACTTTGACTAATCCTAATTCCTATAGCTGATTACTACTTCTAATTGTTATATTAAGCTACAACAAGGTTGAATAAGGCAATCTACAACTATTATGTAACTACAAATTCAAAGCTTTTAACTATTTCTACTTTGAATCTAACAATTTAGCTAAATTGAAATCTATTTTTGACTTATTAAGTTGAATACCTACTGATTTTTATGTTCCTAACTCTATTACTAAACTAGTGAAGTTTAAATGAAACAGTAACTCAACATTATACCAACAACATTACTCAGCACAACTTAAATCCAAACAGTCCCTTATCCAATTGAATAAACTGCTAATCTCAGATATAAGCTTCAAATTTCCAAAACATTTATCCAAAATCCTAAGATTAAACTACTGAAGGTAATAATAACTATTAAACACTGCTAAAACTACTGCAATTCAGTAAAACAACAATGCATAATCAATACAGATAAAAGCTAACTACACAGAATCCAATTTTATATTACTCTATCCAAATCACCAACTCAGAAATTCAAATCAACAAATTCTAAACTACTAGAAGCAATTTCAAACAGCCAATAACACTAAACACAAACAATCATTCAGAGCTCAAAGATTGAAGCTGATAAAGCAAAATTAATAATGAAAATTTCTCTCAGCTTGAAATAGAGAGAATTCACTAAGCTAGCCTATCTCTAGGATAGGCTGATATCTCTTGGTTCTGTATCAGCTTACCCAAACACCACAGCATCACAGGATTAAGGAATCACAAGAACTATTCTTATTAATTTCTGACTTTGAAAGAAATTAGTGAAAACAATTGAAGCTAACTTGAACTGAAGAAGAGATATTCAAAATTACTAAAACTTGATGAAACAGTTATGAAATATAAGGAACAAGCTTGTAATTACAACTATAAGCTAAATGGCTAGAATTGTTAAAACTGATTTCATTAAAAATTTAAAAGGAATTACAATAAAACTAATCTAAATACATTCAAAGTAATTTTGGCAGAGTGCCTCTACACTAACTACTCTATACTACTCATATATCTAACCACTAACTATCTAACTAGCTAATTATCTAACCACCTTCATGTGATGAGGAGAGGGGGCTTATATAGCCACGAGCTCAAGCCTTCAGAAGCATCTAGAAAGAGTATCTCCATAAGAATATTCTTATTTGATCCTTGGTGACTCATGATGGCCAATCAGAGGCTTCAAATCCTCTCAATGATGTGTCTCAGCCACTCACAACCATCCACATGTCATTCCTTTGTTGTAAAATTCTGACAGGGTGTCAGGGGTGTGGGGATTGACCATAGTACCCTTAATACGAGGTTAATTAGAGTAGGAGTTGGGGTAATTTTGGGATTTGGTATTTAGGGTTCATGGTATCTGGGGTGTGGGTGAATTGGGGGTGAAAAAGGGCGCGGGGTGTATTTATTTTATTATTGTTTGGTTTAATGGACCGGGTCAGGTACAATGGTGGTTGGGCTTGGATATAATATGGGATTGGTATTGGGCTGGATAAATATAAACATGGACCAGGCTTTGTGACATATGGACTGGACCAGGTTCATAATATTTTCAGATTTTGGTATTGAAAAATACAAGGACCAAAAGTGTAGAATCTGAAACTATGAGGGCCAATTCTGCCATTTCTGAAAAATATATCAAGGGCTATTCTTGACAACTTTGATTCTTCAAGGGTGGATTATGACACTTTGAGCTCATAAGTGATCTGAACTTGAAAAACTGCTTCCTGGCACCGGCTTTTGAACCTTTCATACTCTCGTGCCCGTTTTTTGTTTTGTTTTGTCCATTTTTATAAATATCCGTACCTGCACATCACAAACATAAAAACAAGTGTTTTCTTGGCATTTGTTAGCTCAAAAAGTCGTTTTGGGTAGGTAATTGGCCATAAAATGGTGAGTAAATAAGTACTCACCAAAATCCCCCCGACTAAGGTATTGCCGTGTCCTCACGCAATGTGATCAATTCACGCTCTTGGGATAAATAATTTCGATACTCTTTTTACTAACTTTGAAAAGTAGCAAGGCGGTTCAAAAGAGATTACAAAATCATTTATTCCCGAAAAACGCTCCGTTTTCCAAAAATTTTCCTTTATTCCTTTATTCAACTTACACTTTCTATTTTTGGATTTTTCCATACTTCACACTTGTGACGGTATGTTGAACTTTCATTATTTTGCAATAATTATTAGGGTCAACGAGTAGAAACACTTCTATTAAGAAGCGACCATACGGATAAAAATCGCCATCCTTGATTTTTCACGAGTCCCCAAACTAAGCGTACAAACGAGATCACAGCTTATCTACAAATTAGATGCTAACACTACTCATAACAGTTACTTGTGAAAACTTCTTACTCCCATTTCCTAGGTTTTGTATCTCAATATTTTATTTTGTTGAGAAATGAATTGCTTCATATTTTCTCGTTTCGATAATTTTGAGTCCGATAGTGATACCTAAGTTAAAACGATAAATAGTTATTCATTTTCTCTTAAGAACCACTGCAATCGAAATTCGGTCCACATCAAGGAATTAGGGGTACATACAATATCAAAGATATAAGTTGCGGAGTACGATCACGTGCACCTCATGTGACTGATTACTAATCACGTATCACATGCACCTCACGCGCCAACAACTTATTGATACATACATAGCTCTTATTCAACAATACTTCAACTTTTACTTTTTTCATTTTTCACTTTTTTTCTTACTTTTCATTTTTTTTTTCTTTCTCAACTTTTTTCATAACATCAATGGAAGCTTATCGGGTAGCTCCAAAACCACACGCATAATCAACTTTTGACTTTTGATTTTTCATTTTTTTGCTCTTATTTTTGATGTTCCTTGATATGTACCCAATTTCTAAAGCAAAAATTCTCTTAAGAAAACAAATAACTAAATATTATTCAAACCGAAATACCACTAATTAACCTAGAACATCTATTACATATCGGTGACGTTTCTGATGGGAGTAAAAAGCCACAAGTACCTCTCATGAGCTCTAAAGAGAACCACTACTCCACGTCTAGCATCTAACTTCTAAATAAACTCTATCATTTCTCGCTCTTCGCAATTTAAGATTCCAAATAATGAAACCAGCGAATACTTAGCCGATAATCAGCCACGCATATATAAAGTCAGTTACGGAAACTTGCAGATTCTTAAGAAAGAATTTGCATTTTATAGCTCCTAGTGTACAAGACTAGCACAAGCTTATGTGATCATCATTGGTTAAGGGAACAAGCTAGGGCTCAACACGCCCGGTCAAGTCAAAATATTTATTCCTACTCTCGCCAGCAAGAAAGTCAACAAGGTGTCAAAACACTTATTCAAACTTTATTATATTTTTGCACGACTTTTTCACTTTTTCTCATCTTTTTGTACTTTTTCATGACTTTTTCATTAAAATTTTTGAAATTTTCTCATTTTTTCAAAATTTTTTTTATTTTTGGTGGAAAACGGAGTTGCAAGAGTGCACGACATGTGAAACATGCAAGGTAAAAATCGAATCGAAGATTCACCTTCCCCCCGACTAGAACGAAACATTGTCCTCAATGTTTTATGGGTTAAGGTAATCCTAACAAAATTCTAGGCCGTTTATTAATTATGCCAAAGAAAACGTTAGTCGATAAGATTTAACGGATATAGGATTTCCAAGAGCACCGATGAATGAGACTCCAACTGAAGAGATAACGAGCACGAGAGTCATCATAAATCATGGACAATCCTGAACAAACATCACAAACAACCACGAAACACAAGAGTAGAAGAGGTACCTCCTCCTCACATTAGGTGTTAGAAAATAGAAAATAAGAAGATGAAATTGGATAAGCATGGGTTGCCTCCCACGAAGCGCTTGTTTTTGTTCACCGAGTCACATGAGCTTGACTCGATCCCCGAATTAATTCGTCCTTGGGGAGAGCAGATGGAATGGACACATGGCATAAAGGATGCCAGGGTCAAATATGGTGTCCTCACTCCCGGTGGAGTGGAAAAGTGACGAAGTGATGGGATAAACAAAGAATGGATGAAACACTCGGATAATCAGAGCAAATTCAAGTTCAGAAACCTCGTCTACCATTCTAAAAATAACTTCATCCGCATCGGATTCAAAAACTTCATCCGGTGGTTTTGTAGGTGGACGAGAAGAAAGCAAATCGGAAGAAATGTCATTCTCATCATTCTCAATACCCGGTGGTATCGAGTCATCCGCAGCAAGAAATAGATCGACATCCTCTAAAAGAGGGTCACGTAACGGATTATCGGAAATAGGTATAGAGTCGATCTCAAAGTGAAAACACTCATAATCCGGAAGAGAGAAAGCATGAATAGTGGGATTGCCACTACTCGTCTCTTCAAATTGAAAAATTTCAAGCTCGGGTAAAGAATCACTATCCATAACGGGGATAGGAGAAGAAGTCGGAGAATTATTCAATGCCTCAATACGTGAGATAAGAAGATTGACATTTAACAATGTTTCACGAAGAGCTTCATCTTGTATTTCCACATCAACATCTTCTTCATAATCATCGATATCTACACAAGAGTCTTCATCACTCGTAGTATACTCATTGTGAGAATCGGAATAACTTTCGACTTCATCATAATCATCATTGTTCATCGGAGGAAGAGAAGTTAACGGTTCGTCATTTAATAACTCTTCAAGTACACGAATATCTTCCTCCGGATCAAAATTAGCATCGTCAACCATTGTCGGAATGGTATCACTAACAAGAAATGCCTCGATCTCATCTGAAACGACATCACTCCCTTCAACCGGTGTGAAAGAAGGATGGAAAGAAGAATCACCGTTAGAATTTTCCCCGGACTCACTTTGGATTGGAACGAGGTTCTCAACACTAGACATATTGAATTCATCCGATTCCGTTGCCGGAATAGTGTTAAGAGGCTCGTCCCCCATTGTTAGAGAGTCCTCGGGTTCTACGGAAGAAGAGATAGAATTATTTTGAGGATTTAGATTGATCGTGATCGTAGAACTATCATCATACAAACAACACTCACAAAATTGGAACTTTCTTTCTTCAACAAGAGGTTCTTCCATCGATCTCTCATTAGGCTCGGGAGAAGATGTGTAACGATTATTCACCATTTCTTTCAACTTATCCATCATGGATTTAATTTCCAAAATTTGATTAGTAAAATCAGAAGTTTGTGGGGGTTGGTTAAAACCATGAAAATCGTAACATGAATTAGGCTCATAAAAATTTTCAGACGATCCCCCACAGTGTTCAAAATTGGATGTATTTTGAAATTCACCATTGTAATATGAATTTGGCTCATAAAAATCATTTTGAGGATAACAACCAAGGCTCGGATCGTAAGCGTAAGACGTATCAGCATTCGAAGCATAGCACATACAATTTGTGTATCCACATATATCACAAAAACATCGCCCACACGGCCTTCCTTCTTCGGACGGGTTTCCACAATTATAGCAATAAAACGCAGGTGGTGGTGGTGTATAAAAATCGGGAATATTAGACGAATTGTTGAACGAATTTTGATCATATGTATGAGAATTACAATTCAAACAAATGCCATCTCGAATATTATCTCCACATTCGTCGCACGTACACCATACACACAACCCTCCGAAGAACGGTTCTCCACAATAGAGACAAATCGGATCCATGAGAATTAAACGTAAGAGGGATTGAGAAGAAGAATCAAGTATGAGAGGATAAGAAGATTATTTATGTTTTTGATTTTAAAATTTTTATATTTTTATAGAAAATATATATACAAGATAGTAGAAAAACTTAACGCAACACGATCTTTCAACACGATTATTCAAAACTCACGTCCACCTTCCCCGGCAGCGGCGCCATTTTGATACAATCATTTTTTATAGGTTATTTTACCGAGGAAATACTCGTGAAAGTATTTCCCGGGTCGTTCTCCCAGCGAAGGTAAAATGGAATCGTGAATAATCGAATCGCGAAATCGTGTCGTGAAAAGCGGTGAAATGAAAAATATGATTTAGGAATTCAAGTTGTAATAAGTAATAGTGAAATAAGCAGAATTTACAAGCTAAGGATGTACAGATCTTAAAAACGTGAAAACGAAAACGCAACCGCAAAAATTAAAACGTAACGTTTGACGAAAAATAATCCTACGAACTTGAAAATATTTTCTAAAAATCTAAAACTATTAAAAAGAATTTTAAGAAAAAGAAAAATATTTTTTTGACTTTTTATATATTTTCTAGAATTAATTTCCTATTTTTAGAATTAAAAATGAATTAAAAATAAAGAAAAATAGAAAAACAAATTGGAAAAATGAAAATTAAATTCTAAAAATTCTAAAATATTATAAAAGTATTTCTAAAATTATTTTTGTATTTTTCAAGGCTTTTTCTATATTTTTATGGATTTTTGGAATTTAAAAATGGTTTTAAAATGATTTTAAACTAAAAGAAATTAAGAAAAATAGCAAATGACCTCAGAAAATTATGAAAATTTTACAGAAATTCTAAAATAATATGGAAAGCTAGCAGAAAAAATTTGGAAAAGAAAAATTAAGCAAAAGTGCTTAAAATGGCCAAAACAGCTTATGGCAAGTGCTTATTAATAAGCACTTGCCACAAAACTTTACCAAATTAATACCACTACTGTATTATACTACTACAAGCTCAAATAAGCCAAGTAATGATCAGCAGTAAGCACAGAGACACAAGAATCAATCAATAAGCACTCAATGATAAGCTAATTAAGCAAAGACCTATACAGAATAAGCTAAAGGATAAGCAAACCACACACAATACTAAACCAACTATATAGGAACTCAGGTAAGCCAATATATCTCAATAACAAACTCAGAAAAGCACTAGCCGCCCTAGATTTCCAAACAGAATTTATGCTATGCACCCAATAAGCAAGACTGATTAAGCTATCTAAATAAGATGTAAAGAAGAGACTAAAAGAAGCAATATTATGACTACCAAACAGTTAAGCTATAAAACTAAAAGCTATTGCTAAAACTACCATTTGCTACCCTAAAAGATGCTATGAAAACAGGTCTAAAACCTGTGCACAGGGGACATAAGTGCTCAGACAGGCCACTAAAAGCCAAAATTTAGATAAGCTACTGAACTCAAATCCAAATTCTACTAGTTGATATTGAATTACTTACTATCAGAGAACACAAATCCACAATTATTATCTATTCCTAACAACTAATGAGGCCTACAAGATCTAGGAAAGTTCATACCAAAAACTGAGTTTGACTTTTTGAAATTGCTATAAAACTTTGACTAATCCTAATTCCTATAGCTGATTACTACTTCTAATTGTTATATTAAGCTACAACAAGGTTGAATAAGGCAATCTACAACTATTATGTAACTACAAATTCAAAGCTTTTAACTATTTCTACTTTGAATCTAACAATTTAGCTAAATTGAAATCTATTTTTGACTTATTAAGTTGAATACCTACTGATTTTTATGTTCCTAACTCTATTACTAAACTAGTGAAGTTTAAATGAAACAGTAACTCAACATTATACCAACAACATTACTCAGCACAACTTAAATCCAAACAGTCCCTTATCCAATTGAATAAACTGCTAATCTCAGATATAAGCTTCAAATTTCCAAAACATTTATCCAAAATCCTAAGATTAAACTACTGAAGGTAATAATAACTATTAAACACTGCTAAAACTACTGCAATTCAGTAAAACAACAATGCATAATCAATACAGATAAAAGCTAACTACACAGAATCCTATTTTATATTACTCTATCCAAATCACCAACTCAGAAATTCAAATCAACAAATTCTAAACTACTAGAAGCAATTTCAAACAGCCAATAACACTAAACACAAACAATCATTCAGAGCTCAAAGATTGAAGCTGATAAAGCAAAATTAATAATGAAACTTACAATGAAAATTTCTCTCAGCTTGAAATAGAGAGAATTCACTAAGCTAGCCTATCTCTAGGATAGGCTGATATCTCTTGGTTCTGTATCAGCTTACCCAAACACCACAGCATCACAGGATTAAGGAATCAGAAGAACTATTCTTATTAATTTCTGACTTTGAAAGAAATTAGTGAAAACAATTGAAGCTAACTTGAACTGAAGAAGAGATATTCAAAATTACTGAAACTTGATGAAACAGTTATGAAATATAAGGAACAAGCTTGTAATTACAACTATAAGCTAAATGGCTAGAATTGTTAAAACTGATTTCATTAAAAATTTAAAAGGAATTACAATAAAACTAATCTAAATACATTCAAAGTAATTTTGGCAGAGTGCCTCTACACTAACTACTCTATACTACTCCTATATCTAACCACTAACTATCTAACTAGCTAATTATCTAACCGCCTTCATGTGATGAGGAGAGGGGGCTTATATAGCCACGAGCTCAAGCCTTCAGAAGCATCTAGAAAGAGTATCTCCATAAGAATATTCTTATTTGATCCTTGGTGACTCATGATGGCCAATCAGAGGCTTCAAATCCTCTCAATGATGTGTCTCAGCCACTCACAACCATCCACATGTCATTCCTTTGTTGTAAAATTCTGACAGGGTGTCAGGGGTGTGGGGATTGACCATAGTACCCTTAATACGAGGTTAATTAGAGTAGGAGTTGGGGTAATTTTGGGATTTGGTATTTAGGGTTCATGGTATCTGGGGTGTGGGTGAATTGGGGGTGAAAAAGGGCGCGGGGTGTATTTATTTTATTATTGTTTGGTTTAATGGACCGGGTCAGGTACAATGGTGGTTGGGCTTGGATATAATATGGGATTGGTATTGGGCTGGATAAATATAAACATGGACCAGGCTTTGTGACATATGGACTGGACCAGGTTCATAATATTTTCAGATTTTGGTATTGAAAAATACAAGGACCAAAAGTGTAGAATCTGAAACTATGAGGGCCAATTCTGCCATTTCTGAAAAATATATCAAGGGCTATTCTTGACAACTTTGATTCTTCAAGGGTGGATTATGACACTTTGAGCTCATAAGTGATCCGAACTTGAAAAACTGCTTCCTGGCACCGGCTTTTGAACCTTTCATACTCTCGTGCCCGTTTTTTGTTTTGTTTTGTCCATTTTTATAAATATCCGTACCTGCACATCACAAACATAAAAACAAGTGTTTTCTTGGCATTTGTTAGCTCAAAAAGTCGTTTTGGGTAGGTAATTGGCCATAAAATGATGAGTAAATAAGTACTCACCAGATACAAAGGCAAGTTTTTATCTTTTGTTTCGGAACTTATTATGTTCACACCCCCAGTTAGTATGTGTTCTGTCTTGGTTTGCGACGGTTTATTTTTATGTAATTATTATTCACAAGAAAAGACAAATGTTTTTGGGTTTTTGTGTATGGGTGAAAAAACTTTTGGACAATATTTTTGGTATCGTTTCGTTTACCAAAATCGTATTTCTTTAAGAATCACCTTAAAAGAAACATGATATAGAAAACGTAACGATCTGTTTTGTTTGTTTTTGATTTTTTTGGTGTTGTTAACACTTTAGGAAAAGTGTTAATGACGTTTTTGTTTTATGATTAAGATTTACAAAAAAGTGGTGGGGTTTATACAATGATGTGTGAAAAATCACTAATCTCTAAAGAACGTGTGCAGATACGCAGCAGCCTCCCCGGCAGCGGCGCCAAATTTTGATTGGTCCTAGAAGGTCAACTAAATTGACCAGGTGATGGTCAACCAAGTCAAACGTCAAAAACCAACTAACCAAGGAGTTTAGGGAATCCCCGGGTCGTTATATCCCGACGAGGCGTGCAATTGTATTTGTGAACGTTTTAAATGATCGAGTGATTAATCAGGAAGGTCAGGAATTTGATTATTATGATTACACTACGAGATTATGATGGAAAATAACTTGCAAAAACTTTATTAACAATTATTGATTATCAGATGACCTAAAAACGTGATTTAACCTAAAAACGTGATATAACCTAAAAACGCGCGTTTGAGTTTAAAATAAACGCGAACGCGCAAATTAAAAAGTGAAACGGGAGTAAACAAAGTCCTACGAATGTGAAAATTATATTTTTACAATCCTAATGTTATAAGAAAATTTTTGGAAAATTAAAATTATTTTTACAATTATTTAATTAATTAGTATTAATTAATTACTAATTATTAATTACTTTTTAATTAACTAAATTATCCTAAATTACAAATAATTATGAAATTTAACTAGAAAAATGGAAATTAAATTTAGAAAATCTAAAATATTATAAAACTAATTTTAAAACAGAAAAACTATTTTTCTTACTTTTTAATTAATTATTAATAATTAAAAACTAATTATTTAATTGATTTAAATTAAACTAAATTATAAAAAATACCAAATGATATTGGAAAAATCTGAAAAAATTACTAAAAATCTATTATTAGTACAGTAGCCTCGGAAAAATTTAAAAACAGATGTTGCTTATATAGAAGCTATCACTTTTTATTTTTCTGTCTTTTTCTAATTTTTCTTTTACACAGCTAATTTACTACTAATATTAAGCACTTATTGTGAAGGCACTTTTACTGAATCTTATTAATAAGCTTTGTGCACATAAATAAGCTCAACAGTGAGCTTTAAGCTTGATTAAGCTTGAAATAAGCTACCCAGGGTAAACAAACAGGAAGATAAGATTCAAAAAACTTTTGTATGCTGGAAATCAGTGAAATGAACAAGAAAAGAGCACTGGATAGGCTAAAATAAGCCAATAAGCAAACCCAAGTGCTCACAGATCCAACAGGTATGCAGCTTACTTGTGTACTCAGTCCAGCTTATCTAATAAGCTTGAAAATTAAATACAGACCAAGAACTAGCAAGATGGGCTCCTGAGCTTTCCAAAAAGCTCAAGGTCACCACCTGAATCCCACTAATAAGCCCACAGTGAGCTTATCAACTAGGACCCATTATACTGATTATTCAGTATATTGGATGTGATGAGACAAAATAGATAAGCACAATTAAGTAGCAAAAGAAGCAGTTAACTGGATAAAAAGCACATACATAACAACTAGGCCAGGAGGGCTTATGAAAACAACAACAAGCCCAATCTAAGCTACAATAAGAAGCAAGATAATGGGTGTGGAAAAAGGCTTGTGTTTTGAGTGAGATTGGTTAAATAAGCAGATAGTACTATGATCACAAAAGCAAAACTCATGCACCAACACAATCACAAGTGAGCCTATTTAAGCATTCAAACAACAACAACACAATCTAAAACCAAAGTGAAATAAAAAAGAAACAAATAAGCTCAGTTCAGCAGGAACAGTGGTTGTAGAGGTGATTATGCAGCACAAAATAAGCTAGAAAATAAGCTAATAAGGGTATACTAGAAGTGCATACAACAATACAGGTTCACTAGCCATCCAAAACAACTGAAATCAAACAAAATAACCAATTAAAGCACAAGTTGTAATTGTTTAAAGAAATGGGTCAGGACTGAAAGGTGTGGGTGCAGGGCATCTTTTACTCAAACAGGTGACTTGGTGATCAAATTAAGATGAGCAAATGATATTCAAAGGCCAAATTTTCTTTTGATTCAGGTTAACATGCTACCAAATAACTCAAATCAACAAAAATAATGTATTTTCAATCTATATTAAACCCTACACATCCTCTTAAAAATCTGTCCATTTTTCTTCCACTTGAAAATTTGACTTTTTGATGTTCTAAGAGTTGTTGACCAAACTGAGATTCAAATGATCCTAGATATCTAAATGTGTTATACTATCCTAAAATGAAACTAAAGTTAACTAAATTACCAAATTTTATACCTATAACTAAGATTTGGAAATCTAATATCCTAACAATTAACCTGATGTGGTGAATTATAGGCAAACTTGACTTTTGATGCAAAAATGACCAAGAATGGTATTCCACTGAGGTAATTGGATCCTAGGTGCACTAAACTAACAAACCTAAACTCATACAAATAACAAGAATTGACAAATTGAAGCAATGCCAAACACCCCTTAATTAGACAGAATTCCAGGTTAATGAAGCTTGCAGTATTAAATAGTCTCACATACCATCAGATTAGCTAAACAATGAAGAACTAAGAACATTCAAACAGTTTACCACTAAGTGAAATAATTCAAAGCAGATTACACTAATTGAGAACTAAATATAATGAAAAATTGAAAACTTACAAGGACTAATACCCTAACTGAGATAGGGGGAAACTCTCAGCCCAAAGCCTATCTTTAAGATAGGCTCAAACCATACCAAAGACCATGAATCTAATAATCCATATACCCCAAATTCTGCATCATCATCCCCATTGACTTTTATTGACCATTTCTTGTTTAACCAATTCAGATAGAAGCAAAGTTATGGGACTGACTTTAAGCTATCATGAAGCCTACAACAGGTATTGAAGAAGTATGAAAGCTTAAATTGTACTTAATGAAATTTTAGAAAAATAGATTGTAAATGAAACAGAATGGAAAACTTATATTAAACTTGAATAACAGATTACAAAATGGGAACCAGTTTAAAGAACTACATGAAAATTAAAACCATAACATAACTAAACATGCCTCCAAGGGCTTACATAAGCTAGTATTTAAACTAAAACTAAAACTAAAAATCTAGGGCTTCATTTTCCTTTTTCTCTTTTCTGCTTTCTGTCTTGTGTGAGACAGCTTTGGAAAGTCACCAGTGTCACCTTAGAGTCAAATCCCACCATTGAATTGGGAATGGGAACATCTCAACCCTTGATTAAATTAGGCTATATAGTGATGTATTAGATTGTCAACGTGGAGGGGGGGGGGAGGTAATGATGGTGTTTGGGGTTGACTTTGGTTGAGTGGTGTAGGGTGGTTAATAGGTTGCTTGGGGAATGGAGGGGGGATAGGGATGTTGGAGGTGCAGGGTGTTGTTTGGTTTTGGCGGCAAAAGGAAGGTCAGGGGAGGGGTTGACTATTTGTTTGACCCCGTTTTATTATAAAAACAGGGATGGGTGGGCTTTGGTTGACTTGGGCCAAGGAGAGTGGACTGGATCAAGGTTGGGGTGGATTGGTTTGGTTTTGGTTTAGGTAATAATACAAAGGTCCATTTGGTTTGTAAAATAAAAGCCCAAGGACCATTTTGTAATTTCTGATTTTTGTGAGGACCAAACTTGCCAAACTTCCAAAGTATATCAAGGGTGTTTCTTGCCACATATCAATAATCCAAGGACCACAAATAAATTTTCCATTTTAAAAGCACCCAGGGACTGATTTTGCCCATTTCCAAACTACAGGGACCAAATATGTAATTTTTCCAAAGTTTTCACCTAAGGATTAAATTTGATAATTTTGACTTTTAAGTGCCTTAGGTTGACTTTCCTTTCAAAACAAATGCTCAGGGACTAGTTTTGTAAATTTTTGCAAGTTGGGGGACTGAAACTGCCAATTGTGTAAACTTTGTTCGTTTTTCATTGTTTTTACTCATTTTGCATCTGAAACATATAAAACACAATCCCTGGGATATTTTTAGTATTTTGATGCATTTCTGAGTGTTTTCAGATGTTTTGGCAGTTCAAATACGACAAAAATGATGAGTGTTTGAGCACTCGTCAATAAGCATAACACAAACTATCAACGACACCTTAAAAAGGTCGCCCCCAGGTTGTTGTAAACATCGAAAGATAATATTTATACTTTGCAATTATAAAAATGGACTGCAGCTATCTTTCTCCTATTGGTTGCAGATCTGTACCTTGTTGAAAATTATAAATCAAAGTTTACACTAGCTTTCTGTTCTCCTAATTCGTTAGACTTACGTGTCTTTCAAGTGAAGCTGATTCATTGTGATCTTTCACTAGAATGCCTTTTGGTATCTGTAAATCATTTTAGAAGGAGAGTTAACAACCTGTGATGAAAAATGCAGCACATGCACATAATTGATGCGTTAGTTAGCAAATTGTTATGTATGTAATGTACGTTTTAAAATATACCACCTGAGATAATTTTCTGGAAACCTCCTGTAAATATGATTCAGTGGTCCAAATACCATCAGCAAATCCTTTTGGCCCACCTGTAAGTGAAACATATTATCACGTTTTTAGTTAATTCATTTGTTATCAGTTTAATGTTAGATTTAGAAGGAGAGTTAACAACCTGTAAGTGAAACATATTATCACGTTTTTAGTTAATGTGTAGTAATAATTGAATTGAATAGAAAGCTTTACTTTCACAGGTCTTTGGCTATAAAAGGATGATGGTTAACAGGTTAAAGGTAACTGAAACTAAGTCGTTTACCTTTTCCTTACGTCAATGCTTTCCCTTTTATGCGTTAGCAGCATGAATTATGATGAGTTCAACGTGCTCATGATTTTTTCTTGTCTAACTTCTTTAGTTTCAACGCCTTCATTTTATCTTCGACTTCGATGCGAAGAAATTGGGACAATTCTTGATTTTACCTGCTATCTGCCATTAAGCATTGAATAAAAAATAAGGATCCATTTTATAAATATTCAGCCAGTAATAATGAGATTTAAATGCTTGGCTCATAAAATAAATGCTCGCCGAGTTTTTCTGTATCACCAAAATATTTACTCGTCGCAGGCTCATTCTCTTGAATTGCTTACCCGGCTCATAGCTTTTCCACCCTCCGGAATTAATCTTTATCCTATAAATAAATAAATGAAAAATTATAATCAAAATGAAAACCACCACTGATAACGGTATTAGTACATACACATAATGGTAACAAATAAGGCTCAGATAAATGCATATCAAAGAGCTAACTTTTACAGTTTCAAGATTTATTTACATAATTGTTGTGCGAACTATTGTTTTTGAGCAACTGACCATATCTTTTTATTTAAAACATGCAGCTAAAACTACCCGAAGCACAATAAGAATCCTTCTGAGATTCATTAACAGAGGTAATCAAACAACACAACAATCATCTCGAAAATCAAACGGAAAAAATCAATAATTCATGATAAGGATGATTCACTAACCTGTCCACTAAACTTTGAATAAGTGCCCATCGAAACTGTTTAGTAGTTTGATGTTTTCAACTCCATTTCTTATCCCACCTTAATTTCGAGAACCTATTTACTGAATGCGTGCATATTGAGCATACAACAAACTCATACTCAGCAAACAAAAACATGAATACAAAATTAGAAAAACAAAAACAACTTAAGGGAGTGTTTGGGATTGCTTACTAAGAGTGCCCATCTACTTTAAATCGAACCCCAAACCGATCAGATTAAAAAAATGACCCACTGTAATTGTAAACCTACACTGAGATACAAAGCTGTACACTATAGCGCTAATGTTCAAGAAGAGCCACCGCCAATGGCATTACTTTGACCTATGAAAAAGAAGAAAAGAACATCAATTCAGATAACAAAGGAACACCGGTTCCTTAAACGAAAGAAGCTAACAGTACCAGCAGATTGGTCAACTCACATTCATCAGCCCTTGTAAACGTTTGTGACTGTGCACCCGTGACATAAGGAAGAGAATTAAAAGGCTCCGCTATAGCTGCGAAGAAAACCCAAAAAGTCTCATCATTGATACCTACAGCAGACATATTAGGAAACAACCAAGACACTAACGACGCACAAATCCAAAAATACGAAAGAACGTGAACGCCGAATGCACCGTTGTCAACTGTAACAACAACAATTACAGAAAAATTAGTGCACCAAACAGCTACAAACAATAACAACCAATAACTGATAAGTTACTGTTAACGACATTGGACTCCATCGATGATGTTTGATTGGCAATACATATATCATTTCCTGTGAAAAGAACAAACCAATACATATAATGACGCTTGTAAACCATATACAGTTGGATGTCAAAAGAAGGAACCATAAAGTCATGAATATACATACCGACAGTAGTACGAATGTCTCTAACAGGCGGATCAATCAGCAATGGTCTAGAAGTGGAACCACCCATAGTATAGCAACTAGCAAACGGTAAACATAACAAATGAATTACAAATGGTGCTACCACCGGTTCACGATAAAAGATAAGAAGAAAATGCATGATTATACCGGTAGACGCACGAATCGGCACATCATCTATTTTCCTTTTCCCTTTTTCCAATAACCGATGCTTCTAACAAAGGGTGGTGATAACGATACGATGGCCTATCATGCAACAGATCCGACTCGTTGATTACTATACCATTTGATGAGTTACCGGGCATACCCACAACATTTATCCTGCTAACAGGGCTTTCACAAACAGCCTAGTTAAAGCGAAATGGATCATGAACATCGACAGGGGTATGAATTAAGTTTGTGTAATTTTCACCTCTACCAGAATTGAAAACGCCAGGCGCACTCACATGAGCAACGGGACTGACAGACCCATCCTATTCCCACACCAGTTCCCTATTAGTTCAAGGCACAGCTTTGCTTTTGGTTCTCATTTTTGAACACGCAACACAGAGGGTACTAAAAGCAAAAAGAAACCAACGAAACACATAGGACATGTATGTACAACAACATATGCCTCGCCAAAATACCGGGATTGTTACCGTCAATAGCATCATTTTTCTATTTTGGTAAACACCTCAAAATAGAAGCTCACGCGAAATCAAACAAAAATCTGAACACAAATTGACACCCAAAAATTATTTTTTCCACAAATAATTATGCTACCTATAGCCGAAAAACAAAAACCCAACACCAAATATAACCAAAAGCATATACATACCTTTAATCGAACATGAAGCGAGCACAAACAAAAGCTCCCAACAAACCATAACTCTTGTACCGGAAAAAAACCCAAAAGAATCAAAACCCTAACTCCTCCATAACTCTTGCACCATAGTCGACTATAATCGATCTTTAATCTTATATCTCTGAAATCTTCTACATAAAAAACTTGAATATTCCTCATCTTGGTACCTCATTCTTCCCTATCTCCTTCGTCATCTCTGATATGCAGGTGTGTGTTGATTGTACGTTGGTGAAGATTCTGGATCTCACAATACTTATCCAATGATTATTTATTTATTTATTTATTGGACCGGAGAACAGGCAAGGTTGGCCATTTGAGACGGATTAAAACAGCCCAACAATTGGGCCGCAAATTTGGCGGGAAAACGGGGGTGGCAAAACTACGTCGTTTTCTATGAGATTTTATCATATATATATATATAATGCTAACATATAGACAAAACACTACAACAAATTTGTCATTTCTACATGTTTTGTTCTTCGCACTTTATGCGCTATGAACTTTTATTTAAAAATATTCACACTTAAGAGTATGGATAATTGTTTCAAAATCCTCATATTTAAAAAGTGGAGAATTTCAATCTCACACTTAAAAGTCTGAAGAATTATTTTAAAATCAAAATCATCATACTTAAAAGTGTAAAGAATTGTTTTAAAATCATCGCATTTAAAAGTGTGAAAAATATTCATAAAGCTTCACACATAAAAGTGAAAATATTTGTAACACTCAATTGGTTCACACGCATATTAGTGTGAAATTTTTTGATTCTTCACACTTTAACATGTGACAACATGCTCTAATAATTGTGAGTATATTAATATTTTGTAATTTTGTAGTAGTGAAACAATTCTAATTTTATCCGTGTTTATTCTATGAGGGGCTCACTAACTTAATCAGCTTGTTTATTTAGTGGGCTGCCTTTCTTGGTGGTATCTTGGATGTTTCCTTTTGGTAATATAGCTGCCTTTCGAAGAAAAAAGTAAGTTGAATGAACCAATTAGAAAAAGTGTTAAAGCTTAAGGTTATACTATAAACGAAAGAATGTCCCGTATAAACATTTAAGTATTTAACTATCATTGTTATTAATAAGCTATTAGCGATAAGTATTAACGATTATAAACATAACACAAATATATTAACTTGATTTATTTATGAACTAGTAAGCAAGAAAGTATGGTAAAGACAAGTTATACTCAACATAATCATAACAGTAACTTCTGAAATATAACGCACACTTAACTAACATGGTTTGACACCCCCATACGTAATATGTACATGTACTTAGTGAAATTATTGCTTCTATGAACACAAATTGGTAATCAAATAACCTAATCAGCTAGTATAAATGCTCGCTTGTTGCCGGGAAAACCGTATTTGTGCTGAACTCTTGTTGACCACCATCCGTCATCCAAAAACTGTTTAGAGAATAATCCCATATCTGCGGTGTAACATCATTGCAAGAGTCGTAAAAGGATTGAATACCATCATTTTCTAATAAATCGATATCTCTCCATATCTCATCCATAGAATAAATCTCCTCTTGTTCTTCATAAGTAACTTTATTAGGTTTCATTGCAATATTGTTGTTTTTGCCTCTAGCAACAGGAACCATTTCTATCCCCCCTGTGTCGTAAAAGCTTTCCTCTTTTGCATCAGTCATGGCCATTGAACTAATCGTTGGATCATTTGTACAAGTTGATGAGGAGGAAGAGCTGTTTGAGTAGGATGAAGATGGCGATGACACTCTTTTGTTTTCTTGAGCTTTTTTCCTCATATGTGTCCTCCAGTAATTTTTTATTTCGTTATCTGTACGCCCTGGCAATTTCCTAGCAATTCTTGACCATCTGCATTAAGTGGTACACATGTTACATAAGAGAATTAATCTACAACGAAAAAGGAATTCTAGTCCGAAACAAAAATGCTAATTTCTTCATATGCCACATAAAATGCAATACACACCAAATAGCGGACATAAACTAACATTCTCGCATACTAAACACCTCCTAAATCTTGCTAGCCAAAGAAATCAAGACTCTCTTGATCTCTTGGATTACACATAGAAATTGCAAGCTACATTAAGTTTGGTATGATTAGATCTTGGATCCTAAAGATATTTGCATTACTAGGTAAAATTTTATCTTGGTATAGTCTCTTGCTAGAATCCTCTAAAAAAAGTCCGCCATGAATAAAAATTCTTATTAAGTCAAGAAAAGTGATTGTGTCTTAACCTATGCATAAAAACTATGCAACTATATAAATTTCGAAGAGAAATTTCCCTTCTGAAGCATATATATTGCATGTACTAATATTAGTGTATTTTAGTGTATGTATTCATACCGAATATATATGTATGTCTTTGTTTATATTTGATGTTGAACTTTATGAGCATATTAACTAAATCATTCAAATGAACATAACTGAAGCCTATTCTAGAATAATTGAACCAAAGCATATAATTCTTATGAATCAGCATATAAAAACTTTAATTAAACAAGATAGAATCATGGGCAACCGTTAAAATGGAATAAAGAACAAAGCTTATCAAGAATTATACTCTAAACCATATTATACTATATAAAGTAAAAATAAAATAAAATAATAATAATTAAGAAAAAAAATTATAATGGAAATTTAAAAAGATTAGACCTATTTCCCCATTTAGAATGGTATTCAAGAACAAGCCTCTCTTCATGAGGAGTCATCCTTCCTCTTTTCAAGCCCGGATTTAGATAATTCACCCATCTTAGTCTGCAACTTTTTCCGGTTCTTTTCAAACCTGATAAATGTGAAATTTTCACCAAAAAAAGGTTCCCCAGAAAGATTTATTAGGGGTAGAAGAAAATGGAAAAGAGTTAATTTTTTTTTTTTTGAAGAAATAAAAAGTTTCTTTTTTTCGGCTTCTCTTGAACAAAAATGGTAACCCTAGCTAAACCTAAATTTGATATTCTTATCTCCCGCCACCTTCAAACCTGAAACTTTTGCTATGAAATCCCAACGGCGATCGCCGAACATGTTTACATAAAAAACCAATTGTATATCTTCGTGTTCGGTCCATGGACCTTTTCTTAGGGTTTCATCATCCTCTATATGATTCATTTTTGCTTTTTTCTTGAGCTTAATTATTTCTCTTTCTCTCTATAACTTTCACTTTGTCTCTCTCTAAATTTGATGCTTTTTGTGTTATGTGTTTGCAAGTGCTGGACACCATTGTTTGATATTTATAGTCGTATATGGTTTTTTGCTATAGTGGGAAGGAAAGTGGAGAGTGGAATTTTGTGATAATGTTTTAAATCTCCACCGCTCGTGTGTGATGCACGTGCTATCAAGTAACTCGTTAGCCGTCTAGCAAATTAGCTAACTTTAATTGTATTAAAAGTGGTTGGGAAAAACCGAACAACCAAACCTAAACCGAACAAAAACCGAGAAATCGAAAAAAAAACTGAAACAAACTAAAAATGATGGTTTGCTTTTTGTATTTTAGAAAAAACCGAAGTTTACTGTTCGGTTTAGTTTTAGCCTAAAAAAAAAAATAAAAATAAAAAAAATAAATTAACCACCAAAAAACATACTGTAATCTTAAACACTCTTATTTATATTAGTTTTTGAAGGTGTTATTTAAGTTGCATAAAGCGTTTCTTTCTATAATTTTGGTGGTTATTAGTTTTTTATTGTTATTACTGTGTAAATTTATGACACATAACTATTATTTTTGAGTGTTTTTTATATTGTTATTAGCAGGTTTTTTAATTCTTCAAAATTGAAAGTGTTAATTTATGATGCATTAAAAATTCAACCTTAGATATACCAAATCTTGATAAATCAAATAGAAGCCGGAAAACCGAAAAGAAACCATAAACCGAAAGATAGAACCTAGGTAACCGAAACCAAACGGTTTCTAAAATTCAAAAACTTAAAATTTTCGGTTCAATTTCAGCTTCACCCTACAATCAAGCCAAACCGAACCATGCTCACCCTAATTAAAAGTATAATTACTTAAGTCCACAGTTCCTTTTGTGTAAATAAATCTAGTACCATAAATCGATTTTTTTCTTTTTTCTTTTAACAACTATTATCTCACAATATATACACAAAAATTTTATCTCACATGTTATAAGTGGAGTCTAAACCGATATCAAGTGACAAACAAGACTTTTATCGTTACTAGATAATTTTGAGCAAATTACCAGATATTGATGTCTTCAGTTTTAAGAGTATATCAGTATTCAAAAGCAAAACTTCATATTCACATGTATAGACTTAGGATCAAATGAGAAAATATTTTAAAATGAAAAGTATGTGAAATAACAATAACCATATATCAGAGATTGATGCATCAATTTGAATTAGATGTATTCCTAATCTTTTAGATACACTATAATATATTTTTTAACAAAAAAGTAGATGTATACATATATTATATGCATTTTATCAAGTTAGACGAATTCTGTGTATTTTTTGTTATTGGCAGGTCAAATTTGTTGTTAGTACTAGTTTGCATAATTTTCACTTCAAAATCACTTTCGAAACTAATTGGGATGCATCTAAATAAAGTCGATGCATCTCAATGTGTGGTTATAGTTATTTATCATTATTCTAATTTTATATTTTTTTCTCACAGGATCCTCACCCTTGCTTTTCGTATTTGATTAGATTTAATCCTGTGTGTCCAACCTATATTTAAACATTAAATAATTTCATGTTTCGCGAATTGAGAGTGATGAACACAAGAATATAAGTTATGGGGTGCATTTTGCTAAAATTAAATAAAATTATACCAGACGATTTAAGACGACCCTGTGCAACTTAGAAAGATGCTTCTTCTTTTAACAAAAAATTACACTTCGCATGATAATTCTATGTGGTTTACTGATATCCGAGAACTCCTTGATCCGCCTCCAATACTGAAGACATTCCAAAACAAGTGGAGGTTTCTTTTGTAATTTACCCTTGCAACTAAACTACACACTAACAATACATCATGATTGTTAATAAGAAAAGGCTAAATGATCCCTGCTGTAAAACAGCAGGGTATTTGTCTGCTGTTATGCTATAGCCAAGGGCCAAAAATGAAAATTATACTTATCTTGAAGGGCCAAAAATGTAAATATTAAAAGAAAACTTGCCTTACTGCAGATAACTCATCTGCTGCACACAGCAGCGATGAGCACCCCATAAGAAAATATGATATAATATGTACTAGCTTTATAATTTTGTTTGGTGGGTTATGAGTTGGTGATGTAACCCATTGATAAAAGATATATTTTCAGCGTTTGTGGTTCATTAATCTTCTACACCCAAGTGGTTGAATACGTGGACGCGGTTTTTAGGCTATTTCGTGATTTTACTATACATGCCACTAACACTATTTGCTAATTATTGATTATGCCCATCAATGCTTAAAGGCAATAAACACATTGTTTATCTGAGTAAAAAAAGATAGATATCTTAAGCCACTTATCTAAAATGAAGTGGATTTTAAACAACCGCAAAGGTCATAATTATTCGGTCAAGGCCGGTTTAAAAGTTTTCATACTTTATGGGCCTCAAACAAGAGAACCTCAAGTTTCTATTTCTCTTGAAGGCAATATATTTGTTCTTGATGAATATCAAACCTAAACTCGCATATTATATAATCCATCGATTGTGTTACGTTGTTCAGCAAGACAGCAACAGACTACTGATCGACTGTTGGAGCGATGGACAATGGAGGGTGTCGAATTGAGGGCAAATTTAAGCTAGTGTAACATTGGTGCTTAGGGCCAGGCTTGACATGTCTCGGAATAGCACTTAATTAATATGATTATTTAACTCAATTAAACTAAGTTTTATTATATGACACTTGATGAAGTTACACGCCAATAACTTTTATTACGTATAGAAAGAGCACTAACCATATTTGTGATAAAAAGATGTTTGCTAAGTGGAATTGGTCTTAAAAGCAAATGTCTTTGTCAATTATCTCTCTACTATTTCAAATACAGCAGACTAAAGTTGCGTAGTAGTTACAGGAGAAATAGCCATCGAATTTTCATATAGACTATAAGAAACTTACGGTTAGAGTCGCTATTCGCTAAGATACATAAGTATATAAGTCGTTCTAATGCATAATAATTTTATGGTATTAAATTTCACCTCTTGTTAGGGCACATATGAATGTAGCTAACAGTCGATTTCCCATGTGCAATTTTTTTAGTTCTATATGGCTCTAGTTACCTTAAGTTGGTTAAAGGGCAAAATACCTATTAATGTACTATACTTGCTATAAATGTTACTTTTGTGTACTGAACAATTTTTTATTTTTTATTTTTTATTTTTATTTATTTATTTATTTATTTATTTATGGGTATTGAATTTTTTTTTTTTTTTGTCTTTTTGATATACTTTGTGACATTTTTGCCCCTTGATTTTTAATAATTTGAAGGGCAAAAACATAATAAAGTACATCAAAAAGACCAAAAAATGAAAGTTTAGTACTAATATAAGGAAAAAAATTTGTTCAGGAAATATAATTTGTGACAAGTATGATACATTTTGAAGGATTTTGCCCTTGTTTAAACTTGCAGATGGTATACTTCTTGTAGCATGTTGCCAACTTTGCCTCCCTTTTTCCTTCTTCCTTTACAAGAACTTAGTTTGAACTTCTTTCGCTCCCCTTTCCTTTTCTTTTTGTCGCAGCAACATTTGCTTTACCGCGGCTTACAATTTTCCTTTCCAATATATCCCTCATCCGTCATTTTCTCTTTGGTAGATCACTTTCCTTTCTTTTTGCCAAATTCTCTCTTATGTGCCATGTTAAATTCCTGTCATACATATCTAAAGAGTCATTGCGTCCCTTTGCTTATCCTCATTCGGTTTCCACCTTTGGTAAAATCAAAAGTTTATCAAACAAAACAGGAAATTTTGAAAATAAATAAATAAATAAAAATAATGGTTGTGGCAAGTTCAAAATATATTTTTAGGAAAAAGTTGCACACTATTTTTGGTAATCAAGTCTTCCACATTTAACCATTCCAATATTTTGTTCTTTCCTGCATTCTCTACTTATCATAAGCACAATATCACATTATCTATACTCGAGCTTAGTCAGGTCTACGAAGTTTATAACTAGATTATATGTATCTACCTATTACGTTTGTTCGCAAGAGTAATATATAAGAGCACTCATGTATATCAAAATCAAACCAAATTGAATGACGTGTAACACACCATTCTTTTGTTAATTTCATGGCCACACCACTATTTATCTTCTTCGTCTTCCACACACACCCATGGTCCCAATATATACATATATTAAAAATAAATATGTCTTCGTCTTCAATTCCACAAACATCCATGGTCCCAATATATACATATATATTGAATATAAATATGCACAACAATACTTTTCAATATTGGATGAAAGAAAATTAGTGTATGAAAATCAATGTTGCACGAGACGGAATGACATATACATGCTGTGAATCATGTCGCCTTTCATGTGATTTACATTTGATCACTGCCATTGTTTTTCTGTATATAATAAGTACGGAGTAATAGTGTACCGTAAGTCGTTTAGTTGAAGAAAATATTTTTCTGGTTTCGTTGATCTGTTGAAATTTGTAACGGTTTTTTTATCTTTCTTGAAGAATGACCGGTGTGCAATGTGATGTTTTTTGTTTTCAGCTTTGCATAGTTACATAGTACAGTAATAATTCTATAAATTAATATTCAATAAATTAATAACCACGATAAAATTAATAATTGTCCAGTCCAAACTTGAAACCAGTATAAATATGAACAACAATCAATATAATAATAAGTTTTGAGTTGAGCAGAAGATCTGGAAATATAATAAATTGCGAAAGATTCGGAGAATTATACTGTCGTGGTATAATATATATAGAGAATGCAATCCAATGTATTACTATATATATTAATTAGCATTTAAAACGACGCCGTGTACCAAACAGTACACCGGTGCGCTGGGCTTTTCTTTTGGGCCTGTTTGATGTAGCCTGTTGTGGCCCGATATTAACACAAAAGATGAAAACAATACACACAGGCTCCAGAAGCATCTACACGTCTTCCCACCAAAACAACCTATCGCCTCTTTTGTGTCTTTGCGTTTTCCTTCGAACCTTACAACGTCGTCTTAATGGTTGTAACTTCGATCCCGGGCTCCTTTAGCTGCTGTTTTGGTGTAAGTTCAGCATATCGTTATAGAGTTTTAATCTTTAAGTTATAATTATTGTTTGTTTTTTAACATATTAAAAGTTTGATATGTAGACGTTAAGATCGGACTTTATAATGTTATGAAAATTGTAATGAAGTTGGTATTGGGACCGATGATTTAGGAGAGATTAAAAAAGGACCGTCGAATGCAGAAGAAGATGAAGTGCTGCTTAAACATGTTAGGAAATATGGACCGCGTGATTGGATCTCCATTCGATCCAAAGGCTTACTTCAACGTACCGGAAGTCCTGTCGTCTTCGTTGGGTTAATAAACTTCGCCCCAATCTTAAAAAGTATGTCACATATTATTTTATTTTTTCGTTTCGCTGTGTATATGGGTTTATGTTCAAAAAGTATGTATCACTATTTTTTTTCCTTTCATTTCTTTGCAAATTTTGTTTGATTAGCATAATTTTGTTTCGTCGCAAATGGCTATATTTTTAGTACTTATACAATTTTAAGTGTAAAAAATGATAAAATTTAGATAATTTCTATTGGATTACAAGTTTGTAAAAATTTATTCTATAGTTATGTTAATTTTCTTTATAGATTGATGTTAATTTTTTATGGGGTTTTGATATATTGTTTATTGTGTTATCCATACTATTATATAATGTATTTGAGACTATTCTATAATTAGAAAGGCTTAAAAATTCAGACTTTTACTTACTAATTATGGAAGCAACCACCCCTAACAATCACCCCCAACAATTTATAACCACTTCAACAACCACCCCCAACAATTTATAACCACCTCAACAACCACCCCCAACAATTTATAACCACCCCAACAACCACTTTCCACCACCCCACCTCCCTCCTCTTCACCCCAACAATCCGCCCCCGCATCGCGCGGGCACCTTTCTAGTTCTATATAATTTGTTTTGATTTGATTAATTAAAGTATGTTATTTATTTGTGTTATTTGCGGTGTGAAGTTTTCTGCGGATGAGGAGAGGGTAGTGCTAGAACTACAAGGGGAATTCGGGAACAAATGGGCGCGAATCGCGACGTATTTACCAGGTAGGACAGATAATGATGCGAAGAATTTTTGGAGTATCAAACAGACGAGATTTGCTCGAGTTCTTCAGACTTCAACGCCACCACCAACACCAAAGTCCAAAAAGTCTGTCAGTGGATCGCCTGCACTTCATAAAGTTCCCGCCTTTGAGGTAAACAATTTGAGTCTTTGGTACTGTTGTAGACTTTAACTTATGTGGTCAATGCAAAAAATTTTTAAAGTTTATGAAAATTGTAATGAAGTTGGTATTGGGACCAATTCTGATTTTAAAAAAATATATTTTGTTTGCGTAGTGAGGTTAATCGAAAACTAACGTATTACAATATCGTAATTTTAAACATCAATCAGGTCGATAGAATGGTAAATGAAGCTGCTACAGACCTCAACTTTAAGACTGCGGATAATGAGAAATATATAGAATATGTTATGAATTCCGTGTAAGTTACATGTTTTTTTAAGGAATTTATTTAAATAAATCTGGTCATGTGTGTTAATATTATCAATTTGCCCCGCCCAATTATTAACGACATGAAACGACGCCCCGTCGCAATGCAGTGGGCCGGTGCCCAACTCGTTATATACAAAACTGTTTCGGTGGTATGCCGTATGCTTGCAACTAAAGGGCCAGGCCCATGATTAATATAAACTAGACTAAATATATACTATATTAATATATTCAAGCCCATAGAAGAAAGAAGAATGATTTGGGCTAGACCAAGCAATCAAAACGATGACAAAACTCGGGTTCAGTTCTCGAGGTTTTTTTTTTTTTTTTTTTTTTAAGGAATGAAAAGGGACGGGAAGGAAAATCAAAACTATTGATGTTCTTAAGTTTTTTTTTGGAAGGAAAAGTAGTGGACGGAAAGGGCGGAGTGGGTTAGTTAAATTATGGTCTTGTGTAAATTAACAAATATATCCTCGATAAACAAATAAACAAGCAACTGTTATGTTATGTTCGTATATGACAGCTACATAAACGCATGCATATAAGTTATACGATGGGAAAATTATACTCCGTTATAGATTACTTTTTTCTTCTATGGGTAATAGGATTATCATTATATAATATTCTTTAAACTACATATAAATCAACATATTAGATAGCATTCAGTTATGATTTGGATTGATCAAGTAGTTTCAGTATCAATGACAAGAATTAGGATACGTTCACACCTGCACAAATGATATGTTTTTATTTGATTTCTTTCAGGTTGTAGGATGATTTATTTTTACTCTTTGATTATCGTATATACATGCTACAAAGAGGAAATCAAAATTAATTAATGTATATATAGTTTGGAGGGTATAGTGGTAATTTTGTTAGTTTTTATAACCTTTCCTTTCTATTTAAAAATACAAACTCAAGAGCACAAATTACAATAATCAATTTCTCTATCTTGTTACATGTAATGTAATATGCTTTTCGTGTCTTAAATTATTATCTTTTCATAAAACATTCGTAATACACTAGATGATTAAAGCTCGTTAAGCTATCAAGCCAAGCTCAAACATACTTTATAAATTTCAAACCAACCTCAAGATCGGCTTGACTCAATTACACCACTACTTTCAACGAACTTCATTATTCGAACGACATGGAATGTTGTATCTTTGTTTAGACGTGTTGGATATGGATATCATAAGTTACTAGTCTACCACACATATGTTGGAACATATATATCATAAGAGTAAATATTCTAGATTTATAGAGTTCTAAAAAAACCTTATAGAACACCATAAAATCTTCCCAAGCTTTCTTTAAAACCTTATAAAGTACGAGACGATTACCTGCGACGACGAAGTCTTGCATATATATATATATATATATATATATATATATATATATATATATATATATATATATATATATATATATATATGGGGGCTTTATTTTCAGAACCTTGTTAAGTGCGGGAACTGCGAGAACTCTAATTTTGCATTAGTAAACATGCACGTTCATATAAAACATGTATGTTTTCTTACATACACCTTAATACACATACCTGCGTAACATACATGTTCATATAAAACCATTTTGCATTGATATGTTGCACTTAACAGGGTTTTATATGAACATGTATGTTACGCAGGTATGTATATTAAGGTGTATGTAAGAAAACATACATGTTTTATATGAAAATGCATGTTTTCTAATGCAAAATTAGAGTTCTCGCAGTTCTCGCACTTAACAGGGTTCTGAAAATAAAGATACACACACACACACACACACACACACACACACACACATATATATATATATATATATATATATATATATATATATATATATATATATATATATATATATATATATGGGGTTAAAATAAAAAGACTCTTAAAATAAAAGGCTAGGAAGCCTTCTCAACCGTCGGATTAGATCTGAAACATAAAAAACGCGGAGTGGCAGTTTGATAATATTGGAAACATCAGGGGCGAATGTGTAACAATACAAAATACATGTACCGTATAACAATTTTAACCTACCATATCAAGCGATGTTATACAGGACATAAAACCATAGATCTACTTCATTTTTCACCCAAAAATTCACACATTTCTCTCTAATTTACACACACTAAATTCACGCACTAAATTCACACACTAAAAAACTACTACATCAATCTTCTCTCTGTTTCGCATTCTAAAATGTGCTCGTGTTCTTCATTTTGCTTTTGATCGGAGTTCTTACATTCTCGATCTGTTTGTTTTCGGTATAATTGATGATGTAATCATGATTTTATTTGTGTTGGTTTAATTGTAGGTTACATTAGCTTAGGTTAACTGAGTTTTATGTGCTGAAAAGTTTTTTTGTGTGTTCGAATGATTAATGCAGTTGTTGTATTGAAGTGATGCAGTAGGTAGATGTTAGTTTTTATAAAGTTAGATTAGGTTAGGCTAAGTGAATTTTTATTTGCTGAAAAGTTTTTTTTTGTTTGAATGATTAATGCAGTTGTTGTACTGAAGTGATGCATTAGGTAGATGATAGTTTTATAAATTAGGTTAGGCGAAGTGTGTTTTATATGCCAAAAAGTGTCTGTGTGTGTTTGAATGCTTAATGCAGTTGTTGTATTGGAGTGATGCAGTAGGTTCATGTTAATTGCATACGAGGTTATATTATGTTAGGCGAAGTGTGTTTTATGTGCCAAAAAGTATGCGTGTATGTTTGAATGCTTAATGCAATTGGTGTAAACAAGTGATGCAGTAGGCAGATGTTAGTTGCATATGAGGTTAAATTAAGTTAGGAGAAGTGTGTTTTATGTGCTGAAAGGTGTCTCTGTGTTTGAATACTTAATGCAGTTATTGTATTAGGTTAGGAGAAGCGTGTTTTATATGCCAAAAAGTTATTGTATTAGGTTGAATTAAGATGCAGTAACTTTTAGTTTGCAGCGTATAAGCATAAGTTAGGTTAGATGTATTGTGTCATGTGCAAAAGTAACTTTGTATGCTTGATTATTTATATGATGCACTAGATGTTGAACTGAGATGCAATAGCTTTTAGTTTGCGGCGTATAAGCATAAGTTAGGTTAGATGTAGTCTGTGTCATGTGTGAAAGTAACTTTGTATGCTTGATTGTTTATCTGATGCACTAGCTGTTGAACTGAGATGCAGTAAATTTTAGTTTGCGGCGTACAAGCATAAGTTAGGTTAGATGTAGTTTGTGTCATGTGCGAAATTTTAGGTTAGGTGCGTTGTTTCTAAAATGATGAAAATTGTTTATGTGTGTTTCTGAGTGTATGATGCAGTAGATGTTATAAAGTGATGCACTAGTGTCCTGTATGAGTCATTTAGTACTAGATTAGGTTAGGTGCATTTGTTTTTTAAGCGTTGAAAAGTGTTTATGTGTGTGTTTGAATGTGCAATGCGGTAAATGTTATAAACTGATGCAGTAGTGCCTTGTATGAGTTATTTAATAGCAGATTAGGTTAGGCATGTTTGTTTTTTAAGCGTTGAAAAGTGTTTATGTATGAGTATGAAAGTGTGATGCAGTAAATGTTATAAAGTGATGCAGTAGTGTCCTGTAATGGTCATTTATTACCAGATTAGTTAGGCGTGTTTGTTTTTAAAGCGTTAAAAGGTGTTTATATGTGTGTCTGAATTTGTGATGCAGTAAATGTTATAAAGTGATGCAATAGTGTCCTATATAAGTCATTTAATAGCAGATTAGGTTAGGCGTGTTGTTTATAAAATAATGAAAATTGTTTATGTGTGTGTCTGAATGTGTGATGCAGTAGATGTTATAAAGTGATGCACTAGTGTCTTGTATGAGTCATTTAGTACCAGATTAGGTTAGGCGCATTTGATTTTTAAGCGTTGAAAAGTGTTTTATGTGTGTGTCTGAATGTGTGATGCAGTAAATGTTATAAACTGATGCAGTAGTGTCATGTATGAGTCATTTAATAGCAAATTAAGTTAGGCGCGTTTGTTTTTTAAGAAAGTTACATAAGGTACTCATCAACATCTTTGTCAAGTGTTTGTGTATCATTATATATACCCCCTTTTTGGGTCGGTTTTTATTGAAGTGTTTTGCAATTAAAAAATATATCATTATCGATGCAGGGATATTTTCCATTGACCAAAGAGGGTTTTAAGACGTTCAAGTTATACGCGGTTTCAAGACAGTTTGATGCATTGATAATGAGGGCTGAAGCTTTGGATCGGAGAGCTGACATAACAGAACAGCGGGCTGATGTAGTGAGAAAGCAGAATGCTGCATTGGAACGGTACACCTACACATTGAAACAGTAGCGGGCTGATGCATTTCATGGGTGTCAGGGGACGGTTGCATTGGCCCGCAGTGGTGATGCATCAAAAAGTATCGACCTTTTTGAGCAAAAGTACAAGGACAATTACCATATGATGGCCAGGACATCACATCCCTGACTAACCATAGTGCTCTGCTTCACTTTGCAAACACAGATCTTTTATACCATTTGCATTCTATTTATTATATTTTTGTAGATAGATGCTTCTCTACTCCCAATTATATTTTGAATATCCATTCATGTTTGGCCAAATAGTGTATAATACATTAAAAGCCCTTGTGGTATTTTACCACTTGTGAGTCTAGACATATTAGTCTGGTTGGCAATTCCCATTATCTATGCTTCTGATATGATAATCATAATGGCATATATCACATCTCATTGCATAACCATATAAAGTTTATGATTCCAATTGCTTTCCTGGCTAACCAAGTTTTGATATGTATTTTCATTCTATGTGGTATAAAATTCGTTGCTCCTTGAATTTCATAGTGAAGTCAATATCTTCACATTTGTACAAAAGAAAATCTACAGACCAAACCTCTTCGCGATTCATGCTGCTTCTGGATCTAAATTTTATTCTTCATCAAGAGCATCTTTAATTTACTGACGAGCCCTAATTGCCACCAACCTTGTAGAAGCTACTTGGTAGTCCAGATTCCTTATAGAAGCCCTCTAAGTTGCCTCCTTTCGCATCCTCACAGCCGTACGCGTCTTTCTCTTGATGTTTGAGGCTCGTAATCTAGCTACAGCTTCCATTGTAGTAGCGTCGTAACACGCACATGCTTCCCTAGCCGATGTAGCCACATCTTCTGCCTCATCGCGTTTATCGGCGCAATGTGTCTTTCTTATTGCAAAGTGAGACTGCAAACAAGCAAATATATATTAGGTGAATATCAATAGCCAATTTTTTTTGGATAAGGACTATTTACAACCAACACAACAAAAGAAATGGAATCAATTTACCATTTCATGATGCTTACTGTTACTAATATATATTTAAAAAAATTTGTAACAACCCATACTTTTTATAAGCCACCATCGTAGATGTTCTTAGATTGGGAAAAATACTAAAATCCTCCAAATAAGGAATGCCATATAAGTAAGATCCATTAATGTTATAATTAGACCTGGTTCCGTCATAGTGTGGCACAACGCTGACATTCTGGATTTCCAATTGGAGGATAAACATTTGCAATCACACTGTCAGATCTAGACACCTTATGTGCATCACAACTATAAAATCAATGTTGTGATTTATGAACTGAATATCAAACAATTTTCTAATAGCGCATAATTGAATTACAAATACATATATCTATTACATCATACATTTATATCTACTACATCATACTATTACGTCTACTGCATCAACATTAAAAAACTGCTAACAGCAATATAACATAAACAAACAGAATAAAAATTGATAAAGCATCTAAAAAAAAAAAAAAAAAAAAAAAAAAAAAAAAAAAAAAAAAAAAAAGCAACAAACTTTGAAATAAATTCTACTGCATCACAATGTATAAGATACTGCATCAGTATGTATATTAATAATCACTGTTTGTTTAAAATTCTATTGCATCACAATAATGTTTTACTGCATCTTATTGTTACATATTACTTCATCGCTATGTATGTTCTACTGCATCACATTGATGTATCATACTGCTACATCACAATAATACATTAGTGCATTACTGTGTTATTATACTCCCATCACAATGTATAATGTAATGCATCCCAACGTATAATCTAATGCATCACTATGTATATTATGGTGCATCAGAATATATTATACAAAAAATGCTATGCTTAGATAGTATTAATGCTATACTTAGTATTACTGCATCACTAACAGTGATATATCATACTACTGCATCACAATAATACTTTAGTGAGTTATTGTGTTATTATACTCCCATCATAATGTATAATCTACTGCATCATTATGTATATTATATTGCATCGCAATACACTAAACAAAAAATGCTATACATAAATAGTAGTATTACATCACTATGTTATCTTAATATTACATATTTCTACATCACTATGTTATCTTACTGTATTAAAGTATTATCACTATGTTATTCTACTGCATCACAATAATATTCTACTGCATCATAGTAATACTTAATTGCATCATTGTGTTTTTATATGCATCACAAGGTATAATCTACTGCATCAGAATGTATACGTTACTGCATCAGTATGTATATTCACTGCATCACAATGTTAAAATTATATAAATTCACCACATCATAATGTATAAATAATGTTATAGAGATTCAATGTAAATATTGAATCTAGCAACAATCCATAGAAACAAAACTAGGACTTATATTTTGCATCATGACAAATGTATGCTTTTGCTACAGTGTAGCTAAAATGGATTTGTAACTATTACACCCCATGAGCTACAAAAGTTGATATAGAAAAAATTTACTCCCAACAATCGCCTATGTATTTATAGAATTACCAGAATTAAAGGAAACGTAGGCATGGACTCAGGTTTAAACACGCCTACAGGTTTGAAGTTCAGTTACCAGAAAGCAAAAATATTGGAAACATGACACTACAATTTACAAGTTACAACGATACGGACAACTCTAATAAAGCAACTCATACCTTTTATTTAAGGAGTTATAAAGAGTATAACATACAACAATTCTTTGCTGATTTAGCCCACCCTCTACATGTATAAATATATATCCATTTGTTTCATTTGCCTCAGGAAGATCTGCACATAACCAAAAGCCAAATCGTAACAATCAGTTGAAATGCCATAATCTTTGTCCGACTGAAGGTAGATGATAAGATCAAGAATAAGCGAACTAGAAATTCTTTCTAATCTAGAACCCCTGCGATATGAAAGACCCTACTAAAAGTATTTATGTATATGAAAGGGAAGAAAAATTCAAGGCGCTACCGCTCTAGGTTTTTGTGATAAACAACTAAATGTATCACGTAAACCCATCTGAACGCGTATCAAGTAAAATATAATGTAGTGCATCACATTACGAACCTAGTGCATTACATATATAGAATATCATGTAGACATTTTATCAAACAGCTAGTGTGCAGGTTTTATACACACGTCCTTCATCTAGTTTTTTTTTTTTTTTTTTTTTTTTTTTTTTTTTTTTTTAAATACCTACTGAATGAATGTTTTAAATTAACTAAATACAGTAATAATAAACAAAAACATATTAACAATTAAAAAACATAATCGAATTAAAATAAACTAAATTAACAATAAAACTATTAAAAAATCAAAATATTAAGATCTTACTTTCATTATTCATTGATGTTGCACTAGTTGTTGATGTTGAACAATCATTGTTAGTTGGTGATGATGAACACTCAATCGACATCTCAAAATAACATTGGAGAATGGTGGAGATCACAGTGGAGAATGGTGGAAATCACGGTGGGGATGAAGGTGAAGATGACGGTGGAAAGAATGGTGGAGAACGGTGGAGAATGGGGGAGTCAGGGAAGAAGAAGAGCGTGGGGGAGGAGAATAGAAAAAATAAGAGAAAACAAAACTTTATATAGCTAAGGGTAAAATGACGAAGATATCCCTAACAGTTATAAAAAAGGGAAGGGTAGGGAGAGGACACGTGGCGCGTTCTGGTGGCTTCCTAGCCTTTTTATTTTAACTCCCTTTTTATTTTAACCCAAATCTATATCTATATATATATATATATATATATATATATATATTATATATAATCCCCCGGTTATTCATTTGTATCTTACATTTGTGATAGCAAACATTATATAGCTAGAACTTTGATCCAAAGGTTTTACTGAGAGAAAAGAAAACAATGAAAAAGAATTTAAAAAACAATTTTATTCTAGAGTTTTGTATGAAGTATAAAGAAGAGATGAAGGGAAATTGTGTCCAAATTTTTCTCCAATTTTTCTTCTCAAATTATGATGATTTGAAAAGCAACATATTTATAAATGTTTCTTCGAATCATCATGGTTCCTTTGTTACATGGGAACACACGATAGAAAACTAATTTATTTCTTCCTCTCTCTTTTCTTTCTTTACGTTCGTATTTAAACTCGGGGACATAACTTGACCCATTGGATTGGTGATATGGGATGACTAGTTCTTAGGCACATACATATCTTTCTTTTAAACTAACACTTAACCAAAGGTTCTTACATCAAATGCACCTCAAGATAAAAAAGACCATGTATAAAAGAAAATTTTTAATGCAGATCTTTCTCATAAATCAAATAAATTCATCACAAATTAGTACATTTATTATTATAAATCGACTAAACTTTACTTGAATTTTATCATCACTCTTTAAAATCGAAGTAAAATAATAATAATAATAATAATAATAATAATAATAATAATAATAATAATAATAATAATAAAAAACATTTCAAAAATCGTCAAATTCATCGAAAGTTATTGTTTTACACAAATTTGTAAACTCATTTATACCAATCTCAATGAATTTCTCAAGAACAATTTTACATGCACATGCACATTCGTAAACTCATTTACGAAAAACAAACGGTCTTCAATAGTACAAAAAAACAAACGGTCTTCTTCCATGCAGATGAAGAGTTTAGATGTACCTCTTCTTCTGCAAACATGGTTTGCAGATGAAGAGGCAAAAGGTTAAAAAAAAACAAACGACACCTAAGAGAGATGAAGTGTCACAGAATCTCATCAACTATCCTAGGTCTGAAAATGCAACGGCAAAAGGAGACGCTTGAATTGCTTGAAAAAGAGAAAAAGGAAATTAAGCTTGAAAAGATGCATCTTGAAGGTCGTATGGAGGAAATTGAGTCCGATTTATCGCTACCGGAATTGACTTAAAGTCAGTTGTTAGAGCTGAAAACAGAGTTAGACAAAGAATTTAAGACTGAATAGAAGAAGATGCAAAGTAGAATTGAGGGTTTGGTCAAACAGTGCAAGGAAGAGAATAGAAAATGTTGTGCAACTAGGAATGAACTTGCTAAATTACGAAAGAGGTTTGAGGCTAAATGTATACACAATAATAAACTGCAGTATGAAGTCAATGAGTTAAGGGCTAAAGAGGATTTGTTTCAGTAAGAGATAGACAAAGCTGAGTCTCTAAAGGTGGAGTTGAATGAGCAGAGAAAGTTCGTTATGAGGGTGAAAAATAAAATTGACAATATGAAAATAGCTCACAAGAATGTGATAGAAGCAATGGAAGATGCAAATCGTTTGGTGAAAGCAGGTATGAAAGAGGCACATCGTTTGGAGATGTTGGCAATGATCACGGATCAACAGATAAAGGGAGTATTTTTCAAGAATTGTGGATTTAATTGACATAAGATTTCACAAAGTTTTTTTCTTTTTTTTTTTCTTTTTTTTTCTTCTAAAAGAGTGTTTCGTTTTATAAGAAAAACAGCAAAATAAAAATTGTTTGGTAACTACCAAAATAAAAATTATATGTTTTCCCCTTGTGTTTAATTCTCCAAATGATGATTAGAAGTATGACAACAAATACCGACACTAGTGATGCAACTATAGGAACTACAACCTTTTTCTTTTTAGTTTGGCAAGAACCTAAGTCACAAAGGTTTTGGCTATCCATACTGTCGTAAAATGGGCATTAGGAAAAACTAATTAGCTCATGCTTAAAAGTTACTTAATGGGGTGTTTGGGTTTACTTATTTAAGCGCCTATTTGTTCCCTACATTGTTTTAAAGCGGATAAGCAATCCCAAACACTCTATTGAAATCAAAACATAATATTTTTGTGCAAGTGAAAAGATCTTATTAGGACCGAACCGTAATGTGAGTAATCTGGTTCTTGATCTATCCAAGAGAGACTGCGGCACATAGCCAGATAATTGATTTCCTCGTAAGTCCTTGAAATAATTCATATTTCGTTCTTTTAGACCATTGATGAGTGTGTAAATACTCATCATTTTTAGTCAAATCTGAACTGCAAAACAATTAAAAACACTTAAAAACGCACCAAAATACGAAGAAAATCCCAAAGATCGTGTTTTATATGTTTCTGATGCAAAACGAGTGAAAACAAACGAAAAATGAACAAAATTTGCATAATTGGCAGTTTCAGTCCCCCAACTTTCAAAATTTGACAAAACTAGTCCCTGAGCATTTATTTCAAAGAAAAGTCAACCCTTGCTCTTTAAAAGTTAAAATAAATCATAAATGATCTTTGGGTAAAAAGATTTGGAAAATTACAAGATTGGTCCCTTAACTTTGAGTTTTTGGCAGTTTTGGTCCTTGAGAAATTAAATGATGGCAAGTGTGGTCCTTGGTTGAACTTTGGAAGGTTGGCAGATTTGGTCCTTCAGAATCAGAAAATAGCAAAATTGGTCCTTGTGTTTACAATTACAACCAAACGGACCAAGTTATTACTCCATAAACCAAATCCAATCAAAACCTTAACCCTTCCCAAGCCCATTTTTCCCTTGACCCATTCCCTCCTCAGCCCATCTCCACAAATAATAAACAAGCCAAGGTCAAACTGGCTTTGACCAAACCCTCTTCCACATCCCTTTCACCCCCCGTGACCTGCTATCTCCCATCACCATCATTATCTCCCCCAACACAGTATCCCATCCCACTACCCTCACAATACCGTACCTACCCACATCCACCCTGGCAGTCCGTGTACAAGATTGGGCGCCAATACAAGAATCAAGGGCTAATATCTTTTTGCTTTAATCCAATGGCTGAGGCTGACCAAGATTACACCACAACGGAAAAAGACAAGAGGAGCAAGTGAACCCCTAAATGGGGATTAGTATAAATAGGACTTATGTAAGCCATTGATGGCAGTCAAGTTTTTAAGTATGTTGTAGTCAAAAATTAGGTTTTAGTAATAGTCAGTTAGCATGTTTTAAATTTTTAGTTTAAAATCTTAAATATCTTTTTATGTACTCACTGTGATTCAATTAATGCAAGTTTCCATTTTCTTAAAAATTCACTATTTTTACTTTAAGCTAGTATCAACTCTAAGTGTTTGATCTTGATTTATACCTGTCTGTTCTTGTTTATTTAAGTCATTCATTGCTAGATTACCCAATTTGTGGTTTAGATTAGCTTAGTTTATAGTTTTAGCAGTTAACTGTCATGTACGCTTATCCTAGTAGCTTATTGCAAATTGCTTATTAGACTTGTTATTCTGCTTCTTAAGAATGTTTGTGATCTTTCATTACTTCTGAGTTTCAGTTTAGGTACAATACATCTTCCTGTTTTGATTAATACGGTCATTACAGAAACCTTAAGTAGTGTTTGGATTAGTTTTTTTTTTCTTTAAGTAAAACTAGTTACAAGCCACTTGGGTTAATTAGATTAGTCTTATATTAGTATAAAAAGTTGTCTTTAGTCAGATTTAAATAGGTTTGAGTAGTATTTGAGCTTCTCTATTAGTTTTCAAAATTAGTAGTTTAAAGCTTTTTATAACTTGTCATAATTTGAAAAAAGAGGTGGGTGTTAATTTTATGAGTCAAAATTTGTTTCAAGAAAATGGCAGTTGGTTAGTTTCATTTGTTTTCAATTCTGCATAAGTTGGATTCTGCTACAACTCCCATTTGACCCACTTTGAAACTTGTACTACTGTTATAACATAGGTCTCAACAGCCCCTTTTTGCTCTTAGATTTAGACTAGTTCAAGTAGGATTAGGCATGTGATTTTGAGTTTTCTAAATGTTAGTAGTTAGGGCTTTAGTAAATTTTGGCCTCAAAGTAGCTCCCTTGGAGCTGTTTAGATCTGCTGCTTCAGCAGCCTTTTCCCAACTGTCGTCCCATTTTTAGGTTTAATTTCATGCGTAGTTCTGTCCCCCCTAGCGCTATTAAGATTCCCCTAGATACCTAGCTTGTTCATCCCCTAGTTTCAGTTTGTTTGAGCTCATTTGGTGGCTTAATGAGGGCTGCAACATCCCACACTTAGCCTGCTGCATCAGCAGTCTTCCATCACCACAGCCCCTATGACACCCATTTTTAATTTACTCAATTGTAGGAGTTATGATCTAAAATTTGGATTGTGGCTTATTTAACAGCTGGTGAACACAGTCATATTTTTAGATTAATTTTTGCATTTTTTTTTCAAGCTTGGGCAACCCCGCGAAATAGCCTTTCAGGCCTGCTTGAGAGTGTTTGGCTTGATTGTGACCACTTTTGCTTATTACCTTAATTTGTCAATAGATTAGCTTATTAGTGATTTGTTTAGTTCATTTAGTTTAGGTTTAGTGATAGATTGCCTAGTTGATTTGGTTTTCAGCTTAGTGAAGCTTATTTAAGCTTGCGTTTGATTGACAGTTAAGACATATTGATTGTGCTCCCATTTCCTTGTTAACTGTCATGCTAATAAGCTCATTCCAGCTTGTTTTGTAATTTTCAAAAAGCTTTTATTTTTAAAAAGTTGTTTATCTTCAGTATTTAGTAAGTTCCAAAAGATAAAAGTAAAAAATAATAATAATAATAATAAATGTTTGCAAAATGGTGGTAGCAGTGGGATTCGAACCTGGCACCTTGTGGTTGCTACTGACACACCAAACCAAAACCATGCACCATCTCCCCTAGCATACACTTAGTGTTATTATTGCCTTATTTTTTATTTTTATACTCAACATTTTCCTTTTAGCTTATTATCTTAAACAGCTTATTGTCCAGCTTATTTATAAGCTTTTGGTACTTTTCACATTTTTCTTAATGTCCTGTTAGTATAAAGCAATTTTAGAAAAATTTTCATATTTTTCCAATATAATTTAATATTTTTAATAATTAGTTTTAGTTTATTTAGTTTTTAATTAATAATAATTAAATAAAAAGTTAAAAAATATTCTTCTTTTTTTCTAAAATTTTCTTTTGTCTTCTAGTACGTAGGAAAATTAATTGTACACCTGTAGGATTAGCGTAGCATAAAATTTACGTTTTTATTTCGCGCACTCGCGTTTAATTTAAATAACTTTTGCGTTTTTTTTAATTTAGTTTACATTTTAGGCTTCCCGATACCTAATTATGTTTTCCCGTAGTGTTTTAGGTTTTTCCTAGTTTGTTAGTTGCCTTAGGTTAATTTACTTTCGCCTTAGTTCGTTAATTTTCCAACTTTGTTAATTTAACGTATCGCAACACCAAATAACCTTTCCAATCATACAAGATTTTAATCCCAATCTCATTCGAAGCTTTCCATTCACACCTCGTTGGGGTACAACCCGGGAAATCACTTCCCGGTCTCACAATTTAAATATCACTTTCACAAGTTTTGTGAGGTAATCTTTTTCCTAAAATGTTTACTCGTATTACTTCACGTCTAGTTTTCTCACGATAACTTAGACCTCACGTTTGTTGATATTTTGATAATTGTTGTTTGCACACACCAAAAAACAACGAATCAAATGGCGCCGCTGCCGGGGAGGCTGTGTGTCGAAAGTCTCGATAAGGTTTTGACGATTAGTCTTGTAGAACCTTCGCAAGAAGTTACGATTTTATAAAACTTATAAAAAACCAAAAATATTTTTCTTTTATTTCTTTATATGTATTATATCTATAAAAGTTAAGAAAAACACAAAAAGATTTTCCCGTTTATTTGTTTAATAACTACAATATTTAAATCTTACCACCGAAAACCAAGGCAGAACACCTACCAACTGGGGGTGTGACCATAATAAGTTCCCAAGCCAAAGATCAAAACTTGCCTTTGTATCACTTGCGTTTTGGAAAACTTTTAAACGAGAAACGCACTCTAAGAGGAGTTGAAACGGTATGTGGTGATCCAACGAACTTCGCCCAGTGAGAGATCCATTCTTCTCTCCCTCTCCTTTGTGCGTTTTTCTTTAGAAGTCGACCTTGCGTTCTTGATTATTGGTTTAAGTTCCCTTGTCGTTAAAGTGGTATTGTTTTAATTGATATTTTTGTGGTGCATGCGCACGCGTTCGTCTACGTCAACAAGTCCTTTGCAATCGCTTAATAACATTCCAATAAGAAGGCGTAATCGACGACGTACCAATCGAATAGTCGAACCCGAGATTCATACTATTCCAATCATGGCGGCCGAGCCCACTATGAATGAGCTTCTCTAAGCATCCATCGAGGATTACGGAGATGCTATCATCATTCCAGCCATCGTGGCTGACAATTTCTAGCTTAAGACGGGGTTGATAAACTTAGTCACCTTGCGTCAATTCTATGGTTTCGAGAGGGACGATCCTCAAGATCACATTCGATGGTTTAACAAAATCACGTCCACCATCAAATGCAAAAATGTCCCTGAGGAAGCTATCAAACTTCTTCTCTTCCCGTTTTCCCTCGATGGGGCTGCCAAAAATTGGCTAGACAAACAACCCCCTCGATCAATCGAAACATGGGAAGATTTGGTTAAGAAGTTTGTGAATGAGTTCTTTCCTCCTTCTAAAACCACAACCCTCAAGAATGAGATAATGAAATTCACGCAGAAATTCGATGAATCATTTGGTGAGGCATGGGATCGTTACAAGGACATGCTTCGTAAATGTCCTCATCACGGTTTCTCCGAGTTAATGTAACTCGACACTTTCTATAATGGTGTGAGCCAAGTCGATCAAGACTCTCTCAATGCCTCCGCGGGAGGTAATTTCTTGAATTGAACCACCAAAGATGCTTTGATGATCATTGAAAATAAGTCTAAGGTCCGCATTCTACGAAGCAAATCGGTTTTTTCCCAAGTTAATGTTGGTCCTTCTTCCTCATCACCCGTGGCTCAATCTAGCACCGATGCTAGACTTGACAAGCTCACGGAAGCTATTCATGCTTTGGTTCTCACCAAAACAAAGAAAGTCTCTTCACAACCTGCTGAAGTCAAAAAGGTTGACGTTTGTGTTACTTGTGGTGGTCCACACGCTTACTACAATTGTACTGCCACCGATGGCAATCCATTTGAAGTCAATGCGATAGCCGGTAATTCTAATCAAGGAGGTAACCAATACCGTCCTCAAATGGAACCAAATTACCGTGCTAATAATCAAAGTGGTCCACCCGGTTTTTCTCAAACCAATAATCCAAATCGATTCAATCAAAATCAACAACAAAGAAACCCGAATGTTCAAAACCAATTTCAGGCCCCTATGAACCAATATCCAAATCAAGGGGGAAATTATAATCAAGGTTCTCAAAATCAAGGAAACTTGAATAGAAACCAAGGTTATGGTAATTTCAATCAAGGAAACAATTTTCATGGTAATCAAAACCATGGAAATTTTCAAAATCAAGGTTTCAATCAAAACAACCGAGCTCAAAATTTTTCTCATCAAAATCAAGCCGTTGTTCAAACTCCATCAGCAACCGATGAGTTATTGAAACAATTTATGAAAGCTCAAGAAGAAACAAATAGGTTGTTGATCGGTCAAATTTCTGAACTAAAGAAGTCTTTAAATGATCCACCTTCGGGATCGGGAACGCTACCAAGCAACACGATCGCCAACCCGAAGGGCGATGTTAAGGTGATCACAACCCGTAGTGGTGTTTCTTATGATGGACCCGCGATTCCTACTACCTCATCTTCTTCTCCTCCTGAGGTAGTGGAACGTGAACATGAGGCTACAAAAGACAAAGTGCAAACTACTAGCACACGAAGTACCGCACACGTCCAACCTCATGTTGTCCCAAAAACCAAATCCAAACCGGGAATTGTTTTTGAACCTCCGAAAAATCCCGTTCAACCAAAAGCTTCAATACCTTATCCTTCGCGTTTAAACGATCAAAGACTCCGTGAGCAAACTAATGATCAAATGAAGAAGTTTCTTGAAATATTTCAAAAATTACACTTCGACATTAGTTTCGCGGATGCTCTTCTTTATATGCCCAAGTTTGCTTCCACTTTTAAGAGTCTTTTAAGTAACAAAGAGAAATTTTTTGAACTCACTAAAACTCGTTTGAATGAAAATTGTTCGGCGGTGCTTCTGAAGAAACTTCCTGAAAAATTAGGAGACCCCGGAAAATTTCTCATTCCATGTGATTTCCAAAAGCTTGAAGAGCGCTTCGCCTTAGCCGATCTTGGCGCTAGCATAAATCTCATGCCATTCTCTATTTGGCAAAAACTTTCACTTCCCGAACTTACACCAACACGAATGACTCTATAATTAGCAACTCATTCGGTTATGATTCCGAAGGGTATTGCTGAAGATGTCTTTGTGAAGGTTGGAAAGTTCCATTTTCCTGCCAACTTCGTAGTCGTTGATTTTGATGCCGATCCTCGTGTTCCCCTTATTTTGGTAAGACCATTCTTAAAAACGGCTCGTGCATTAATCGACGTCTTCGAAGGAGAAATGACTCTAAGAGTTGGCGACGAAAAATTTGTCATTAACATTGAAAACACTTCAAAAGATCTTCTCGAACTTGAACGAGAATCAATTAACCAAATTGATGTCATCGATGTTGCATGCGATGACTATTTTGAAGAAGTGTTAAATGTGCAAGGATCAATCAATTCTACCATTGATGTCTCTCCCCCCTCTCTTACTTCATTTCTGGGAGGTGACTTCATTTTGGAAGAAATTGAAGCTTGTTTTTCATGTGATTCTCATGTTGATCATGATTCTATCAATCCCGAGGAAGTCATACTTCTACTTGAGAAGTTGCTTAATGATGATCCATCATCTCTTCCTCCAAAAGATCTTCATAAATTGGAAGTCAAAGATGTTGAAGAAACTGATGACTTTCCTGAGGTCGAACTCAAGGAACTTCCGCCTCATCTCGAGTACGCATTCTTCGAGGGTGACGATAAGTTTCCCGTCATAATTGCTAAAGACTTGAATGAGGAAAACAAAACCGCTCTTCTCAAGGTTTTAAAGTCACACAAGCGAGCCATTGCTTGGAGACTTTCCGACATCAAGGGTATTAACCCGGAATTTTGTATGCACAAGATTTTGATGGAGGATGACTTTAAACCGGCGGTTCAACAACAAAGAAGGGTAAATCCTAAAATTCAAGAGGTTATCAAGCAAGAGGTCATAAAACTTCTTGATGCCGGTTTGATTTACCCTATCTCGGATAGTCCTTGGGTGAGTCCCGTTCATTGTGTGCCCAAGAAGGGTGGCATAACGGTTGTTAAAAATGATGATAATGAGTTAATTCCTACTCGACTGGTAACGGGTTGGCGCGTTTGCATTGATTATCGAAAATTGAACGACCCCACCCGTAAAGACCACTTCCCTCTACCTTTCATGGATCAAATGCTCGAAAGATTGGCGGGAAACGAATACTATTGTTTCCTTGACGGTTTTTTGGGTTATTTCCAAATTCCCATCGATCCTCAAGATCAAGAAAAAACGACTTTCACGTGTCCATATGGAACATTTGCTTATCGACGCATGCCTTTTGGCTTGTGCAATGCTCCGGGAACGTTTCAAAGATGCATGATGGCCATTTTTCACGACATGATCGATAAAACAATGGAGGTCTTCATGGATGATTTTTCGGTCGTTGGGAATTCATTTGAATCGTGTCTCACCAATTTAGACAAAATGCTTCAAAGGTGTGAAGACACCAATCTTAGTCTAAATTGGGAGAAAAGTCATTTCATGGTCAAGGAAGGAATTGTCCTTGGCCATAAGATTTCCAAGAGTGGGATTCAGGTTGATAAGGCTAAAATCGATGTCATTGCTAAGCTTCCTCCTCCCACTACTGTTAAAGGTGTTCGGAGTTTCCTGGGTCATGCCGGCTTCTATCGTAGATCATTCAATATTTCTCGAAGATAGCTAGGCCTATGACCCGACTTCTTGAAAAAGAGACTCCATTTATCTTTTCCGATGAGTGCATCGAAGCTTTTCAAACTCTCAAGAAAAAGCTTACCGAGGCACCCATTCTAGTTTCCCCCGATTGGGACCTACCTTTCGAACTTATGTGTGATGCAAGTGACTTTGCAATAGGTGCAGTCTTGGGGCAACGAAAAACCAAACATTTTCAGCCGATTCATTATGCAAGCAAAACCTTGACCGAAGCTCAAGCTCATTACACCACAACGGAAAAAGAATTACTAGTTGTGGTGTATGCGTTTGAGAAGTTTTGGCCCTATTTGATCTTGACTAAATGCATAGTGTACACGGATCACTCGGCTCTCAAATATCTCTTTGCCAAGCAAGACACAAAGCCGAGATTGCTCCGTTGGGTTCTCCCCCTACAAGAATTTGATATCATCATTCTTGATAAAAAAGGGAGCCGAGAACCTCGCTGCTGACCATCTTTCCCGATTGGAAAATCCTCATCAAGGAGTTCTTGAGAAGAAGGAATAAATGAAACAATTCCTCTCGAGACACTTAATGTGATTTCATCTCGTGGTGATTCTAGTACCCCATGGTTTGCCGACTTTGCAAACTACCATGCGGGGAATTCGTTGTTAAAGGGATGTCGTCCCACCAAAAGAACAAATTTTTCAAAGATGTGAATCATTACTTTTGGGACGATCCCTATCTGTTTAAGATCTGTGCGGATCAGGTTATTCGAAGGTGTGTTCATGGCCAAGAAGCCATGGAAATCCTTAAGGCTTGTCATAATTGACCCACCGGGGGACATCATGGCCCGAACTACACCGCTCAAAAAGTATTTGAGTCCGGTTTTTATTGGCCCACCATTTACAAAGACGCCCATGACCTAGTCAAATCTTGCGACTCGTGTCAACGTCAAGGAAAGATAACACAACGGGATGAAATGCCACAAAATGTCATCCAAGTTTGTGAGATCTTTGATGTTTGGGGCATAGACTTTAGGGGGCCGTTCCCGTCTTCACGAGGGAAGAAGTACATACTCGTGGCCGTTGACTACTTGTCAAAATGGGTCAAAGCAAAATCTCTCCCTACCAACGATGCCCGAGTAGTTTTAAAGTTTTTGAAATCGCTCTTCTCTAGGTTTGGAACTCCCCGCGCTATCATTAGTGATCGCGGTACTCACTTTTGCAACGAACAATTTGCAAAAGTCATGCTCAAGTATGGTGTCACTCACCGACTTGCTACCGCTTATCACCCACAAACAAGTGGGCAAGTAGAGGTTTCAAACCGTGGTTTAAAAAGGATTCTTGAAAGAACCGTAGGCGAAAACCGTGCCTCTTGGTCGGACAAGTTAGATGACGCTCTATGGGCTTTTCGCCCAGCTTATAAAACACCCATCGGGTGTACTCCTTATAAGCTCGTGTATGGAAAAGCGTGTCATCTACCGATTGAGCTCGAGCACAAAGCCTATTGGGCTTTGAAGAATGCCAATTTTGATCTTAAGTCTGCGGGTGATCATAGGAAAGTTCAACTCAACGAGCTTAATGAACTTCGTGATCAAGCTTACGAAAACTCTTTAATCTATAAAGAGAAAACAAAGAAGATCCATGACTCCAAAATCAAGAACCGCGTTTTCAACGTTGGTGACCAAGTCCTTCTTTTTAACTCTAGACTAAAGATATTTTCGGGTAAGCTTAAAGCCCACTGGACTAGACCTTTCACCGTTGCCAAAGTTTTTCCATATGGTACCGTCGAGTTATATCAAAACGACGATCTAAATTTCAAAGTAAATGGGCATCGGTTGAAAGATTATTTTGGAGGGGACATACCACCTATTGTCCCAGACATCCAAACTTTCCTCATGGACAAATGAATTCGGGGATCGAGTCAAGCTCGCGACTCGATAAACAAAAACAGTAGCAACAACATGGGTTTTCACCCGTGTCTCTGATTTCTTTCTACTTTCTAACACTCTAGTGTGGGGGAGTGGCCACCCCCTGCAGCTATTTGAGATGTATATACCTTAAAAAAAATGCGTTTGTATAAATAAAGTGAAAAATGAAAAATGACGTTCCCACAGTTAGCTTCTAATATTATCTTTTCGTTCAAAGATTCAGCATAATAGCAGGGACTTTGAATATTGAGAACAATATTCAATTCTAAGTGTGGGGGAGGGGAAAATTCTAGCGAATTTTATCAAATTATACCGTCTAGTACCCCCGTTTTTGGCCAAAATTTAAAAAAAAAAATCACTTTATTTCAAAAATTTTTGTGGTTATCAATCGCCGTGTCTAAACGACAAAAGGATTGGCTAATCCAGGAGCAAACGGCTCTTGGTAAATATAACTCAAACCCGTTGATGGCTTGCAATTTGCCCAAAATTGTATGGTACCTCAACTTCCCATATCCTCAATAGTAAATGAGTTGGCTATCCCGCAAGATTATGGCTTGTGGTAAAGGCAGTGGAAAAACCATAATTGGTAATCAACTCACCAAGATGTTCACTGTTCCATCAAGAGTTGGCTAGTCCAGAAGAAAACGGCTTCTGGTAAAGACAAATCAAAACCGTTGAAAGCTGGTGGTTTGCTAAAAATCACATGGTCATCGGATGGACCATAATTCTTACTTGAACCCAAAACATTTGGCTACTCCAGAAGTGATGGCTTTTGGTAAAGAGACTTCAAATCCATTAATTTTTCTCAAAAAGATTGCTAGGGACTAGCAATAGTTTAGTGTGGGGGATTGATGAGTGTGTAAATACTCATCATTTTTAGTCAAATCTGAACTGTAAAACGATTAAAAACACTCAAAAACGCACCAAAATACGAAGAAAATCCCAAAGATCGTGTTTTATATGTTTCTGATGCAAAACGAGTGAAAACACACGAAAAACGAACAAAATTTGCATAATTGGCAGTTTCAGTCCCTCAACTTTCAAAATTTGACAAAACTAGTCCCTGAGCATTTATTTCAAAGAAAAGTCAACCCTTGCTCTTTAAAAGTCAAAATAAATCATAAATGATCTTTGGGTAAAAAGATTTGGAAAATTACAAGATTGGTCCCTTAACTTTAAGTTTTTGGCAGTTTTGGTCCCTGGGCATTTTAAAATGGAAAAATCATAAATCATGGTCCTTGAGAAATTAAATGATGGCAAGTGTGGTCCTTGGTTGAACTTTGGAAGGTTGGCAGATTTGGTCCTTCAGAATCAGAAAATAGCAAAATTGGTCCTTGTGTTTATAATTACAACCAAACGGACCAAGTTATTACTCCATAAACCAAATCCAATCAAAACCTTAACCCTTCCCAAGCCCATTTTTCCCTTGGCCCATTCCCTCCTCAGCCCACCTCCACAAATAATAAACAAGCCAGGGTCAAACTGTCTTTGACCAAACCCTCTTCCACATCCCTTTCACCCCCCGTGACCTGCTATCTCCCATCACCATCCTTCCATCACCATCATTATCTCCCCCAACACAGTATCCAATCCCACTACCCTCACAATACCATACCTACCCACATCCACCCTGGCAGTCCTTGTACAAGATTGGGCGCCAATACAAGAATCAAGGGCTAATATCTTCTTGCTTTAATCCAATGGCTGAGGCTGACCAAGATTACACCACAACGGAAAAAGACAAGAGGAGCAAGTGAAACCCTAAATGGGGATTAGTATAAATAGGACTTATGTAAGCCATTGATGGCAGTCAAGTTTTTATGTATGTTGTAGTCAAAAATTAGGTTTTAGTAATAGACAGTTAGCATGTTTTAAATTTTTAGTTTAAAATCTTAAATATCTTCTTATGTACTCACTGTGATTCAATTAATGCAAGTTTCCATTTTCTTAAAAATTCACTCTTTTTACTTTAAGCTAGTATCAACTCTAAGTGTTTGATCTTGATTTATACCTGTCTGTTCTTGTTTATTTAAGTCATTCATTGCTAGATTACTCAATTTGTGGTTTAGATTAGCTTAGTTTATAGTTTTAGCAGTTACCTGTCATGTATGCTTATCATAGTAGCTTATTGCAAATTGCTTATTAGACTTATTATTCTGCTTCGTAAGAATGTTTGTGATCTTTCATTACTTCTGAGTTTCAGTTTAGGTACAATACATCTTCCTGTTTTGATTAATACGGTCATTACTCAAACCTTAAGTAGTGTTTGGACTAGTTTTTTTTTTCTTTGAGTAAAACTAGTTACAAGCCACTTGGGTTAATTAGATTAGTCTTATATTAGTATAAAAAGTTGTCTTTAGTCAGATTTAAATAGGTTTGAGTAGTATTTGAGCTTCTCTATTAGTTTTCAAAATTAGTAGTTTAAAGCTTTTTATAACTTGTCATAATTTGAAAAAATAGGTGGGTGTTAATTTTATGAGTCAAAATTTGTTTCAAGAAAATGGCAGTTGGTTAGTTTCATTTGTTTTCAGTTCTGCATAAGTTGGATTCTGGTACAACTCCCATTTGACCCACTTTGAAACTTGCACTACTGTTATAACATAGGTCTCAACAGCCCCTTTTTGCTCTTAGATTTAGACTAGTTCAAGTAGGATTAGGCATGTGATTTTGAGTTTTCTAAATGTTAGTAGTTAGGGCTTTAGTAACCTAGTTTGATCCTTCAATCTTATACTCATTTATTTAGTAAATTTTGGCCTCAACTCTACCACACATAAGCATATCACCATTGATTCAATGTAACATTGGCTGTAGGTCCACATATGTCGTGATACATTTATAATTGTGTTGGCCACCCACAATTTTAGATGTATCATTCCACATGTGTACTTACTTCCAAAGCCACACCTAACAATAGTAACATCTTATAAAAAATAGCACACAATCAATACTAACCAAAATATACTCCCATAATACACATAATATACACCAAAATATCCAAACTTGCCCAAGGCTTTTCATTAAAACACGGGATAAATCCCAAAAATCCGAAGGAATTCACATTCCAACATATAATCACCGTCAAAACAACTCAACAAAACCATAAAACATTAAAACATAACATTAAAAACAAGTCGTACGCAGTTCGAGTCCTATCTAAGACCTAAAATGGTGTACGCGCAGTGGACTCCAAGTCCAAATCCACTTCCTCCTCCTCGCTCACCCATCCATTCTTATTTCCATGATTATGTGGTAGAGGATGTCTTGCAAAATCATCTTCACGATCTCTTAACTCTTCATTCCTATCCACAAAATCATACAATCCTCTAGGTCTAGCCCAAACTACCCCATCATCTTCCAGAAACTAAGGACACTTGCACGGGTACTTGGTGGTGAAACCTTCCTTATCAGCTACCTTTGTCTCATATCTCTCCACCATTCCCCATTCACATTCTCAAGTGTCAGCTTCTCATAAATCACACATGGTACCATGCTAGCGGGGACCAATATCCTCCTGTTGGTTCTCTTCATTTTCCCAATTCTCTTACGTCCCTTAGCAACTATTGTGGCCCAACGAAGTGTCTTTCGCGCAGGAGGTGCCATTCTATAAATGACACACACACGATGCTAAGTACAGGGTTCAATAGACGTTCAAAAACTCGGTAAAATAACTCATCATTTAGGAAAATAGACATGTAAAGATATTATACTTACACATAGGTCCTAAATGCAACTATATGAGGGACTCCTAAGCTATAGTCTAGGTTAAACCACCTAGTTCTCTATAACCAAGGCTCTGATACCAAACTGTCACACCCCGCCACGGCTGAAACGCGCGGGTGTAACTTCATGGATATCATCACAACACCTGGTGTCAACATAGAGAACAACTACATGCACATAAATAGAGCAATGTACCAACACACAGTGTTGTAACAATACCCCAAGATAAATAACCAAAACAAAATCCAAAAGGTATCTTCAATAGATATGAAAGTACCAAACAGAAAACATAAATGTATCAAAACCAAATCCAAATAAAGTCAAATCCCAAAACATAAGTAAGTCTCCATATGCAACTAAGTCTCGCCTAATTGCTGCCCTCAACTTTGGCCTTAGAATGCTCACCTGAAAACGATGCTTAAAATGTCAACATAACGTTGGTGAGATTAATAGGTTTAAGACTCAAACACTCTAGGCAACCAAAATCACTGTGATTATAAAATATAGCTGGACAAATAATTATAGTTATCATATAGGCTACATGTATCACAAGGCAATATCACACAAAAGGCAACCATCGGGCGGAACGTGCCCACCGATCCAAACAACATACCGGGCCGGAACGTGACCCCCGCTCCAAATAATGGGTAAATTAATACCCTCCGATCGGACCACACAGAAAAATAGTGAGTAGGGCTGCTACTCTCCAATTAGGTCGTATGCACGAGCAACAGGGTAAGCACCCTCCCAATTGGACCACACAGAATCACACATCATATCATTACCGTTCACATATAGCATAAATACGATAACATTAAAAGTCCGAGCTCTTTAACACACATACACATAATCAAAGTAATTCAAATCATTTAAGACAAGCATCATTCCCATCCCAAGTTTAAAACAAAGTAAAAAGTATAGGACTATGAACTCACCTTAAACTCCGCAGCTTCCACAAAAATAACTCACAATCTATAGCACAACAAAAATAATCCACATTACACAAGGTCAAGCTAAAAGCTACAACCCATGTAATACACATATAATGGATGTCTAAGACTCATATGAACCACCATGGATCTCCTAGACACCACACTAACCACTACCATAACTTAATACTCACTAAATCCCTTGCACTCTTAAAATCAGAAAACGCATAATTTTTTGGTACATTCGCCCACATGAAATCACGACAAATTAAGCTCAACAACTCACACAAAAAATTCACCATGGTCTCTCATAAGCATAGAAGCAAATCCCAGAAGACCATGGACCAATAACACACACAAATACTCATAATAAATTCAAACTTGTCAACTACTCAAATTCGGATCTGAACGCACACCAAAAAGTTTTGACTTCCATAAAATACTTCCACAAGTTTTTATCGCGAATCCTCTTCGTGGTAGTCTAATATAACCTAATACTTAACTATTCCAGAAGGCCTAGTCAAAATACCACTTTTACAACCACATGACACCCTCAAACTTTTACCCAAAATCTGTCCCGGTTTGACAGCTTTGACACCTTAACAAAGAAAAATCAAAAGACCGACTTCCCGACCTCAAAATCGATCGTGGCTGGACTTTTTGGAAAGCTCTTTCATTATACTTCAATTTAGACCTAAAATTCGTGACTTAACTCCTCACCATCTATTATTTACACTCACATATTTACAGCCATAGTTTTATGTCCAAACCCTAACACATAATCTAACGCGTTTAACACTCAATTCCCTTAACCATAAACCATATTATCGACATTTAATCATCCTATCATGTTTTACTTCAATAATTTACAGAAGTATATAAACCCTAGATCCCATCATATTAAATATTACATGAATCATAACAATAATTAATTAATTACACGTAAGGGTTAAAGATTTTACCTTGATTCTTGATTATTGCTAGACAATTATGAAACCCTAATTTTTCTTCTTGTTCCTCCTTGTGTCGACTTTAATTGCAGGAAAAAGGGGTAGGGAAGTTTTGATTTTGTATTTATAATTATATTTGATAACCCTTAAGGCTTAGAGTTGTATTTGGTATCAAATTTGGTTTCCCTTTTTCCCCCTAATCCCTATAATCGGCCGCCCCTTAATTATTTTTATTTATTTATTTATTTTTATTAATTTATTTATTACACTCAAAACCTCATACTTTTCATATTTTATGTATTCCCATAACAAAACCTAACGTCTTTCGCGATAAACCTTAATTTTATGACAAACCGGAAAATATTCATTTTCAAAATAAAGTTTATAAAAATAGATTTTCACACACTCCATAAGCATTTGTTCACAAAAACAACATTCCCGTAACTTACTAACGCTCAATAACTTGAACGAAGACTCGTTATGCAAAAACCTCAAAACGCCAAATATACATAAGTCATTTCTACACCACTTGGATGATCAAAATGAACTTTCCCAAAATCAACATCATCAAAAATCACAATAACAACCACAACGCGAAGGGATTTAGTGCTAACCCAAATACTAATCACACTATAAAACACAATAACACACATATAACTACTCAAACCACACCAAACAAAGTTAGATTAACTCGAGGCTAAAAGTCTAACTAACCTGCTAAAATCACGGTTGTTACAGTTTACGCAAAGTGTCCTTGAACTTAGTTTGACCAATAAGGGAGTAAACTCGTTACGTAATTAGAAAAGACGTAAGCACGGGATATGAGCATATGAATGCTTTCACATGATGTTACGTGAAGTATATAAGCTCCTTAAGTTTAGAAAATCCTTGGCTAGATGCGATAGTTAGAAAACATGAGTTGGCGTTTTTCCCGTACATGGGTGCCTTAAAAGTTGGATCTCTCAAATCCCAAAACTCGTTTCGATTGTTCTTAATTAAGCAAATAACATATTCATACTTGTATTGAAAGATCCACATTTTTTGGGTAAGGGGAAAGCCGACTTTCAAAATTCATCCCGAAATTCACAGACGCCTGGCGTGTTACCCACGCGTTGACGCCTGGGTGGCGCGCCAGCAGCAGACTTGTGATTCGGAGAATTTTGGCTAACGTTTGTTATTTTATGTGTTTCGATGGTTTATTTGTCATCAAAACATAAAGAGATCTTGATCATGTTGCCTCAACAATCTTCCCCTTTTTGATGATGACAAATAAAAACCGAAAGCAAATAAAATTACAAAACTTAGCGAAGAGAAAGCGCGCCTTTGGTGTAGCTTGCGTCTTGACCTTTGCCTTGTAATTTGGTGAAGCCTTTAACATTTCTTGAATGGACTTCACGATGGTCTTCACGCTCTTGCTTTCTTTCTCCCCCTTTTGTCGAATCAAAAAGGTGGGACTACCAATCAAGCCAGGTTTTGAACTTGGGCCTGTGGGATAAATGAGCTAGCTTGTATGTGCACCCGAATGTGCTCCCCTTTGAACATAGCTCCCCCTAGATCGTTGCTCCCCCTTGTTTAAAGGCGGGGATCCATGGGTCAAGAGCATCACCTTTGCGGTGGCCTAGCTACACATAGAAATCACAACATGCAACAAACAAGAAATCCTTACATGTGAAAGTTTCAAAATGGGTTAGGTTACCATTTTGATACTTGCAACATGGGTTAGTCCTCGTAACAATACGTTTATATGTATATATGTTTGTCCAATTTAATTAGATTTTATAAAGATTATCCCTTTATGACTTTTATAGACCGAATGATGAGCAAGAGCAATACTATATATGTATATATTCATATGAGCATTATTATAACATAACACAAGCATTTTATTTCATAGAAGAAGCATGGGTCATACAACCAATTAAGAAACAACACTTAAAACATCCTAGAACTCCTAGGAAAAACTACAACATCTTATGAATAGATCTCAAAACTCAAGGGAGTCCATTGTGAAAGATTCCTCCATTGGTGTCACATCATCAACTTCAATCATTCTAGATTGATCATTTGAGTACTTGCTCTTAATGTGCTCAAAGATGTGTGACAAGAGTCTAGCATATGGAAGTGGCTCCTTATTGTAGTCCAAAGCTTCCATTCTTTTTGCTATAAAGTAAGCAAAGTTGAATGGAGTCCCGGTCATAATACAATAGAGCATGTACCCAACAATGATGGGTAACTTCTCTTGAGGTTCCACCTCCATAAACACATTCTTCAATAAGACCTCCGCCCAAGGCATCAATTTGACGAGAAGTTGATATTTGTTCCAATGTTCGAATGGAGCCTTCTCACAATGGTAGTCGGGTTGTAGAATAGTATTTTGAATGATGACGGCATGAATTGGGGACTCTAAAGCATAAGTGCTCGGATGATAGTACCTTATATTCATGAAGTCCTCCATCTTGGTGGACCTTGTATAGAACAAGTTCCCTTTAGAACACACATTCAAAACCTTTCCCAACTTTCTTAAGCTCCATGCATACCCATGCCCATACATACGAAAATTAAGAGTGAGAGAAGGTTGATCTTGATAGAACCTAGCATAAAACTCTTGAAGATGCCTAGGATAAATTTCGATGGGTAGGTCACGTACTAATGAGAAGGCTTTAGCTTGGATGAATGGTTTTCTTATACCGCTGACACACATGAAATTTTTGTCACATTCACGACCTTCACGAAATTCACGGTACTCAAACGGTTCGTACACGTTAGTTTTGTTTGACTCGTCAACACGTTTCATGAAAAACTTAGTTGCCATTTTTGAAGAGAAGACAAGTGTATTTAAGGAAGATGAAGGTTGCTATGAGGATATATGATACAAAATCACTCCTTTTATAGCCAATTAGTATGAATTAGGTATGGTTAAGGAAGATCTATAGTCCTAAGGATAATCATGCTTAGTACTAAGATTCCTAGTACAAGGTGAGTTGAAAGAAAGGGGTGTTTGGGGAAGATAATTATTCTTGTATAACATGAGTGATTAGGATTGAGTTAGTTATGGGTTTGGTTGGATTTGGATGCTCATGTTAGATCCTATGGTAGTTGCATGCATTCTTTACAAAAAAAATGCATGAATTTATCATAGTTGATGAGTGAAGATCAAATATCATCAAGTCCATTGAATATGACTTTGTTGAGCACAATTTTAAACCAACAATACTCAAGACATGAAACAAGTGAGAGTATTTTATGTACATCATTTCGAGAGCATGGTTGTTTTGTGCAAAGATGAAAATTGTATTAAATTTGGTTACACAAGCTAGATCCTATAAACCATCACACATTGTATAGAGAGTCATTGTACAATGATAGATATCACCGGTTTATAGTTTGATGTGTAATATGTCGACCTAAACAATCCTTATATGTTGTTTGTAACAACATTATAGGTTTCCAAGATCTTGAGTGAGATGCTTAGTTTAATTTGTCTATTCATTGGGTATTTTAGTTTGTTATGCAATACCATACCGAATTCGATTCATAGGAATTCTCTTCAACTATGTAAGTAGTTTGTATGTTTGCACAAAATCTTTTCATTTCTCTTCTTTCCTAAATACAAAGCATGCCATATTCACATAAATTGAACAAGTAGATATAGATGCACATCCTTCAATACGATTGTGAGTCGTAGTTCGAAGTTTTATCCAATCTTGATAATTTAACACAAATGACTTTCAATCTTATTAAGTGTTAATAAGATATTTTTATGTTAAATTTTCTTGTTCATTGCACATAATATAGACAAGTAGAATTTTGATATAATCAATCACTGTTTGAATAATGAGTTGATACATATCTTTCCTCTTGGAAGACATTTATTTGGTCTTCCATCCATGCCTCCATATAAGCCTTAATCATGTAAACACATAAGCTCTAATAGCACCTAAAAGGCTTGCAAACAACACATAGACATTCCATTTTGGCTTAAAGATTATTCTCCTAAGATGCATGTTTTAACATCAAAACCTATCCCAAAGCAATTTGGACACTTGAAAAATGTCATGCCAAAAACCTAATCTTGTTTGTTTTGTGACCTAAGAGTCCTTTTATTCAAGTCACCAATGACTTGTTGTATAGGGTGACCCGTCACTTCTCTCACTTCCTTAGGATTGCCTTCATCCGAAACATTAACTTGTAATGTTGGCGACCTTTCTTGATCTTGAACAATAGGTTCATTGATCACATCATCTTCTACCGAAGGAGATGATTTAGGCTCGGGCATGCTCTCATCAAAGGTCACATTGAGAGATTCCTCAATCCTCATTGTTTCCTTGTTAAGCACTATGTATGCTTTACTAGTTTGAGAGTATCCTAGGAACACACCTTCATACGACTTTGGGTCGAATTTGGTAAGATATTCTTTGGTGTTAAGTATAAATACTTTGCAACCAAATACTCTAAAATACTCTAAGGAAGGCTTCCTATTTCTAAGTATTTCATATGGAGTTTTATTAATGACCTTTCTTATATGAACTCTTTTAAAGATATAACATGCGGTATCTAGGGCATGACACCAAAACTTTTGTGGGATGGATTGCTCGTCAAGCATTGCACGACTCATCTTTCTTAACTTACGATGTGTTCTTTCAAGTAACACAACGTCGAGAATCCATAGTTTCATATCTCGTGACTTTTCACGACTCGACGTTCTCAACTAATACCTTGGTTCAAACAAGTTAAGTGTTTTGCCTTGATGTAAAGCATAACCCAAGTGGGAAAGGATGCGTTTACGCAAAGTGACCTTGAACTTAGTTTGACCAATAAGGGAGTAAACCCGTTACGTAATTAGAGAAGACGTAAGCACGGGATATGAGCATATGAATGCTTTCACATGATGTTACGTGAAGTATATAAGCTCCCTATGTTTAGAAAAGCCTTGGCTAGAGGCGATAGTTAGAAAACATGAGTTGGCGTTTTTCCCGTACATGGGTGCTTTAAAAGTTGGATCTCTCAAATCCCAAAACTCGTTTCGAGTGTTCTTAATTAAGCACATAACATATTCATACCTGTATTGAAAGATCCACATTTGTCGGGTAAGGGGAAAGCCGACTTTCAAAATTCACCCCGAATTCACAGATGCCTGGCGCGTTACCCACGCGTAGACGCGTGAGTGGCACGCTAGCAGCAGACTTGTGATTCGGGGAATTTTGGCTAACGTTTGTTATTTTATGTGTTTCAATGGTTTATTTGTCAACATTAAAACATAAAGAGATCTTGATCATATTGCATCAACAAAAAAACTTCTCACCTCTTTTTAAAAATAAAATATTTTGCAAACGGTAAATCGTCAAATGAAAAAAATACAACATTGCGATGAGTATTTTTTTTTTCTTTCAGTAGAAGGGCACTTCGATATACTTTCTACGATTTTTTTTTTCCGAATTTTCCTTCAGTTATGTCTGGAAAAATCACATGTGATTTCATAAATCACATGCGTGTTTCATAAATCATATGTGCTTTTTCCAGATGTAACTAAAAAAAATCAAAAAAAAAAAGTTCGTCGAAAGTATATAAAAGTACTACTTTATAGAAAGATGATTGTATGATTCATTTTGCGTATCGATTAACGGTTTGCGAGATATTTAATTTTTTTTTTTTAAATGTGAAAGTTGTTGGGTTTTTTTTTTTTTTTTTTTTTTTTTTTTTTTTAATCAAAATATTAACGGCCAAAATTGATTTATTAGATCTTCAGATGATTTTTTATGTATATTGAACTTTTCTCTATATATATTAGGGATGAGCATTTCGACCCGAATCCCGGAACCGTACCGGAACGGTACCGTTCACGATATACGGTACGGTACCGGGACTACGAAATAAGGTGAAAAAAATCAGGACCACTAATTCAGTACGGGACTGGTACCAAATCGGGAAATTCCTGAATAAAAACTAGAAAAACCCGATTTCCCGGTACCGGTACCGAAACCGTTACCGGTACCGGTATCCGAATCCCGTTTGGTACGGTACCGGTACCACTATTTATGCTCAGAAAAAAATCGATACTACTAATTCGGTACGGGACAGGTACCGTGCTCATCCCTAATATATATGATTGTTATACTAACAATAATAAAATGCTGTGGTGTTCATATTTAACACACTAACTATAGAAAATCTTTTAAGTTATTTTAAAAAAATATTATTAGTAGCTCATTTGTTTATAACTTTATTTGATGCTTCTCTTTCGTACGTAACTAAGATTATATGATTCATGAAGTAAAATTTAATGTTCGATAGTTGTGTTTTGACATTTATATCCACATAAAAGTGAAAATGTAAGAGTAGCTGTAAGGGTATAAATATTCAAACATAATAATTTTGAGTGTTCCAATCATTTTGTGGAGTGTGTAAGTCACTTCTCTATAAGTTCTAATAAAGTACTTAAATAAAATCAGAAAAATGATTTTTGGTGTAGCAAGAGCGCCTGGTGTTGAAGGTTTGAGATTATTTACTGGAGATTCAAGTTTAAACCCAACATCAATGTTTTGAAACCGGGTTTGAAATTGACCAGGTACCGGGTCAACCGGTTCGACCGTCGGGTCAATCCAGTTTTCAATTTATATTTTTTATTTTTTTGACCGGTTCGACCGCCGAGTCAAGCCGGGTCAACCGGTTCAACCCGGGTTAATCCAGGTTTTTATTAAAGAATTTTGAAAAATTAAAAACCGGCCGGGTTTTTAGAACCGGGTTGACCCGGGTCACTCAAAAGCCAGCGGGTCTAATCGGTTAACCCGATTTTAGAAACCCGAGTTTTTTACCCGTTTTTTGACCGAAACCGGTCTAACCGGTTAACCCGACCGGAGTTTCAAAACATTGCCCAACATGGAGGCACTTTTGGGTCAGCATTCCGACGCTTATTGTTGAAGTGCAAATGTCCGCGTGAGACGAGAATGTATTGACTTTTGTGAAATATGTTTTACATTCGATCTCAACTTCCGATATTCTCTATATATACTAATTGTGTTGATATGTGTTTAAAAATAGTTTTTTTTTGGCCTTATGTTTGGTCTTCTTTTAGCCCATGGCTGGCCTTTTTTTGGTTCCATGTTGTAGTCTATATTTTACATGTATATTTTAGTGACTTTGCATGTGGTGAGTCCACAATGACAAAACTATTAGTAAAAAAGAAAAACTTATAAAACACACCCTGAACTTCTTAATATTTACATCTTTTTTATATAACAAACTTTATTTGTTAAATATCTAACAGATATTTAGCGGTTTTTTGAAAAAAAATACTGGCAAAAAGGCCTCTCGATGACGAACAAAACAAGCCCAATATTGATATGTTTTTTATGCACTTACCGTTTTATAAAAAATTTCAAAGTGTATTATATATAGTTTCTAAATAAGAGAACTTTCAGAATGCACCCTTAACCTATGAAATAACTTTAAAATTATTCTAAATTTTTTTAAACTATAACGGTCAAAATTAGCACTTCCACAACACACTGGTGCCCGGATGCCGTACGACAACTACAAATATAGCTTCACACAACATTTGTTCCAAACAAATACAACACGTGTCAACAAAAAACATACCACGATCTTACAACAAAAAGCCCCACCCAAACATTATTCGTAAATAATTATTAAAAAAAAAATGTATTTTTAAATGTGTTTTTCTTTAGCCAATCATATATCTCATTGTTTTATGAAAATTATTTAATATTGTCTTACAAAAGAGAAAAGCTATAGCAAAAAATAGTATGAGGAAGTGAATAGTGGTGATTTACCTCAAATTTGCTTAAAACAGGTGCAAACTTCACACATCGTAAAAAGAATTAGCAAAAAAAAGCTTCGCCGCAACGCGGCGGGCATTACATTCCTTGTTCACAAAATATACATATACACGACCATTGCCTCAAATACTATAACTGGTAAATAGTTTATAGTCGGACGGACACGGTCTAAAATAGATCTTGGCTTAACTTTGCTCGTGAAACCAAACTTTTCATAAGTCAACGCATTGCCTCCTTCGTCATTCACATTCCCATTTAACTATAGAAAAACCATATCACATAGTTTCTTGGATTGTGTTTTACCCGGTGTGAAAAGTAACTTTAGTAGAAAAGACTATGGTACATCCATCCAACAACAAAAAACCAAAAAAATATAAAAGTAGTTACAAAAGTGAAATAATAAATCCTATTCAAAAGTCAATTTCCACAGCTACCTCTACATAAACACCCATATGGCCCTATGGATATTAAATACTGTAGCAATTAGCCATATAATATAGTAAACGACAACAACCACAACATCCTATTTTGTTCCTATGCACATTGTCTTGAGTATCTATATTTGAATAAATCATACCATCATTCCCCCCAAATTCACAACAATGGATTTGATTTCAAAATCACCAAGAAAAACAATTGATCAGCTTCATTACATGTCCAAGAAATGGAAAGATCGTAGAAATGAACGTAGTCCTGAACATAACAAAGTTTGGGTCGAACCGAATAATAGGCAACGTAGAGTTGCTGTTGTTTATTATCTTACGCGAAACGGGCAACTCGAACATCCTCATTTTGTCGAGGTTACTCTTTCGTGTTCGGACGGTCTTTATCTTCGAGGTAATTCAACTTCAAATTTTTAGCCTTGTGAGTTTCTTATTATGCTCCAATTTTTTAGGGCCACTCATATATATATATGAAGATCAGACAACTACAAGGAAAATAACATTTATGCACTTTGTTAATATTATTTTCTTTGAACTGGGCTGGTAAATTTTTGATTTTGAGCTTTGTTAGTATAAAGAAAATTGTCTAACAAGTTATTAGCAATTTTTCTTTTTCAGTTATAAGTTGAAACTTAGTGCTTGTAGCAAATGTTATTCACAAATATGCAATTTTATTAGCCACAAACTGAGTTTTACAACTAGACTTGTCAAAAAAAAACTAAATTTTCATGGTTAGTACTTGGTAATTTTGTGATGATTTTGTAAAAATGTAAACACAGTACTAACAAATTAGATAGGAGGTAAGTAATGTTTTGTTAAAACAAAGATGTATCTCCACTAAATTGCGACTAATCATTTGAAATTTCGCTTTGATTTTAGATGTAATTGATCGCCTCAATGCACTTCGAGGTAAAGGAATGGCTGCATTGTACTCATGGTCTTCCAAAAGGTAAGCATATGATTTTGATTAGTTTTTGTTTACAAAACATTGATAAACGTAAATATTGACAGATTTGTTTGCATTGTTCCAGGAGTTACAAAAACGGATTCGTGTGGCACGACTTATCTGAAAACGACTTCATTTACCCGGCACACGGCCAAGAGTACATTTTAAAAGGATCCGAACTCTTCGACAACCCGACCTCCTCACTCACTTCAAATTCCAACGAACCAATCACCCCAATCTCAAAAACCAAATCATGGACCTCAATCGACTTGCACGAGTACAAAGTCTACTCCAACGACTCCTCGTCCTCTGTAGTCAGAGTTGCTGCAAATGCAGCAACTCAAACAGATAACAGCGCTAGCCATAACAGGCGAGCGCTCATAACAAACCTCGATGAAAACGACCAACACAACGAGTCGTTTTCGGTGACCAGCCGGAGCGAGATATCACCTCCACCGTCGGATTCGAGCCCCGAAACACTAGAGTCGTTGATGAAATCAGACGGTATATCAATCGTACGGTCAGAAATAGATGAAGTTAATCCAACGGTTGAAAATAAAACAAAAGCATCGTCCGTGCTAATGCAGCTGATCACGTGCGGTTCAATTTCCTTTAGGGATTGTGGACCGGGTGTGTATTTTAAACAAAACCCGGTTTTTAGTGATCAAGTGAGTGAGGGTGCAGGGGAAGGAAGTGACGAAAACGGTGTCGTTTTGAGGAGGAAAAATATAAAGGGTAAAAAGGTGGAGGATAAAGAGTATTTTAGTGGGAGTTTAATTGAGACAAAAAAGGATGAATTTCCTCAAGGTTTAAAAAGGTCTAATTCGTATAATGCAAATGGCTAAAATATGTGCTTCTTATTTTTATGAATTAATTGCAGGGTTTGTCACTTTGTTGTAATTTAGTAGTATATGATTTTTAGTGTTACTTTGACTTTGAAGTTTTTGTTACTCGTGAAAGTTTGTTTGTTGACTATTGTTGCATAGAGTTGATGAAAGCAATTACTTTTAGCAATATTTGTACTTTTTTTTTTTTTTTTTCTTTGAAAGGAAATAAATTTTTATAAAACTAAAACTAGCAAGATGCTAAGAATCAATTTTATTTCTTTTATACCAAACACTCATAATAAAGAGATCGTTGTCACAATCAAACCAAAAACGACTCACAAAAATAAATTAAAACAAAAAGCGAACACCTAAACTTTTAATTGTTCGTCTAGTGAGATCAAACAAATGCATTGAGGAGGGAGGAGGGGGGAACACGTTCCATTCAGTCCTCGTAGGGGAACACATATATTTTGGCAAAAGGGATCGGACCATTTGGTTCCACACTTCCACTACTACTAGTCTAACATCATTAAGTAAATTAAGGAGGAAGGGTTGATTTTAGTTTTACAGAAAAATGAAACAGTATCAATACAAAATGATAGAACTTTTCTTTAAAAAGATGGCTTTGAAATGAGTTGTAAAAGAGATCAAAATTTGAGCCTTTGTAAGTTAAAAGTGGTGCTAATATAGTTCACCACGATTTTTAGTTGAAATCTTCGACATGTTAGATTTAATTGCATATTTAGTAGTTAAACATGTACTTATTAATATTGAATAAAACGTTGGATTAAATATCCTAACATAAATTCACTCCTTTCTTATTATTAATAACTTGATGTATGTGCACACAAAAATCAACATACGTGTTAAAAAGTGTTACGAAATAAAGTTGTAATTTATATTTAACAAAAGTTGACAAAAAGCATTAACATGTATTTGATTTGAAATCAAATTTGAAGTTTGTTGTACAAAGTTATGCGTATCCCCTTAATTTTTTGTACAAATATTCGATGTTCAGAAAATATTATCTGATTCTCTTACAAAAGAATCCAGTTTTTACACGCAGTCAACAGTATTTCAATTGCATCTTTTGGATGTACACTTTCCAGAAATATCCCAGTTTGAATTTGATATTTCAATTGTTCGAAACAAAATTGATATTTCTAGATATCGTATTTTGTCAATTATCACACACTTATTAGATCATTGTCAGATTCATCATTGATATAAAGAATCTTTCACCAAACAGCTATAGTACTATAATAAATTTGCTATACACAATGTTTATATTGTTTAACCATTTCAAATATACAAAAATGACAATTAATGAAACCATATACTCGTATTACGGCTATGTTTGGCACAAAGCTTTTTGGAGTTTTTTTTGGGCAATGAGCGGTGAACAATGAGTTTTTGATTTATAGTGTTCGTTTGGCATGAAAGCTGTGGGCTTTGCTATTTTTTAAGAAAGTTCATTTTTCTAATGCTTCTTTATGAAGCTGTGAGCTTTTTTGGCTACTGCTCACAGCTCATTGTTACTGCTCACAACTACTTTTGCCAAACATAACCTACATAATTATATACTTCTAATCATTATAAAAATGACAAATAATGTTACTATATAATGTGTGATGTTTATTAAATACGAGGTGGATCACCCGCGCGTTGCCGCGGGATGTTTTGCCAAAGAATGTAAAAAAAAAAAAAAAAATAAAAAAAAATAACGGATGAACAGTAAAATGTACAGTAACTTAACGACCGTTAGTTACTGTACATTCTACTGTTCATTGTGAGGTAAATTACTGTAGCTTTGCGCTACTGTAGCAATTGCTACAGTAACGCCTGATAAATGTTATATTTATAAATTAGTTATGTTATTATAAAATGCTTAAACTAAAACCCATAAAAATAGGCTTAGCAAATCTCTATCTATAATAACATGGACCACTATATCACTCACACAATCATACCATAAACACCACCAAATCACCTCAACTCCCTCTCTTCTTTACCTTTTCATTTGATCTTCGGTTTAACCAGTCCATACGAAAACACCAGAAAACACCAACCGATGGTGTATTAGGTGATGTAGCTGTGTAGGAGGTACCTCCATTAAGGTGGATATGGTGTGGCGTTCTTTCGTTACATCAATTTTTTCTTTTTTCTAAAACTTTTCTTTAACTTTATCTCAATCCTTGCTTCACACTTTATTGTTTTCACTCATTTATTTTATCATTTAAAAATATTCCATCTATCTTTGTTTTGCTTCATCTTCCTGCCACTTCCCGCAAGGCACACCCTCCACACTTACAGGCTTACATCTGATCTCAGTAGTCATTTACAAATTAGGGTCAAAAATAATTTTGGAATTCAAAATCCTCAGTCAAGGTATATCTCGTTTTAAAGGTTGGGTTCCGATGAGAAAAGACTAAACGATAATTGATCTTGAGACGAGCAAATTGTCACATTTACACCCCCTATAAACATCTTATAACATTGTAACCGTGAATAATATTTTCCAAATATTATAAACTGATTTGTAGCACAAGCTAAATATGATATTCAATTTGGAAGTTAGCCTACTCAATATTTATCATGGATGCTGAGATTTCATCCCCACTCTATCAGTCTACACGACATTAAATAACAAAATTATTTTAGAGGTTTCTCAAAAACGTTAGCAGCTTTCGTTTTAGAAATCCCTTTCCATACCAATAAATACGGAGACAAAAATCTTTTTCATTGGGTCCGAAAATTCTCAGGAAAATCACTTTCGCATTAAAAGATATTCATTTTAATTGCACCGTATAAAGGATAGTAGTTCAAGAGAAGAATATTTTAAATCACAATAATTCTTTGCAAGTTCTAACGAGTGTGATATAAGGGGCTACTATTTTTTTTTTGTTGGGCAAAATTTATAAGAAAGCAAGAAACTTCTCTTTGCCAAAAAAAACAATTACAAAGTATTAGAAACTTAATCATCCGAAGACATATGCATCTTAAAAGCTCATGCTTTTAACCAATTAAATAAAGTTAAGGCAATCAAATAAAAAATGTCACTTCTTCTAATCAGATTGTTGTTGAACACCACCGAGTTCTAGAAACGTCAAAAGATCTAAATAGAAGCTATAACAATCACCTCGAACTTTATCTTCGTCTCACTTGATCTTGAGGAATCAACCAAACCATCATACCACTCTTGTATGCTATCCCCAACTGAAATCGTTACGTCACACCATCTTGATATTTTTCTCCAAACGGATTAGCCACTTCACAACCCCGAAAACAATGTATGTTTGTTTCAACACCGTCATTGCAAATAGGGCAATTCAAAGTGTCTATTTCACATCCTCGTTTAGATAAGCTTAATCAAAGTGGAAGTCTATCCAAACGAAGTCTCCAAATGAGGATATTAGCTCGTATAGGCACAAATTTACTCCAGCATGTTGCGGTTAACGCATGAGTCATATTATTGTCACAAATAAATTTCCTTGTAGTATCAACCGAGAACACTGCATCCACATTCCACAAGACCCCGAAAACAATCATGTTTTAACGGACTACTATGACTCAAGGCCTTGATCTAGTGGTATGTGAGTTGTCCACCAACCTAGAGGTTGTAAGTTCAAGCCTCGGTAGAGATATTTGTGTGATATATTGTGAGATAGATGATATATGTGTGAAAAAAAGTTAGCATTCTAAAAAAACAGAAACCGGCTACTATGGGCCGGTCTAATTTGGCTGCCTCTAATAGTACAATTGAATAAGGAGACTGGTTACTTGTTTATACATATATGATCATTTTAATGAGATGCAAGTTCATTATTACATTATATTCGGCGGGCAGAGGCGGACGCACCAAAACCAAAGGGTATGTATGTGCATATCTTCCGGAAAAGATATGCAGTGTAAATTTTGTTTTTCTAATTAATTGTTGATAGTTTAACACTAGGAGCATATTTTATTTAAAAAGAATTCGAAAGCGTATACCCTATGATCAATTTCTGCATCTGCTACTGTTATCGAGGCGAAATTACGAGAGGTTGAATCTTTTAAATAACAGTAAAAAGATTTGGAAATCTAAAAGACATGACTAATTTTATGCCTAACTTATGTGTCATTATCTTATTGGATTGTGAGGAAATGAGTCCGATTAATACAACAAATGAATTGTTGTCACATATATTTAAGCACAAAATTAAGCATAACTTTTAGGTGTAAATAACATGGCTTGTAATATAAGTTTTGTTAACTCAGATAAGCTTATGAAATTTAAAAGTTCTTATTTCAACATAAAGTTATTTTTAAAAAGTACGAGAACTTTTGAAATGATTAACTACCTTAATTCCTTTAAAATAATATTTACTATCTTTGTTTAAATGTTCTTTTGTTTTATTTTACAGTAGGTCTATCTCAAGTTATTTTGTCAAACAAATTTGAAAAAAAAAGTTATAGTTTAAACTCAAGCTTTTGCAAGCTCTTGAACTTAAGTTTAGGACCCGTTCTTTTAATAGTCTCGATTAGAAGTTGTGTTGCCTTTTCTTGTACCTTGTCATTGTTGTTCTTATATAATGACAGGCTTTTTAAATACAAGTTGTTAGTCGCTACTAGTTACATATATTTTTGCTAGAAAAATTGTTATTAGTGAAATACTTATCAAACAAAGTTGGTAAAACCAATAAAATCAAGCTCGAGATTGTTTTTTTCTTCAAATGATCGGTGCCAACTGCCAATTGATAGCTCTATCTTTTCTATATGTAGTTGAGATAACTGCAAAATACATTTATGTGGTTTACACATTTTGGCATCTTACATCTCTGTCAAAAATTTTTGGCAATATACATCCCCCATTAGGCAAACGTTTGCACAATACATCCCTCGTTAACAATGAGTACTAACGGTGCAAATTTTTCCTCCGTTATCTCTTAATGAGACTGAAAATATTACACCGTTAGCCTTCGTTAGCCAAACATTTGCACCATTAGTCCTCTTTTTTAGAAAAAAAAAAAAAAAAAAGTGAAAACAATTTAAAATTAAAAAAAAAAGTTAAAATTAAAAAAAAAAGGAAAAAATTTTAAAAAATATTTTTTTTTAAGTTAATCTTTTAATAAAAAAAATCAATTTTTAAAAAAAAAAATAATATTTGCGAAAAAAAATTATAAATAATAATTAATTTTTTTAAAAATGCGTATTTTTTTTAAAAATTAATTTTTATAAAAAATGCGTATTTAAATTTTTTTTTAAATTAATGTTTTTATAAAAAAAATTAATTTTTTTTTCGCAAATATTAATTTTTTTTTAAAATATTAACTTTAAAAAAATAATTTTTAAAAATTTTTTCCTTTTTTTAATATTTTAAAAAAATTCGTATTTATAAAAAAAATTAAATTTTTTTTCGCAAATATTAATATTTTTTAAAAATTTTTGATTTTTTTTAAATATTAACTTTAAAAAAATTTAATTTTTTAATTTTTTTTCCTTTTTTGTAATATTTTAAAAAAATGCGTATTTATAAAAAAAATTAATTTTTATTCGCAAATATTAATTTTTTTAAAAAAATTGTCTTTTTTTTAAATATTAACTTTAAAAAAAATAATTTTTAATTTTTTTTTCCTTTTTTTTTAATTTTAACTTTTTTTTTTAATTTTAAATTTTTTTAACTTTTTTTTTTCTAAAAAAGAGGACTAACGGTGCAAATGTTTGGCTAACGAAGGCTAACGGTGTAATATTTTCAGTCTCGTTAAGAGATAACGGAGGAAAAATTTGCACCGTTAGTCCTCATTGTTAATGAGGGATATATTGTAGCAAACGTTTGCCTAACGGGGGATGTATATTGCCAAAAGTTTCTGACATGAATGTAAGATGCCAAAATGTGTAAACCGTATTTTGCAGTTCTCTCTATGTAGTTCTTGTTTCAATGGTGTTTTTATAAGGTGGATTATATTGCATGTGAATCAATAATATCACACATTTAAAAGTCATGATCTTAGTTTAAGTTGTATACATTGTAAATAAAGTCTCACAAAGCAACCCATGTGACTATGTGAGGGTGTAACTTGAACGTACTCATACAGTAAGGAGAATCAATCTTTCTAATTTTATCCGCTACGTTAGCTTTCTCTCTCCAACGACCTTCATGCGATTGGGTGTCTCAGTAAGGTGACCTACACTACAAAAAACATAACCCACTAAAATACCTTTTATATTTAATTTCTAAAAAAAAAATAAAAAAAAATAATAATAAATCTAGATCGCATTTCTTGAACCCACTCAATCGATTACCCACAATAAAAGGATCGATTTGGACAAAAAATATGAATCGATCGATCTCTATTACTGCATGCAGCCTAAGTTGACAATGGTGCCTTATAGTCATTATGGTTGGGGTCTAACACATTATTCTTATTCTGGTTTGTGAATTGTGATATTATCAACGGTGATGGTTTTTTCCAGGATGTTTCCCCCAATTTCTAGGGCACAAAAAATCAACACCAACACCCAAATTAACCCACTTTCAATCCACCAAAATTAAATTCCTTCAATACCCACATCCAAAATCCCCAACCCATCATTTCCCCCAACACAATTCAATCGATCTGTGATCGTCTCCATCCCCCTAATGGCGTCCTATTTTAACCATAAAAACATTAAGGACGAAATTATATGGAAATGGAAAACTAAGAACCATGTAGCGAGTGGTTCATCCCCTAATGACGAATCAGTCAAAACGATGAATAACCCGTATGCACGTGATGTGGAGAGATTGGCAACAACATTTTATGTGACGAATTTTCCAAAAATGTTGGAACCAAAAGAATTATGGAAGACATGTGCCAAGTATGGAAAAATAGTTGATGTCTATATTGCACGTAAACCTTCAAAGGCTGGGAAACGATTTGGATTTTTGCGTTTTGTTGGAGTGGAGGATGCAGAACATATGGCAAGACGTTTATCGCAGATCTGGTTGGGAAGCTTCCATTTGTATGTATCGATTGCTCGCTTTCAAAGGGACCGGACCAAAACTGCACCTAAATCTCATATGCAGGATCATTCGTCTTCGCATAAGAATTTCCAGAGGGGCAATAGTCATCAATCGTATGCCAGTGTTTTAAAAGGTAAATCAGAGGTAATGGAGAATCTCTCAAAGTGCCACAAACTGACGTTGGAATCCCGGGATATGCTTCAGGTCGAGGATACTACAAAAGTTCTATTAGCGAAGGTACGTGATGTTAATTCAATGCCAAATTTACATCGTCTTTGCCAGAATGAAGGATTTCTCAATATTGAAATTAAATATGTTGGAGGTTTATGGGTGTGGTTAGAGTTCCCGACAATCGAGGCATGTCGTTCTTTCCAAACCAATGGTATGGTTAAAGATATCTTTCAGGAGATACAATTTGTTCACAAAGGTTTTGTAGTAGATGAACGTATGATCTGGGTTGAAATTGAAGGCTTGCCACTATGCGGATGGGGAGTAAGTGCTTATAGAAAAATAGCAGAAATATGGGGTAAAGTGATGTTTTTTGAAGATGATCAAGTTGACTACACTAGTTGGAAACGTGTATGCATTTTAACAAAATTAAAGGAAGGTATCACTGGGAAAGTATTAGTGCAGATTGAAGGTGAGGATTATGTAGTGACGGTTAGAGAAGTACAATTATGGTCACCAAATATTGAGATGCCTAGTAGCATTGACAATGAGACAGAGCCTGACTTAGACTTGGAGTCTAACCAAAAGTACAGTGACAGTGAAAATGTGGAAGAGGAGTATATTGAGGAAACCGTATTTGATTGTGGATCTGAGCACACGAACGCAAATATACAGAGTCAAGAGGCAACTTACCAAAAAGAGGATCCACATTTAAATAATGAACAAAAGGAAGAGGTATCTAACAGTAAGGAAGACGAGATAACTAAGGAAGGAATTAATATAGAAAAGGAGGATTCAGACGATTGCAGTTTCCCACCGGGGTTTGAATTCATGAAACATGTGTCAACACCAACGACAAAAAATAATCAGGAGGACAATTCGCCAACAACATCGTCTACCACTTGCTCGGCGAAATTTGGGAAAACTAAGGAAGGAATCAATATAGAAAAGGAGGATTCAGGCGATGGCAGTTGTCCACCGGGGTTCGAATTCATGAAACATGTGGCAACACCAACGGCAAAAAATAATCAGGAGGAGAATTCGCCGAGAATCTCGTCTACCACTTGCTCGACAAGATTTGCCAGGTCGCTACGTAGATCAAAATCTAGAAAAAAACGGGGGGAGAGGATACTTGGTGAATTACAACAGCTAATCATGGAAGGGGGTAGCATGGGGTATGATATGCATGGATGTGAACTAACTTTGCAGAGGATACAGGAAGGTAAAGGTGGGATGAGATGTCCAAATGAATATAGTCTCGTTTAATGCAAGAGGGGTGGGGAATGGTGATAAAAGACGGTGGATTAAACGTCTTTGCTTCAAACATGGGGTCACGTTTTTGGGGATACAAGAATCGAAGATGTCAAAGATTGATATGTTAAAAATCAAATCTTTGTGGGGTAATTATAATTTCGACTTCGCTACTAGTACGGCCAGAGGCTATTCGGGTGGTATTATTTCAATGTGGGATCCAGCTATTTTTACCAAGAGTAATCTGTTCTGTAGTAACAATTATGTCATTGTGGAAGGATATTGGGGCAGAAACGAAGAGCTATGTTATGTTGTCAATATATATGCTCCACAAGAAAGTACAGAGAAGAATAAGTTATGGGACGAAATTAGTCGGTTCATGGATGCTCATGAGGGACAATATATTTTGTTCGGTGATTTTAATGAGGTTCGTGGGGTAGAAGACAGATTTGGGACGCAATTCTCTGCTTTGGATGCTGGACGTTTTAATGCGTTTCTTTCAAATGTGGGGTTGGTAGAAGTCCCGTTAGGTGGAAGAAAGTATACTTGGCGTAACAAAATGGGCACTAAAATGAGTAAACTAGATAGATTCTTTACATCGGTGGATATTGGAAATATTTGTGCAGATTTATCGGCTACAGTGTTAGAAAAACGATGGTCGGATCATAATCCCATTCTTTTGTTTCAACAAAAAACGGATTACGGGCCAACTCCCTTTAAATGTTTTCACTCTTGGTTGGGTATGGAAGGATTTGATGAAGTAGTCAAGAAATCATGGGCACAAAATATAGGTGCGGGTAATTCCAAGCAAACACATTTCAAACAGAAACTTAAAGATCTCAAAGCAGACATCAAGACTTGGAGGAGGCAATCGAAAGATGTTGAGGATATAGATAAAAATGAGATGCAAGATAAAGTGGAAGATATTGATAAGAAGATGGATGAAGGGCAGGCAACCTCCGATGAGATATTGGTTAGAATTGATTTTATGAAAAAGTTGGATGATATGGAGAAAAGAAAGCATCTAGATTTGGCTCAAAAATCGCGTGTCAAATGGGAGATAGAGTGGGATGAAAATTCCAAATTTTTTCATGGATGTTTAAATCAAAGGAGAAGAGTTCAAGCAATATCAGGCATCACACAAGATGGATCATGGATTACTAATCCTATGCAGGTTAAAAAGGTATTCTATAACTTCTTTAAAGACAAATTTGGTCCTATTCATGCATGTTTACCGAATAGTCGTAGTCAAAGGTTCCATTGTCTTAATACTACTGAAAAAGTGGAGTTAGAACGTGAAGTAACTGAAGAGGAAATCAAGGTTGCGGTGTGGTCTTGCTCGGGAGACAAAGCCCCAGGCCCCGATGGTATATCTTTTAAACTAGTTAAAACGTATTGGGAATCCTTCAAAGATGATGTATGTGCATCCGTGCGAGAATTCTTTACCACAGGAAGAATTCCAAAAGGGTGTAATGCATCATTTATTACTCTTATACCGAAGGTGACGAATCCTCAGTTAGTTAATGAATTTCGGCCAATATCGTTGATTGGAATACAATACAAGATTATTGCTAAAGTATTGGCGTTTCGAATTGCAAAGGTGGTTGATAAGGTGGTAAGTCCGGAACAAACAGCGTTTATTAAGGGGCGACAAATTTTGGATGGTCCTCTTATATTGAATGAAATAGTTGAGTGGTTTAAGAAAAAAAGGAAGAAACTTATGATCTTTAAAGTTGACTTTGAAAAGGCATATGACTCGCTATCATGGGATTATTTGGACTTTGTTATGAAGAGTATTGGTTTTGGGTGTAAATGGAGAGGATGGATCAAGAGTTGCTTGACTTCGGCTAGAACCTCGGTGTTGGTTAATGGAAGCCCGACAAATGAGTTCTCTTTATTTCGTGGTCTTAGGCAAGGAGACCCATTGTCTCCTTTCCTCTTCATTTTAGCCATGGAAGGCTTCCATGCCACGGTTCAGCATGCTACAGAGTGTGGTCTGATCAAAGGAGCTACGGTGGGATCTGGAGACTGCAAACTATCTCATTTATTGTATGCTGATGATGTGGTTTTCACTACTGAGTGGAGCCCAACAGATCTTGGTAATATATCTTCTCTTTTACATGAATTTTTCTTACAATCAGGTCTGAAGATAAACATGCAAAAATCAAGCCTTTATGGTGTAGGAGTTGATCAAGCGGAAGTTCATCGGGTTGCTCAATTATATGGTTGTAAGTCGAGTAAGTTACCTTTTATATACCTTGGTTTACCAGTTGGGGCGCAAATGAATCGAATTAAACAATGGGAACCGGTTATTGATAAATTCAAAGGAAAGCTGTCAAAATGGAAAGCAAATTGTTTATCTATTGGAGGTCGACTTACGTTAGTTAAAGCCGTTCTTGGTAGCCTAAGCATTTACTACATGTCATTATTCCCTGCCCCTTTAGGTGTTATACAAAGGCTTGAACAGATTCGAAGTAATTTTTTTTGGGGTGGAGAAGGTGTGAATCACAGATTACATTGGGTTAAATGGAATTCTGCTTTGATGTCTATGGAAAACGGTGGGTTAGACATTGGAAGCCTTTTGGCTTTTAATCAATCGTTGATACAAAAGTGGCGATGGCGTTTAGTAAATGAACCAATGGCTATGTGGGTTAAGATCATCAAAGGCATACATGGTGATCAAGCAGGTATGAGTCAAGATAGTATTTGCAAGTCGAATGGTACGTGGGCAAAAATTATAGGGTTAATTCGAGATATGAATGCAAAGCAGATTATTACTTGGAATGTCTTGGAGAAGAAGGTTGGTAACGGTAATGATACTTTTTTTTGGTTGGATGTTTGGGTGGGAAATCAAAGTCTCCGAGATAAGTTCAATAGGTTATACAAGCTTGACATGGTTCCAGATTGCATGATTAGCTCAAGATTTGTTAATGGTGCATGGCATTGGCAATGGTGTAGAGAATTGAGAGGTGGCAGAGAGCAGCAACAATTTCACGATTTAATGGCATTAATTAGTGGTCATCAATTGCAAGATTTTCCGGACTCATTTGTGTGGAATCTGGATGCAGAGGGAGTGTTCTCGGTTGGTACTACAAGGAAATTTATAGATGACAATAATATGATTCATGCGTTAACCGCAACACGCTGGAGTAAATTCGTGCCTAGACGAGCTAATATCCTCATTTGGAGACTTCGTTTAGATAGACTCCCGCTTCGATTCAGCCTTTCTAAACGAGGATGCGAGATAGATACCTTGAATTGCCCTATTTGCAATGACGGTGTTGAGACAAGCATACATTGTTTTCGGGGTTGTGAAGTGGCTCATCAAGTTTGGAGAAAAATATCAAGATGGTGTGACGTAACGATTCCAGCTGGGGATAGCATACAAGAGTGGTATGACGGTTTGGTTGATTCCTCTAGATCAAGTGAGTCGAAGATAAAGTTCGAGGTAATTGTTATAGCTTCTATTTGGATCCTTTGGCGTTTCCGAAACTCGGTGGTGTTCAACAACAATCTGATTAGAAGAAGTGACATTTTTGATTTGATTGTTTTAACGTCGTTTAATTGGTTAAATGCCCGAGCTTCTAAGATGCATATGTCTTGGAATGATTGGGTTTTTAATCCTTTGTAATTGTTCTCTTTGGCAAGGAGAAGTTTCTTGCTTCTTCCTTGCTTTCTAATAAATTTTGCCGTTCAAAAAAAAAATCAACGGTGATGGTTGGTTTTTCCTATTGGAATTTTAGATTGATGTAGGGGTTCTAAATATGCACTTTTGTGCATTTGAGTTTTAATACTGGGGTTTTGATTCAAATTATGTATTGAAATTAACACTGTGTTCTCGAGTTTAAGGTAAGGAAGAAAAAGAAAGATAATGAAAAAGAAGCATAAAAGGTTGTGTTCTCGAGTAAATACTTAATGAGGAAAAGAAAAGGAAATGAAATGAAAGTTAGTGTGATTTTGTTGATTATTAAAGTAAAGTGTTTCTTCTAAATTTTTGGAGAAAAGTGTTTACTTTCTATTTCTTGATTTTTTTTAATAACAAAACTCAACAACATAGTGTAAAATATTTTATTTTAGTGTAAAGTATTTTATTTTAGTGTTCGATCTTGATATTTGTTTGATGGTGAGTGATTTGATGGATTGACGGAGATGACATGGTAAAGAAGATGAATGGGTAATATTACCAAATTGGCTACACTTATGGGACCATTATTTGTTTAACGGATGTCATGTCATACTTTTGTGTCACGGTACCTACAATAGCTAAAATTACAAAGTTGGCTACACTTATCACACCATTATTTGTTTAACGGATGTCATGTCATATTTTTGTGTCACGGTACCTACAATAGCAAAATTTTGGCATTATAATAAAGAAAAATGACAAAAAATAACCAATTTATAACCATATTTAACCAAATACTTAATTTTTATCCAAAAAAACCAAACTACCCATAGAATTAGCAAAACCTTGCTATTATTTATTTATTTATTTATTTTTAATTCGCAAGACCTTACTAATTTTTTTAGAAAGTCGCAAGACCTTGTTAGTTTTTAGAAAACTAGCAAGGTTCGTATTGCTAACTTTTTCAAAAATATTCGCAAGACCTTGCTAATTTGTTTTAAAAAATAACTAGATTGACCTTATTAGTTTATGAAAACTTTGGCTTTTTGTATAAAAATTTGATATTTGGGTAAAATTGTAAAACTGATTTTTTATTTTATTTTATTTATTTATTTATTGGTTGTCATTTTCCTTATAATAAACATAATAGGAAATGAAAAATTAAGCATAAAAAGAAAAATGTGTTAGGCTGTATACATTTAAACAAATACCCCTACACTAGACAAGAAATTCTAAGGCAAAAGACAAAGAAAATGTAACTAACTTGTTACTTTTTGCTTGGTCATGTAACAAATTTATTTTTATTGTAAACATCATACTTTTAAATTTCGTCTATTGTGTGTATCTTGAAACCCTTTTACCCCTCCCCATTACTAAGAATTTTGATAAATGGAAGGGTAAAATACACACAATATATGCAATTCAAAAATATGATGTATACAATATAAAAAAATAAAGATTACTTCACAATAAAGCAAAAAGTGTGAAATTCCTTACATTTTCGTGCACTTTACCCGAAGTTTTATCGCCAACTTTGTGGACATGATGCATTTTCGTTATCGAAGATTTTTTCTATATTTTACACTACCCAAGAAAAATCTACGAAACTTTCGGGAACCTTGAGAACTAGCGTACGCCAATGCGTGTCTGTAGGTTGTTAGAATTTGGGCGTGTGTGAATGGTAATAATTCTAATATATTCTAAATCGTGTAGAGATCACTTTCAGATTGAAGTTTCGACCCTATATGTGCCTCGGGAATCACGAAATCCTCAATTGGATAATTCAAAAAATCACACTTTGTTTTTAAGGCATGAGAGAACAAAGCAATACATAGAAAGTTGTTATGTTCTGGAAGAGATCAATTATATCATGTAAAACTTAACCGAAAGCTAAATTCAGTTTAAAAGCAGTTGGTAGGAAGAGTCATACCTGTTGAGAAAAGGTGTCTTTTGGTGATAAAAACTGGTTGGAGGGAAAATGGGTAATACCCAAATCCCAAAAATCGTTTAGGTTTTGGGCGCTGCCCCAAACCGTGCGAGGGGAGACTGTCCCTTGACCCTACAAGGCGGCACGACCCGCTTGACCTCCGCACTTAGTTGTGGCGGCATCAAGCTTGCTAGAATGAGTGTGCACTTCGCACCTCTTGACTTTACTATAATCTAAACTTGACTGAGCATTTGATATTAGGTAAATCACAATTACATAAAATTAATTGATGACACTAAAATCACCAACATTCCTCCCACATTTTAGTGTAATCCTTGATCCACTAAACTAAAAAAACAAACCAAACTCATGCATAAAATGAAAATATCTTAGAGACTGAATTTTCACATAGTATATTACGCATTTCAAATATTCGAGAATGAGGGTGTCTCATGGATTGAACCCATCAACTCGATTAAATACTCGAAGATAATATCCACATAAGTTTCTACAAGTTTCTAATGTACATATACTTGACACTATTACAAGCATTGTGTCCCTATCCTTCATGACTATATAGAAAGCCAAGTCCTAGCTTTTTGAAGTGGCAAAACTCATGCTAACATAAGTAGTTACGTTAGTCTTGCACCTGCAATACAATTTTTCAAAAGAAATATGTTGATATAAATAATTGACTAAAAACATTATTCATATCTTTCGATATCTCTAAGTTTTGATAATCACAAAACGAAAACTCATCAAACCAAAGGATACGACGTAAACAAGTATTTAGTAGTAAATACTCATTTTCACCATCTAATCACTTAAGGTATGAATAAACAAAGTGATTCATGCATTATAAGATCAAAGGAAATTTTGTATTAATACATAACATTTTATAAAATGTTTTTAACATTTTATAAATATTTGTAAAACATTTTTGGTATAGCTTTATTAAACCACAAAAATATGATTTCAAATTTCCAACCAAAAAGGGCAAATTTTATCCAGAAAAACTTTTCAAACGTTCAGGAGGGCGGCCCCCTTAAAGTTACTAGGCGGCCCCCTTAATCATTAAGGGGACCGGCCTATAATTAAGGGGACCGGCACGCTTCCGAACAGTAAAATCTGGCCCTTTAAATACTGGATCATTTTACACATTTTCCTCACCTTTTTGCACTAGAAACTTTCTGATCTAAACATCCATTTCCTTTCTCTAAAAATCCTTTGATCTTATATACTTTGATCTTTGTTTCAAAGTGATTCAAGCCTCAACATTCAAAGTGCAAAGAGAAGAATACTTCTATTAGAAGTATTACAACTTAGTATCATCTTGCTATCTAAGTTGCTTGTTTATATTTTCTTGTAAATCTTTCATTCTTTGGTGAATAAGGTGTATGTATTAGTTAGCTAGATTTAGTTGAAGAATCTAGAATTGTTGTAAGTGTAAAGTGGAACTTGAAGTGAAGAAGAAGGGTTAGATAGTATTGGTGATAGGAGATTGTAGCAATAGGGACTTGTTGTGAAGATATTGAGGGTTCCAAGTGAAGAAGACATTAGTGACTTGAAGGTGTCAAGACATTAGTGGCTTAAAGGTGTGAAGACATTAGTGACTTGAAGGTGTCAAGACATTAGTGGCTTAAAGGTGTGAAGACATTAGTGACTTGAAGGTGTCAAGACATTAGTGCCTTAAAGGTGTGAAGACATTAGTGACTTGAAGGTGTCAAGACATTAGTGGCTTAAAGGTGTGAAGACATTAGTGACTTAAAGGTGTCAAGACATTAGTGCCTTAAAGGTGTGAAGACATTAGTGGCTTGAAGGTGTCAAGACATTAGTGCCTTGAAGGTGTGAAGAAGTATTGAAGTAGTGCAAAGGTGTGAAGATCACGTGGTGTGATATTTGGTGTGAGATTGGTTCTAGCTACGATTAGAACTCGACATCTTGCTTTGTGTCGTTAATTGGTGTAAGCTTTTGGTGTGTACGGTTTTCTCCGCCATAAGGGAGGTTATTGACTTAGTGAAGAAAACTCTCGAGTTCGGTGCTCGGGGAGTGGAGTAGGGCAAGGAAGGTGTCCTTGTAGCCGGACCACTATAAATCCTTTGTCTCTCGGTTTGATCTTTCCATCTCTTACTCTTTGCTTGCTTACTTACTAGCTTTTCATATATTGTTAATATTGTGTGTTGTGCATATATTGATTTCACATAAAGATCAAATTAGGTTTCATTTAAAACATTAATTATACTTTAGTAAAATATAAGTATAAACAATTACTAAGACACATATATCTATATTAGTACAAACTTGTAATTAAGTAATATATATGAAATTATAATTTCTATTCAACACTTTAAATAAGTAGTGTATATATGATATATGTGAATTAATTTGTATCTATACTTTAGCTTCAAAGGTTTTTACAACTACCATCAATTCTTTGAAAAGCAAATTCTTATTAAACGAAAAAGACGCAAAACTATTCAACCCCCCCCCCTTCTAGTTTTCCACAATTGGTATCAGGAGCCACGTCTAGCAAGATTTTTAAAATAGATTGTATTTTAAAACTTGTAACGATCTATGGAATTTGAAAAATACTTAGAAGGGGAATTTATGCAACAACCACCATTATTTGAAAATGATCATTTTCTTGAATGGAAAAACAAATTTGAAAATTATGTGAAATCAATAGATCTTGATCTTTGGCATATCATTTCAATTGGTGATCTTAAACCAACCAAAATGGATTTTCAAAATCAATATAATAACTTTCAAACCAAATTTGATGAAAACACTAAAGCCAAATTACTTATTTTCAAAACTCTACCAAGAGTTGAATATGAAAGATTACTTCCTTATAAAACGGCAAATGATATTTGGAAATGCCTTTAAAATTTTCACCAAGAGAAATGTAAAACCAAAGATGATAAACTTGATATTGCACATAAAATAGTTACTCTAGAAAATTTAATATATAAATATTTAGTTGAAATAAACACATGTACTACTAGTTCAAATATGATTATTGAAGGTACAAATAAAGAAGAACACATGTGTCTAATCCGAAGAAAGTATGTCAATAAACCATGGTGCAACAAGGAAAATGAAGATGACGAAAATATGGCTTACATGAATTCTCTAACTAATGAGAATACAAGTGGTGACGGCAAAGATTACATGCTTCAAGATCCAAGCAACACTACAAACAAAACATGGAGTGACATGAACAATAGAATTGATCACCGCTTAACATGTGAAGATTGTACAACTACAAATAAGGTACAATCCAAAACCAAACATTTTTGCTATGATCAATTTATATTAGAATTTTCAAAATTGGAAAACAACTTCAAACACTTTTGCAACATTGAATCAAAAATTATTTTTAAGAATGAATCTTCAACATCCGTTGAAAATAACTTTGAAAAAGAAATAATTTTAGAAGACAAAATGTCTAGACTTGAAAGTAATATTGAAATTGATCTTGAATGTAAAAATTTTCAAGACTACAAACATGAAATTAAAATAGAAAAAGAAAAAGCAAAAATATTGGCTAAATTTGAAAATAGTTCTAAATCTTTAAAATATCTACTTAACATTCAAAAGTCATTTTATGATAAAACCGGCTTAGGATTTATTGAAGATGATTACTTAACGAATACTTCAAAACAAATAAAATTTGTTAAACCTAGTGGAAAAATTTAGAACTTTTATTATTTATATCCACTGATTATTTCTCTAGTCAAGAAAGTTATTGTTTGCTTGTTAAAACAAACAAATGATGAATTCTTGTACTTCTTGATGACATCTTCATCATGTGCATTTAAATGCATTGGATGCTCTCTACTAATCAACTCGGACCCATGAGAATCTGGGTACCAAGATCTTTGTTACTTGTAGTCTACACACGTGTTGATTATGTATTGGTTGCGGTCATCTATGATCTTGGCGGTTTACATCTCACTCTTGGAGGACTCTTGTTTTACCATTCTTGATCCTTATTGCGTTGGGATTCGTCTTTGCTACTTCTACATACTTTGGGCAAAATTTTAAGACGTCTTCTATTGCTCTTTTGCCCACTCTTAAAGGAAAGCTGGACCTGAGGTAAGTTTTCTTTTCAAAACCTTGTTAATGTCACAATATATCATAGTATGCCATGATTAGTATACTAATATGATTTAATCCATAAGTTGTTATGCCTTTAGATCATAAATACCAATATATGCATACATGATATTAGGACAATTAACTCTCTTGTTGTTATGACTACTTTAATCTATATGTTCTTAACTAATTAGATTAATAGATAATTAAGACTTGCTAGTAACTCAATACTACAATGTACCTTCTATGCATATATATATATATATATATATATATATATATATATATATATATATATATATATATATATATATATATATATATATATATATACATATGTCTATATTGTATTCATTGATGATTTTCTTTGTCCCTTCCTATCTCATTGCATTTAGATGTTTAATGTCTACCATATCTCTTTCACATCTTTAGTTGCCATTAGAGATGATTATGTGTGACAATGGGCCTAATCGATTCTCTTGAAGTATATCTTTCTCTTGAAATTTCTTGATTGTCAAAATCAAAACATCATATTTAAAAACTTATCTCTTTGAATTAAAATCTTTCAAATATCTATTTTATGCTTCTTCAAACAACATGCTTAATCATAAACTATCATAACATTATTTTGATCTTTATCAAGATAGAAACATTTTTCTTTTTGAAACAAAACAAAATTTGTTTTATTGGGATACAAACTTGAATGTACTTCAAAACATTAAGCCAAGTATTAGTGAATCAAGAAAACTTCATATTTGGTAATCTTCGATAGGTAAATTTAGGAACTCAATTTCTTCTAAAAAGAGAATGACTACTGGAGAATCAATTGACTAGAAATTCAATTTAACCTAACGGTTGAATTGCTTCTATGTGAGAAGTTGGGTGTGTGTAACCCGTAAAAACGGTCGTGTTTAGCCTGAATTGAGCACCACTAGTAATAGTCTCATACTCATTCTCCAACTTGATTAAATTGCACTTCCTATATATACCTAACGCTAGTTTACTTTTATGAATTTTGCTTCTCATTAAATTCTTTCATTTCCAGATTTATGGCATTAAGTTAGATAAGCATGCGAAAACATAGGAACTATAGATGTTAGGATATATCCCATTCAACACTCTCACATCTAAATGAAAACTTACTTTCAAACATTGTTCAATAAAACTAAAAACATTTTGCCTAAAACATTCTTTGATTATCTCATATATGTCTTGCATTTATGTAAAAATGACATTCACAATTTAATCAAATCATTTCTTGAGAATCATAGTTTGCCCATATGGATCTTGTTTGTAACAAATCTTAAAGTCCATACAATCATTACTTCCAATTTGTTTCTTGTAGGCACTCACTATTTTGTTCAAACTAGCCAATTTATTATGGTTAGCATGTCTTATTGCTTCCTTAGTTGTGAAACTTAATTGACCAATAAGTAGATTGCATGAAAATTGGAAATTATTTGCCTACTTAACTCATCATTATTACATTCTCTACATACATGATTAGTTTATCCTATATTGCTTCTAAAGAATTGATGCAAATTGTTTGTACTAGACTACATAGCATTTGTATCCTTCTACTTGTTAATTGTTAACTTTCATCAATATGTTTGCACTAGTCTACATATTATCATTTTCATATAGTTATACATTTAACTAATTTGCCTTATTGCCTCCTTAGTTGCACATCTTAATTGATAAATTAATAGATTGCATGATGATTAGAAATTAATTATCTTATTTAATTGTTTCTATATCACTCTCTACATTCATGAATAGTATGCCCTATATTGCTTCAAAGAATTGAACTTGCTTGAATCCAAACCCCAAAACATAACCTTTCTGAAAATTTTCTGCCAAAAACCCAATTCTGGTATTCTGGAATTCACCAGATGGGCGGCCCCCTTAATTATATAAGGCGGCCCCCTTAATGATTAAGGGGACCGGCCCCTAATTAAGGGGACCGGCCATCTGATGGTCGAGGATACTGTTTTCTTTATCACTTTTTGACCCATTTCAGCCTATACTTCCCAAAATTCACAAACATATTTTGTCCAATGCTATCCCTCAAAATTTGCCTTCCTAATCAACATTTCTCATACACTATAAATACCCTTATCCCATCATTAATGCCATCACACCCAAACATGTCATCGCCCAACAACCAAAAACCTAAGGTTTCAAGAACCGCAAGGATCTCCGTCAAACCCGTTTGGAGGAGAAAACTTGATTCTTGTCATAACTCAAGTGATGTTGTTCCAAGTCAACCAATTACCAAACCTCAAACCCACAAGAATGATTCATCTCACAACCTATCACCCACTCATTCCCTCATTCATGCTTCTTCTTATGATGAGCAAGCTCAATCCCAAAACAATAATCCCAATTTCTCAATCAATACTTCTCATGTTGCTCATTCAACAAAAACACCATCAACTCATGAAACATCTCTTCCACCCATATCATGTTTTCATGATTACCCAAGCTCAATCATGTCTCCACCACCAAGAGTACCACCACCACATCCTACAACTTCACATGACTCTCCCATGTTGCAAGTTCAAACTTTCACCCAAGACAATTATCAAGCTCCACCACCATCACCTTCCTCCGAACAATTGAAGTTCGTTGAGGAGCTAAAAGAGGCTCATGAGCTTAGTGCTCTTTTAGCATTACATCTTGCACAACGCAATTTGGATCCACCACAATCAAGCTCACCATCATCACCACATAACACAAACCAAATTGAGAAGCATGTTAACAATTGCCCTTGTTGCATCTTCCTTCAACAACAAACCATTGCTTTGAATGAGCACTTCACTTGGATTGAGTATCTTCTTACTAGATCTCAGCAAACACCATCACTTGAACAACATCAACCAACAAACCCAACTTCAAATCCACCTCCTCCAAGCTCCACATCTCCAAACCAACCAACATCCATGCAAACAAATGTTTACCTCCATTAAGCTACCAACATGATCCTCATTCACCATTCTCACCCAAGCATTTTATATGCTTATCTTTCTCATTTTCAAATAAAACACCTCAACCATTTTGGAATTCAAGAAAGTTTGATGACACTCTTTGTTGGCACAATAGGATATTCTACTTAGTATTAGGATTCCATCATTATAGCTTATGTAACAATGATTGTGTAGTTGACATAATCATTTTAAATTAATGAATGCTTTTATGTGTGTTTAAAATTCTTCTTTGCCATGCTATTAGTTGTTATCATGTTAAATATATATTTGCTTGTGCCTCTAATATTTTTCTTGCAAGAGTTCCATAGCTCAAACCCTTGGTGCCCTCAAACGAGGGGGAGCATACATCAAGGGGGAGCCTTTTTATTATCGGCTTAAACCTTTTTGATTCTACAAAAAGGGGGAGAAGTGAATATAAACTCACTAAATACTTGTCTAAAAATTAACTTTTGGATTTAATGAGTTTAGGTTTTGTAATCATCAAAAAGGGGGAGATTGTTGATATAAATAATTGACTAAAAACATTATTCATATCTTTCGATATCTCTAAGTTTTGATAATCACAAAACGAAAACTCATCAAACCAAAGGATACGACGTAAACAAGTATTTAGTAGTAAATACTCATTTTCACCATCTAATCACTTAAGGTATGAATAAACAAAGTGATTCATGCATTATAAGATCAAAGGAAATTTTGTATTAATATATAACATTTTATAAAATGTTTTTAACATTTTATAAATATTTGTAAATCATTTTTGGTATAGCTTTATTAAACCACAAAGATATGATTTCAAATTTCCAACCAAAAAGGGCAAATTTTATCCAGAAAAACTTTTCAAACGTTCAGGAGGGCGGCCCCCTTAAAGTTACTAGGCGGCTCCCTTAATCATTAAGGGGACCAGCCTATAATTAAGGGGACCGGCACGCTTCCGAACAGTAAAATCTGGCCCTTTAAATACTGGATCATTTTACACATTTTCCTCACCTTTTTGCACTAGAAACTTTCTGATCTAAACATCCATTTCCTTTCTCTAAAAATCCTTTGATCTTATATACTTTGATCTTTGTTTCAAAGTGATTCAAGCCTCAACATTCAAAGTGCAAAGAGAAGAATACTTCTATTAGAAGTATTACAACTTAATATCATCTTGCTATCTAAGTTGCTTGTTTATATTTTCTTGTAAATCTTTCATTCTTTGGTGAATAAGGTGTATGTATTAGTTAGCTAGATTTAGTTGAAGAATCTAGAATTGTTGTAAGTGTAAAGTGGAACTTGAAGTGAAGAAGAATGGTTAGATAGTATTGGTGATAGGAGATTGTAGCAATAGGGACTTGTTGTGAAGATATTGAGGGTTCCAAGTGAAGAAGACATTAGTGACTTGAAGGTGTCAAGACATTAGTGGCTTAAAGGTGTGAAGACATTAGTGACTTGAAGGTGTCAAGACATTAGTGGCTTAAAGGTGTGAAGACATTAGTGACTTGAAGGTGTCAAGACATTAGTGCCTTAAAGGTGTGAAGACATTAGTGACTTAAAGGTGTCAAGACATTAGTGGCTTAAAGGTGTGAAGACATTAGTGACTTAAAGGTGTCAAGACATTAGTGCCTTAAAGGTGTGAAGACATTAATGACTTGAAGGTGTCAAGACATTAGTGCCTTGAAGGTGTGAAGATACTTGTGGTGTGAAGAAGTATTGAAGTAGTGCAAAGGTGTGAAGATCACGTGGTGTGATATTTGGTGTGAGATTGGTTCTAGCTACGATTAGAACTCGACATCTTGCTTTGTGTCGTTAATTGGTGTAAGCTTTTGGTGTGTACGGTTTTCTCCGCCATAAGGGAGGTTATTGACTTAGTGAAGAAAACTCTCGAGTTCGGTGCTCGGGGAGTGGAGTAGGGCAAGGAAGGTGTCCTTGTAGCCGGACCACTATAAATCCTTTGTCTCTCGGTTTGATCTTTCCATCTCTTACTCTTTGCTTGCTTACTTACTAGCTTTTCATATATTGTTAATATTGTGTGTTGTGCATATATTGATTTCACATAAAGATCAAATTAGGTTCCATTTAAAACATTAATTATACTTTAGTAAAATATAAGTATAAACAATTACTAAGACACATATATCTATATTAGTACAAACTTGTAATTAAGTAAGATATATGAAATTATAATTTCTATTCAACACTTTAAATAAGTAGTGTATATATGATATATGTGAATTAATTTGTATCTATACTTTAGCTTCAAAGGTTTTTACAATTACCATCAATTCTTTGAAAAACAAATTCTTATTAAACAAAAAAGACGCAAAACTATTCAACCCCCCCCCCCCCCCCCCTTCTAGTTTTCCACAAAATATTAATAAGATACACTTCAACCTAACCCATTTGCAGTCTGAACACAAACCTTGGGATGATATAATGTGTTCCAATCTTGAATTGGGTGCTCTATTCGTAATTAACTCACGAACCATGCCCTAAACCTTGCGAGGGGAGGCTTCCCCTTGATGCCGCCCGCTCACTTGGGAGATGGACCCCAACAAGGGGCCGCGACCCCCTTGACCCTCGCACTTAGTTGTGACAACATCAAGCTAGCTAGAACAAGTGTGCATTCAACACCTCCTGATCGACTATAAGCTAAACCTTACTGAGCCATTAATCTTAGGTAAATCGCAATTACAAAAAATATAAGTGATGACACAAAATCACCAGCATATGGACCCTATTACTATTATGTGTTGCCAATTGTTTTGTTGCTTTCAATATTTACCGCTTGTTGCAACCTATAAAACTAGTCATACATAGGAATTTCATAGAGACACATAGGAGATGGACCCAATCACTAGGGCTGTAAACGAACCGGGTGAACACGAACGGAGCCTTATTTATGTTCGTTCATTTAACTTAAACATGACAAATAAATGGACGCGAACACTTAATCAGACGAATTTTCTTGTTCATGTTCATTTATTAAGAAAATAAGTTGTCCATATTCGTTCATTAAGATACTAAACGAACCCTAAATGTACATAAACAATCGAACATAAATGAATAGAGAAAAACAAAAATAAACTTTATTAAGTTATACATAATATATTGTTTTATAAGCGTTGTTTTGTTTAAACAAACCAGTTTTAAAAGTATACAATTAAAAGGTATGTCATACAAATATAAACAAATAAATGAACATAAACGAACGTTAATGAATGCATAATCAAACGTTCACGAACATAAATGAACGGGCGGGACTTTTGTTTATGTTCGTTCATTTAACTAAACGAACATAAAATATTGTTCATATTCGTTTATTTAATAAATAAACGAACTTTTTATCGAACATTTCATGAAATATTCACCTTCGGTTCATTTACATTCCTACCGATCACTGCAAAACAGCTTAACAAGAAAAATGACTACACCATTCACATCTTTCCACTTAATTTAGATTTTTTAAATCTCGCTACTTGATCTCAATTATGAATTCAGTAAAGTTTTCATTATCTCGCATCTGCTTATTGTCAAGTGTCAACCACCATTTAGCTGATAACAAAGGACCTCAACATAAATATATGGCTTAATACGATGATAGGTGCCGATGGTTGCTATGGAAATTGTCGAGTTTGATATGTATGTCATCTAAAACATTCATTCGGGATTGTCCTCGTTAGTATGCAAAAAGAGAGTTTCAAGTTTTAAGATGAGTTTTTTTTTTTTTTTTGAAGAGCTTTACAACAATATTTAATGATATCTCGATTAAGTGATTGAATCGATGAGAGAAATCAGCTGAGAGGTAATGTATCTACCTGAAGAACATCGTTACTGAACTAACAAACAAAGAATGTCATTTTACGAAAAAGCGGTTCTCCAAAAAAGATATAAGATTCACTAGCCTATAGTTAAAACCCGATAGATATCACTTATCGGCATTTAGGATTAGGTTAACTCCAGCCCTCGACAATGTTTCAGTTTCTTTGTACAGTTGAGAGGACATTATTGAAGTCACTACCTCTTCTTCGGAACATTCACAACTCTAAGCCCCAAACTACCAAAGAGACACCTACTGAGTTAAGTTAAGGTTATGATGTACAGTTTCACCATCTCCATTTTCAAACACGCCATATCGATATATCCTCAATTTAACTCTCAAACATATACTTAATTACTTATAAAGTTATAAGTTTTTCAATTTCTCGAGTACATATTATTTTCATACAGAATGAATATCTTTTTCACAAATTGACTAACCATCTAGAGTTTTGTGGTCTTCTGTTGAATCGCTCCTTCATGGGAAAATGGAATTTAGGAGAGAGCTCTTTGTGGTTCTAGATCGGTAAAGTTAAGTGGATTTTGAAACATTAGAAGTGGTTGGATGGCATGATCATAAGGAGAGGATTTGATAAAAATTACAATATATTCGTCAGACTAAGGATCAACTGAGAAGAATCTTTAAAATAATGAGAAATGACTATAACTACACATTAGAGATGCATCAATTTGAATTAGATGCATTTTTAATCTTTTAGATGTATCACAATATATTTTTTAGTAAAAAAGTAGATGCATATATATATATATATTAGATGCATTTGATCAAGTTAGACGAAACCTATGTATATTTTGTTTTTTGCGGGTCAAATTTGTTGCTAATATACTTTGCATCGTTTTCACTTCAAAATCACTTTTGAAACTTATTGTGATGCATCTAAATGAATAAAGATGCATCTAATTCAAGTCGATACATCTTAAATATGAGGTTATAGTTATTTCTCATTCTTCTCATTTTAAGTTTTCTTCTCATTGCCATATCAGTTTCATCATTGTATGCAACTGAGTTAAACGTCGCACTTTACTTGATCCACTGCGGCCAATTACACTATCACCAGTTCACCATCTACTTGATCCACTGCGGCCAATTATACTATCACCAGTTCACCATCAATAGTCGCGGACAATTTTGAGTTGTTTTTTGAGGTTTCAGGAAGATCAAATGCTCAACGGAAGGGGGTCCATGATGTCCCAACTCCCAAGTTACAAATATTATTTTTCAATGGCAAATCAGTGTCTTTGAATCATCAAGTAGCCATAGATTTAATAGAATCGAACTTAGGGGATTCAATGAAAAACATTGTCACCTTTCATGGCCATCAGACACGAAAATCTGGTTTGGAGGTATGTCGAACTGTTATGGTGTCGTGGATACTACTCATGTTAGATGATCTACAAACTCGACAATGCTAGTTATATACTTGATAACATAATCATTTTTACTTTACGTCGTCATAAATTGCACCGTCTGATCCATCAACATCCAAGCCCTTTTTTCACTTAAGGTGGCTGAAAAATAGGCTTATATATAAAAAAAGAAAACATTTTCATAATTTCATTAATATCCGATAGTCTAGCAGCCAAAACAAGTCACAGCACCATCATATATATGTGCACCCTGATGGCATATTAAAACCCATTCTGAGTACTGATAAAAAGACTACACATTGCATTGATAAAACACTACACTAGTCTTGATACTGTACAAGACTGTGTCTAAATACCTAAACTTTGCTGCACCGTCATCTTAAGTCTAAACCATCTAAACAGAGAATTGTTGGAGCCTGGATGCAAAAACGGGATTAGTTTAGTAAATGAGTCGCAAAGATTAGTTTAGTAAATGAGTCACAAAGCAAGCCTTGAATCAATTCGTAGCAATAACTCGAAACAATGTTGGCAATTTGATCCATTTACTTATGAATGGGTAAAATGGGTTTTCTGCCTTCTCTAACGGGTCAAATGGAAGAACTTAACTGCATGAGAAATGGGTCAAATGAAATAACTTACCTACACGAGAAACGGGTCAAATAGTTGAAACTTGTCCAAAGTGTATCATTAATACTTACAATTTCCCAAATCATTCTATTATCAATATGTTGGATTATTTAACGCATTATTTATAAAAATTAAATTGACCAACATAAATTAGTAGTTTGTGGGTCAACCCAACCCATTCAAAAACTAACCCTTTTAAACCACATCTGTTTCGACACGTAGCCAAACCCACCCAATTTACCACCTCAATAATTTACACGGACATACCTGTGCTATCCTGAAATCGCATCATAATTTCCGGCGTCATTGATGGACAACCTGAATTTAAATCTGTTGCCCCATTGTTGCTTCGTAGAATCTGGAACCAGCGTATCGTCAGCAAAAGCATGCCACTTTTCTCCTGAGCTACTACCAATAACCCAATTGATTTTGCTTGGAGGGTTGCTAAATGATGATGAATCACCCTTGTTTCTGGAAATGCTCTTCTTTGGTGAATCATATGAAGCATGGTTCTAATGAAACAAACAGTTAACCATCATAAGCCATATAATATAATAACATTGGCAACTTATAACTCAATTTTGTAAATTCAACCTTTTTAGAACTGGCTAAATTAAAGGCCTTGGAAATGGGTACATTATTATCTCTAAGTTCTTCTAGCACTGACGATAATGGTGATTTTTCTTGTAGTTCTGCTAGGTGCCTTTGGACCGTTGACAAGGATCGAAACTTCTTTCCAGTCCCTGGCTCATAATAATACTGCAAAATAAACCAAAACTTCTATCAGATCAGTACTTAGTTCATAAGTTAAAAAAGAAGACAACAGTAATTTATAAAATAAAAATACAGTAATCGTCCCTGTGGCTTGGTGAAAATAACGGAAATCAATCCTTGTTAATACTATTTGCTAAAACTAATAAATAGCCCGTTTTGAATAAGATTGTTTGTTTGTTATCACAGGGCTCATTTCTGTATCCTACTTTAAAACTAGTATTATTGTTTCTTATGATCTTAATGAACACATCAATCACTTAAGAGAAATCCTAAAAAAGGGAAAATGGTGTTTGAGGGTCACCCCAGCCAGCCCACTACCATCTTTACTACTGTAATAAATCACTGGTTTCAACCAGCTACCCAACTCACCTAACCGGGCCCATCTTGCGGTCTTGCCACTTCTACTCCCAGCCCAAAACATGTAATGTGCAAGTGCTTAAATATTTTAATAAATGTTGACAAAAGTGCAAATAAATCAATGTATGTATCAGATATTACTTTTATTTAAACAAAAGCTGATGAAAAAGAAAAGCAAATCATGCATGTAACTAAAATGGAATATTACCCTGTCAACGTGGTTGATCCCCCTTCGAGGCACCTCTTCCATAATCCAACCATCAGGGAGACTGAACTCGGAGGTGGATTTAAATTTTGTAGGGATCACATTCACCAATTGGTATTGATTATTGTTATCTTCATCGAAATCTAGCATCTGCTACATCATTAGAAAAAAGATATCCAATACATTAACATCTTCCAAATTGAACATACTATTCCTTACTGAACAGATAAACGCTTACCTTTCCACTAGAAACAATCATTTTCCTGCTATTACAACTCTGCAAATGTTAAAAAAAAACAAAACCAAATAAAAAGATACATTAGCGGATAATCATATTAGTCACATTTTATTAACGGAAGATTAAAGAAGCTATGAATCTCACATTTGGATGGTACTTTAGTCTCTTGGTACTTGTTTTACCAGGTATATATCCTTCTGTAAGGTATCTCTCAACATCTACCACGGATCGGAACTTACGTCCAGTAACTGGATCATGGTAATACTGCAAATTACAACAAGTTAGTAAACATGCAGATGCTAATTGAAAGGCTACTATCATCACTAGTATCTACTTTTTCTCAATACTTAAAAAAAACAATTTGATCATTATATATTACCTTGTCAACATGCCGTCCAGACTTACGAGGCACCCTTTCCACATACCAGTCGTCAGGTACAGTAAACCCTTTTGTGGCCCTCCAATTACATCTGGGAGTCATCTGCAATGAAAACTGATATCAGCAGCATACCAACTCTTTGCACTTACGAACTTAATAGATTTTGGCAAATTAAGCTTACATTTTCTCCAGAGTTAATCATCATCTTCTGATCCAGCGAATCCTGTAAATTACCAAGCATAGAAGCAAATTACACCTTTGAGAGATTAATAACAGTTTATCGCGTTCATGTTAAATTATAGCAGGAAATAGACACCTTAGTGCCATATTGAAGTCTCAAGGGCTTGATTTTAGGAGGTTTATCTTCATTATTTAAGTATCTCTGAACCTCGTTTCTGGATCGAAATTTTCTTCCTGTTTCTGGATCAATGAAGTACTGCACAATATGATAACAATACAATCTTGTTTCAGATTGTACACTAATACAACACAGTAAATGCGAAACAGATTAAGGATGCACTTTGCATAGTTATTAGAAAGTGATTAATCAATTATTGAGGTTCTCAAGTAACATATTAGATGTGGAAATATGGGTTGTCAGAAACTTTAACCTTATATTTATAAACAATCAGTTAGCCAAAATATATTTGCCAAAACTTTACTCAAATAAAAATCCAAATTGTAGAAATAAAACGAGTTATGTATCCATTAAAAGGACACTTTGGGCGACATTCAACCTCTATTAAACCATCTAAACCCATTTACCTTTTATTCTTATTTTACCAAATAGACTACTTATACTAAACAAATCAGTTGAAACTAATAGTAATAGTTATCTAACAAGCAGCCACAACAAAACTGATACAAATTATAACTTATAAGTACCTTATTAACTAGGGTTCATTTCACACACAAATCCTTATATAATCAATATTGCTTTCAAACACAATCTTCATTTCGTACCACATTACCAATATTACAAAAAACCCTGTAACAGTGGCGGATCCAGCTTTTTTAAGTGTGTGTGGCACAAATTATTTTTGCTTCGAGTAAGAAGTGCGTTATTATATGATAAACAACTTAACAAAGTTACTTCGATCACCCTATAAAAGATTATCTATTAGCGTTTTAAGGCTTGGAAGCCTTATTCACAATGCAACTTCTATTTATGATTTAACTAAACTTCAATATAAGTGACAATCAACCACATTAGAAAACTAATATAAAGGCAAAAAAAATATTGTATTCAAAAGAAAGAAAAAACAATCAAAATAAGCTCATACAAGCTAATTGGTTAACTAATAGTTAGACTTGGGTTGGATCATATTTATGTCTCATCCTAATGGGCTTAGTAATTGGACTTCATAAATTTACACATGACAATTTCTTTGTTGCTGTCTCTTACTCTCCCCTCTCCCACATCCATAAAATTACAGAGTATAAACCTGAAAACCTCCAAAGCTCTAAAAAAACTCACAACTGCCAGATTCATGTGTGGCACGTGCCACATGTTGCCATACACTAGATCCACCCCTGCCCTGTAACCTGTAAACTATACGTCTATACCACCTTTTACATTTCCCTTCCAAATCCAATAAACACTACAATAAAAACCAAACATTCAACTAAACAATAAAAAAACTTTGTAACATTCAAAATTAACCAACTTATTCTTAATTCACTCAGCTGACCACTTGTAGTAAAAATCCGGCAGAAGTGCGCCTGGCATATAATAAGCTTCTAGTATCCAGATACACTCTAATAACCACTAAAATTACTTCCAAAAACTTATCCTAATTCCACATCATAACAAAATCAATCACATACCAATATTACAAAACACCCCCTAATCTATACCTACTTTCATATATTTCACTCCCAGAATGAAAACAAATCACCATCACAATTCTTTTTTCATAACTAAACCAAAATCAATATAAACAATCAACACAACACACATCATGCATGCAACCAGATAACTCAGCATTAACAAAAACATACATGATAATATAATAATAAACTAATAATGTAAAGTTATATGTGTTGAGTAGATACCCTATCGACACGTGGACCGTTGGGACGTGGGACCATGTGGATAAGCCAGCCGCTAGGAACAGTAAACGGAGTTGAAGGCGAGGTAATCATCATCTTCTGATCCACTGAATCCTGCAAGTATCCAAGTATAGAAGCACATTACACCTTCCAGCGACTAATAACAGTTTATCACTTTCATGTTGAAATTTTAGCAGATAATAGAGCCACACCTTAGTGCTATACTCAAGCCTCAAGGGCTTGATTTTGGGAGTTTTATCTTCATTATTCAAGTACCTTTGAACCTCGTTTCTTGATCGAAATTTTCTCCCTGTTTCTGGATCAACGAAGTACTGCACAACATAATGATAATATAAACTTTTTACAAATCGTACACTAATACCACACATATTTAATGTGAAACAGATTAAGGATGTATTTTACATGGTTATTATAAAGTGATTATTTGATTATTGAGGTTCTCATGTCACATATTAGAGGTGGAAAGCTGGGCAGGTCGGGTAACAGGATTGGGTCTAAATGCTAATCTTTTCAAGAGATATAACAAGGTTAGGCCGGATTGACTGGGACACTTTTTGTCTAAAACTTTTAACGTTTTTTTATACGCAATTTGCCAGAAATAACCACAAAAACTTTACTGCAAAAATAATCCAATTATCTAAACCAAAATGAGTTACGAAGTTCTATGCATTTAAAATACACTATGGGTGACTTTCAACCTTTTCGACCCTCTAACCGGATTTCCTTTTAGCTATTATTCTTATTCTACCAAAATAACTACTTATACTAGTAATTAAATAAGTCGAAACTGCAATCTCTATCACATACATTACATACATGTTGCCATCGTTTAGACACAATGAAGCGAATAATAGGTTATCTAACATTTTAATTGTCAAGTAATCTGTTAAATAAGTAGCTGCACACATATATATCCTTAAATAATCATTATTGCTATTAAAAAATTATCATCACCTCAAACCACATTAACAATATTATAAAGCACCCCGTAAACTATACCACCTTTCACATTTCACTTCCAAAACATTCAAAACCAAACATTCCACTACACAATAAAAAATAACCAACTTATTCTTAATTCAACCAAACAACCACTTACAAGGATCAAAATCGCAACCTATGTCACATATAAGGAGGTGTTTGTTTCAGCTTATATGTGGGCTTATGAGCTTATTTGTAGTTCGGCTTATATTTCATAAGCCTCAATTTTACAGCTTATTTTGAGACTTGTGGGCTTATATAAGTTTATTATGATATGATAAACTTATATAAGCCCATATGTCTCAAAATAAGCCAGGAAATTAAGGGGGTGTTTGTTTAAGCTTATATAACGGGCTTATTTAGTTTTCAGCTTATGTTTTGTAAGCTCACTTTTTCCGGCTTATTTTGACACTTATATAAGGCGAAAAAGGTGAGCTTATAAAACATAAGCCGAAAACCATATAAGCCCATAAAAGCTTAAACAAACACCCCCTAAGGCTTATAGCATCTACATACACTATCAAAGTATCATCAACTGCCAAACACCATCCTAAATTAACATCATCACACAATGAGTCTCAAACAAACATTACAACCCCCCCCCCCCACTTTACATTACACTCCCAAAATCAAAACTAATAACAATCACAACAAAAATCATGCATGCAACCAGTTAAGTCAAATTTATAAAAAAAAAAACAAACATAATAAAGCTATTACCCTATCGACACGTGGACCGTTGGGACGTGGGATGAGGTGGATAAGCCAGCCGTTGGGAACAGTGAACTCAGTTGACGGGGAATGAGGGATGACGGCGAGTTCACGGTGGGTGGTGTCATCCATTTGGTCGGAAAATGAAATACACTGACTGACGTCGTTGGTATTCGTAACACTGATCAAAATGCAGCTTTTATCAGTGGGATTTTACAGTGTCATTGGGCTTAATTTGTTTCACTTGGGCTCATTTGCTTGGTCCATTTGTCCATTTCTAATATTTTCTATTAAGTTGTGTTTTTTATCTTTGTGAAAATTAAAATAATTGTCATGCAAGGAAAAATAAACACTTTGTGGAAAAAGAATAAAATGATTAACAAATTATTTTATTGTAAAATTGTGTAGTTTTTGGCTATGCGTATTGTGCGGTGAGTTTTGAAGGAAAAAATATATGTATGATAAGAAAAAGGGTAAATTTATCCGTACCCAACTTTTTCCCCCCTTATTTTTGCACCTTCTCTTAATATTGTTTTGATATTTTATTTCGTTTTTGCTGTATGTTTGTGTCACTTGGTTCCACGAATAACAGATATTGGTTGTATTTTTTTGTCAGTTTATTTCAAGAATAAAATTGTTTCGATACTTTTTGTTTTTGCTATTTGTATTACTAGTTATAATGCCCACGCACGCGTGGGTTTTTTTAAATTTTTTGAATCATATATTTTTATTTATTAAAAAAAATAATCTTTGTTTTGTTTGATTTATGATGTTTAATTATAGTTTTTTTATTATTAAAAATAATTATTTAAAAATTTTAATCCTATTATTAATTGTATCTCATCTATATTTTTTGTATTTATCTTCTACTTGTGTTAATTGTATCTTATCTATATTTTTTGTATTTATTTTTTACTTGGATAAATATAAATGTTACTTAATAAGAAAATAATTTTTTTAAATACAATTATTACTAAATAAGGTATGAATTGATTTTGTTAAAATAGAAAATTCTCAATAAGAGTTTTGTTTTATTATATAAACTAGTTATAATACCCGTGCACGCACGAGGTTTTGGCATAAAAATTTAATTAAGTATTAGTATAGTGTATTGTGTGTTTAAGTTAAATTACATAGGATTATATTGTACATATAAAAATAACGATCAAATTCATGTCATTGTGTCAAATGGAGCTGAGGTAGCAATATCTTCTTGGAATGACTGATTCTTAATCCAAATTGTGTTTTCAAGATCTTAAATATTTATTTTTCTGTTTCTTTATATCCGCATGCGCGCACGTGGTTTTGACATAAGTCGCACTAACGGCTTTTCTCAAGATATGTATTTCAAAGAAGACACATTGGTTTGTAAATATCAATCTAAATATCCTCACTCATGTTTGTCATATGACTAATTTAACAGTCAACAATATAGAGCTATGGTCTCATATTTCTTTTGAACCTAAAACGGAGTAGTTAATTTGAACCTAAAACGGAGTAGTTAGTTTGAAAGTTTATTTATAAAGGGATTTCTACATTGATGGATGATCGGGTTCACATATAGCTACATAACTCTAATCCATCAAAAAAAGAAATTTTTTATTATACTGGTATATTGCACACGCAAGGACATGTGGTCCAAGTCACACACAGATAGTCCTAAGCTAAGTCTGTTATTTGCTCTTACATAGTGTTCCAACAAATGAAAATGCTAGTATATGTTAAATAGCATATCACTTCCTTTACATTTAAAATCAAACATTTTAGTCACAAAATAATTGTCTTTGCTATCCAAAGATAAAGTTAGCACACTTACATCTTAGAGTCTAAAGATTTCGCAGCAAGTCTGCAAAATGAGGATCGGTGAGCTTTGTCCTTTTAATGATCACTACTTACTCTTTCGGTTTCATGTTGCTTAACACATAACAATTTCGAGCCACTTCTATACTCTTAGCCATGTCACTCAACATCCAACATGTCACGTTGCAGTTCAGTTCCCTGAAAATATTGTTTTAGTTCATCGTAAACATTGATGGACACTTCTAAATTGTTTTTCCCCACTTCCAAATCTGACCTCCAGTATGGGATGACCTAAACTATAACATAAGATGTACATGTCGTGATCACATAGACATGCATACATATATGCATATGTATGTATACGTGTATATATGGCATGATTATTGGACATGCATTAAGACAATGACAACAATATCATCTACATTTTTCCTTTATCAAACAGAGAAGCTCTTTTTTGTCTCTAACATTATGCATGAACTGCATACACAAATTAACCTTATTACTTTAGAAATAGACACAATGTCACTATAAGTTTGAAAACTCATTATGACCTGCTATATGTTTCATTTATTTGCTCTGAAGTAAAGAATTTCCTTGACCGATATAATAAAAGATTAAGATATGATCATAACACTACAAAAGATAAACTGCTCAATGTTCATCTTTTTATAACCACGAGTTAATGGGGTCAAGTTGGGCCAAACCGCAAAAACAATCCATTTTAAATAATGGGAAGCATATGATTATAAACACTATATTACTACACTCCAATTGAGTTTTAATATGTCTAGCCCAACGACTTTTCACTTATTTGACCCGTTATAGTAAAACAGGTAAAATTTGCAACCTCTGTATATTTATGTGCAACATATGATGATAAACACTATATCAAAACACCCCATTTCAGTTTTAACATGTGTAACCCGTCTGTGTTTAACTCAAACCCGTAAACTTAACCCACCTGACCCGTTAAAGTTAAAATGCGTGAAAATTACCATCTCTGAATATTACCATGCACAACCAATAGAAAAATAAGGATACATTAAAAAAAAAACTATATGTACCTCAAAGAGTAGATTAATCACTTTTTGACCTGAGCTTTGACACGGCTCTTCCTTATACTATAAATAAGTTGCCACTTCTTTGTGTTTTCTCTGAACTTAACTGCGAGCAGAATTCAAGGAATTGATCATCTTATTTCCATGGGAGAAATTAATTGTAGGCACAACTCTAGGTGTAGGAGTTTCCAAACTATAAATAATACATCATAAAAAGTCCATTAAGTATCAAATAAATAAAGTAACTCAATACAGTTGCTAATGTTGAAAATAGGTAGTTGTTACGATTTCGTAACAACCTTGTTCCATTGACCAACTACTCAAACACAAAGGACAAAGTATTTTTCTACATTGTGTTATGGTAAAAGTCATTCGTGGACAATTCATAGTTATCGGTGGTTAAAGATGATGGAAATGGTGATAAATGATAAAGAAGCTAAACATAATATGTATGGAAAAAAAATCAATAAAACAAAGACAGTTTAGCAAGATTAATCAACATACGTCATCAGCATTACAATTTAGATGTGTGCAATGTTCACCATTACCAAGTGTTCAAGCCCAAATGGTTGTGTAACTGTTATAGAGTGTTACTACGTATACTATTAGTTTATAGTAAAGGTTTCCTACAAACTATATAAGATAATTATTCCAAGACATTAGCACAAATTCAAAACTCATGACAGTTCGTATAGTTCTCTTTGTTGTATATTCTTTAGGTTGGCCAACTCACAAAGTTGACGTACTAATTTCTTTTCAGATGGTGATATCAAGACTACATGTATGCTTAAACCAAACATAAACCACGACCACCAAAACTTGTAGAAATAATTACATGCGTATCTTTTGGTTTTTTGTACATATGATATATAAAAACGAAATTTTTACCATGTTTTATATTCCATGGGTAAAAGTAGGAGGAACATCGTCAGGGGGTTTGTCATTAACATCGAAGATAAGAAAAAACAATGAAACCCTTGCATGATACTAGGTGTGATGCAGCAAGTTTTTACTGCACCAAGTAGCAATAACCATTTTCAGAAAACCGCATAAGAAACCTCATCATCTACTTGTTATATATTGACTGAGGGGCACATAGTGACTTGTATGGTTAAAGATACAATGTACCACTAATAAAAAAGAATTCATAAGTTGGAAAGCTAAAATCATAATTGTATTAAAACAAAGGCACGCAGGTTCCCAAGGTCGCATAAGGGTACACCCGCCCATAGCTCAATCATGTCTAGAATTGCTCAATGTTTCCTATCATTTCTGCGAATACCTTTGGTTCGTATGTAACAATTTTTTATTTATTTTTATTTTTTTATTTTTATTTTTTTTATTGTTGAATACACCAAAAAGAATGAGCTCAACATGCTTGATGCCATATAGTGATGGAGAGTATATTGAATCATTTTCCACTTTACTTCTCTCCTTTCTGATAATCCAGAATATTTTAAGTGAACAATCTTATCACGCACTACACCTAATTTGAGCATAGATAACAAAATTCATCGACTTATTGTGCAGCTATCTTTTAAAAGGCTAAAGGGAGAGAATTGCTAAAATATCCCTAATCGTTTTTTTACATACTATAGTTCAAAGGAACTCTTTTAAGACATGGCCGATGAAGTGATTAAAGTTTATGAAGCATAAGTTTTATTAAAAACAGATAAACCCGAGGACCACATGAAATCCTATACTTGTCAAACTGCATGACTCATTCAAACCGTTTTCACTTACAAACGGCCCTATTTATCTATAATTATACATAGCCACTTTTAAACTCATTTTACCAGCCGTAACTCGCCTTACTTAATAGGTCTAGTATAGTCAATTTTGAATCTATTTGGTTATGCACATCTTCTTAAGTTCATTAACACATTAATAATGCAGGTGTTATCCAAAGGTAAGAGCAATCTACATAATCAAGTACAATGACGTTTGCATCTAAAGGTTTTGTAAATCAACTCCGCTTTTCTAAAGGTCTTTTTCTTTACACTTTTGACACATATAATTTTTAACTCAATTTTTCATTAAAAAACGAATTTATAAATTTTGTTGTCAAAATAAGAAAGTATTAATGTTTTTTAATTAAACATGTTTAAAAAAATTAACAATAATAATAAAATTATTTCTTAATAAGGAATGATTTGATTTTTTTGAAATGAAAAAGTCCCCAATAAGGGTTTTATTTTATTAGGAAAAAGATAAATGTTATGGACTTGAAATAAATTTTATTCCAAATTATGATATTTAAAATACGAAGGTAGAAAACATATAATAATATTTTGTCACGTCGGAGGAGTTCAAATAATACGACCTTGATTATGGCTGCTTTAGTATTGACTGATGAAATGATTTATTATATAAGCTACAGGTCATATAGGTGATTATGCATATAAAGCTTAACATTATGAAGAACCACATCTCTAGTTAATACGTAGTATATTGTTTATGGCTTTATGCCTCTTCAATGGAAAATGCGCGCTAGTGCGTCACTAGCATATTAGAAGTGGAAAAGCTCTTGATTGTATCTAATTCATGAACCTTCATTGGCTCGTTCAGAAACTTACAATCTTTAATCATTAAAAGAGCTACAAAAAACGTGAAAGAAACGACTATAGTAAAATAATAATAATAATAATAATAATAATAATAATAATAAAATTAAAAAAATAAAAAATAAAATAAAAAAATTCTAAGTTCTACTTAGTTTAATTCTTTATAAAGCGCATATAGTATCATATTTCATGGTCACAAAGCTGGTTATGAGTTGTGACTACAATATATGAGAGAGATTTTAAGTTTGCTACACACTTAGATTTCTGGTATGATAAGGTGACCGCTCTGCGCTAAAGCCAATGGCGCGCGCCATTGACGTATTGCCACACCACTTCTTGCGCCATGGGGGTGCACTATAGCGCACGTCATCCCTTTGGCTTGCGCTATAAGGTGAAAATCGATGTATTTGTACTTGTGTTTTGTTTAATTTGCGTGTGTTTTATTAGTGCAAATATTATGATATTTAAACTAAACGGTCTTTTATATTTTAATGATAACAAACATGTAACATGTAATACATAACGTAAAAACTGCGTAAGTTATTCGTAATCACAATTCATCAAAGCATGCATTCACTAACACTTCTCGACGTCTCGAATCCTCTCATATTTCAACACAGGTTCGAATATGCTTTTTATGTTACATTATGATCAAACCATTGAGAATATTTAAAATACATTTTTAGAGTCATTATGTATTTACAAGTTCAATCTTTCTCATTTGAACCTCACTTTATATTTCATACAAGGTATGAATACGGTTTTACAAACTAGACCAATGATCAAAGTTGCATTTATTTCATATACATACTTTAATTATCTTGTAAAATCTCTTTATCATGCACATTATTTAAATATTTGCATTACTACATAAATTATTGCATAACGCTTTATAAACACACATATTACTTTGCTTACACTTTGTTTATGCATCAAATTACTTTTGTGCAAGCAAAATAATTTATTCAAAAATAACTTTCTAGGTTATATCTTAAATGTCTGGTAAATCAAATGTAACACTTAGCAAGTACGGAGTAATTCATTTAATGATATGACAAGCTATATTACTTGATAATCTCTAAAGGGGAAGATTTACCTAGTTGGTCAATGTAGTGTTAAAACATTTTATTTAAATGAAAGTAAATTTTTAAACAAAAATAAATAATACTTCTGTGAAAGTTTATAAAGATATGCAAAGTTTTATAAAATGATGCAAGAGTTTCATGCATCGTGTGTGATAAAACTTTCGTTGATCACTAAACAAGTTTTAAAAGAGTTATATACGTATCTTAAGTGATTATTGATAAATGAACTTATGTTTAAAACTTCTTGTTGAAGTAAAACCTTGCACCAGGTCCGCTTGGCCAAATCCAAAGCCTAGCAAGCACTACAACAAACAGGAGGACGGGCGACGAGGTTTTCGGCGGCGACGCCCTTGTCCCCGCCGAAAGTCACTAAACGACAAAAAATGTGCTGAGCTGGCACAAATTCTCGCTGACCGCCCATTGCATTTTCAACGCAAACTTTCATCGGGGACATGTCCCCGCCGAAAGTATTTTTGCAGATCACAACTTTGACCAAAATATTCACAATTTCAACTCCACCTTTTAGCGGGGACTGTCCCCGCCGAAAGTATTTCATAATCTTTGACCAAAATAGTTGCGCCTTTTATTGTCCCGGGTATTATTCCCGCCATTACTTTTGGCGGGGAAATTCATAACTTTTGGCGGGGACATGTCCCCGCTAAAAGTTTAGGCGCCAAATTTCCCTCCAAGCTGCAACTTTTTCCCAAAAACTTTTTAATATATATTATAACATACACCTAATACATATTAAATCATAAATTCGGCAAAAAAAATACAAAACACACATAACAATGGATGGTTTAACGCCAGAACAAGAGTGGGCAAAGGCTTTATCACACGAGCTCTTGTATAATGAAATTATAAATCATTGGGGAGTTGAAATTTTTGATGAATATGGTTCGTACGCGAACTGTGCACCGTGGCGTTGAAATTTTTGATGAATTTAGTTGAGGAAAAAGTCATACTATAGAGAGTATTTGGAAGAGGTAGATACTGTTGAAGCTCAACGTACTGCTGAAGCTCAAGCTGCTGTTGTTGGAGGTGAGGATGAAGCTGAAAGCACGTTTGATGAAGCTGCAGTTGTTGATAATCTGGAAAATAGAATAACAAGTCTTGAAGCTACGTTTGCATATCTCAAGGAAATGAGAACAAGGAAAGGAAGAGGTGGTGCAAGTTCAAGCAAAGCGGGAATTAGCCGCAAAAAAAAAAGTAAACGGGTTGTTTCATTTGGTTGTCGTGTTATTTAGTTTGAGTTGTTTTGTTTAGTTGTCGAGTTGTTTCGTTTGATCTGGTTCATTTGCTTGTCGAGTTGTTTAGTTTGAGTCTGTATGAAAACGTATCTGGTTTACAACTCTTGTGTGGTTTGAATAAAATGTTTGCCTTCGTGTTTGAAGCTAAGCGTGTGGTGTTTCGGATTCCTTTATAAACTGCTTGGATAGAAGTTTACGATTTCTAGTGGTAAAGCAACAACAACAACAATAACACAACACAACAAACAACATTTTATTAAACAACAACAACAATAACACAACAAACAACAAACAACAACAATAACACAAGAAACAACAAACAACAAGAATAACACAAGAAACAAGAAACAACAACAACAACAACAACAACAACAACAACAGCATTACATACGAAGATTTTCCATGTCACCTAACAGGTCACGGAGTATTACATCCGATTGACATGCGTGGTCATTATTGTCGGGATTCGTTGCCATTGCAAGTCTTGCCTCGAGCAACCTGACTTTTGTTTCTAACACCTGTTTTTGTGCCTCCAGCATATTTATCCTAAGATCTTTTTCATGGCAGTTTGTGCACCCGGAACCGTGAGATGTTGAAGCAGAATATATTACTTGTAATTGTTCATCAAATTCAGTCTTCCACATAAAATATCCACATCCATGACCTTTCTCTCTTGGCTTCGAAAGAGGACATGCATAATACTCCAATCCAAATGTATCTTTTTGATGTGACGTTCTTTTTTTTATATCTCCTACTCCACAAGTACACATAAAAGGATTATATCGCTGCATTCTGGTTGACAGTGTGTGGTAGACTCGTGATCGGGGTGGCCCGATCTACAAGTTGAGTTGATAAAAGGTGGTGGCCAGAAAAAGATTCCGGCGGCCGGAAACTGCTGGTGTCGCCGGAAAACGGAAACTGCTAGAGAGAGAGATATATAGTGAGATGAGTGTGTGTGTGAGATGATATGGGTTAGATGAGTGTGTGTGAGTTTATATTGTGAGTTGATAAAAGTTGTTAGGTGGGAAAATATCTCGTGTATAACCCTATCATCTCGACTCATTCGTTTAACATCTCGTGTATAACCGTATCATCTCGACTCATTCGTTTAACATCTCTTGTATAACCGTATCATCTCGAATCATTCGGTTAACATCTCGTGTATAACCCTATCATCTCGACTCATTCATTTAAATTAATTATAAATGATTTAAGTTAATTAAAATTATTTAAAAATAATTTTAAATGATTTAAATTAATTATAAATTATTTTACTTAATTAAAATGATTTAAAGATAATTTTAAATGTTTTGGTGCTCACTTTTAGCGGGGACATGTCCCCGCTGAAAATATGATTTATCATTTAGAAAACTTTTGGCGGGGACATGTCCCCGCTAAAAGATTTCACCAATAATTTTGTTTTTCCCTCTATGCATTTACTTTACCCTGCCAAAACTTTTGGCTAATAGTGAAAACTTTTGGCGGGGACAGGTCCCCGCCAAAAGATTTGCTAAAAGACAAAGCACACTTTCAGCGGGGACATGTCCCCGCTAAAAGTAAACGCAATAACACACTCAATTATTAGCATAATTGGATCTAACAGTACTCTTAGAAAAAAAAACCACTTCATCGCTGAGACCGCAGACGACCACAACACCACCATCTCCACTACCACCACAACACCACCATCTCCACCACCACAACAGCACCACCATCTCCCCCATAGCACCCACACTCGCACCACTGTGCACGATGCATCTCCTAAACCCCTCTCCTTGTTTAATTTTCTCCTAAACCCCTCTCCTTGTTTGATTCTCTCTATTCTCATCTCCTTTCTTACTCTCCTTGTTTGACCCAGCCAAGACCCAGGTTAATTTTTTTTCAATTTTTGTTAATTTTGTTAATTGTTGTTAATTTGTGTGAATTTTTGTTAATTGTGTTAATTTGTGTTAAATGTATTATGTTTTTGATTTGATTTTTTTTTTTTTTTTTTTTTTTTTTTATTTTTTTCCTTTGGAGACCACATCAGCCAAGACCACAGTTGAGTCAAGACCAAGCCGGGACCTGTCGAGACCAAGCTGAGACCACAGATGAGAGCCCACCAAAAGGTATACATGTTTAATTTTTTTTTTTTTTGTGTTTATGTTTCTACCGGGGACATGTCGCCACCAAAAGTTTATACTCAGTAATTTATGTTTATGTATTTTTTTTAGCCCCTTGAATTGATGTTTTGGAACACGACACACCATAGGGTGTGCTCGTGATGTGTACCTGATGTACGTGGGAATCGCACTAGGCTTTACCTCTCAAGGGATCTTGAGAAGCTTACAACCCCCACCAGGCAGTGTACCTGATCGTTGTAGTATAGTATAGTGACAAGTACCGGGGGATTGATCGTTCAGCTAGGAATAGTGTCGCTAGGATTAGAAAACCTAAATACTAGTTCTAAAGGTGAGGGATGATTATTTTTGTATTTTATATATTTTTTAGAAAGCAAGTAAAAATCTCGGGTTTGAAGGATTTGGGCGGAATTAGTTGCTAATCAACTAACCCAATACTAAAGATGCAATCAAAATAAAATACTAAAAATGAAAATAAACTAAATTATATTAAAGTTGTGAGCAATAAGTGGAGAAAATGTGTTTACTTAGATTTCACTACTCCCTAGACATCTTTTACACGTTAATTACTTGTTATAATTGCATGGATGATGGATTGTATTCCTTAATACCATTCATGGGGTGGCGCACTTAACTCCCCAATTCTATGAGCTCTTATCTCCTCCTATACCATGCCCAGCACAACCATAGGGATTATAAACGGTGGCTCATGCATTAAATACAACCAATAAAGACCTAGTGCACATCGGTTCATGTTTCTTAAGACGTTCAAGCATGTTACCAATTGGAGATCTGCCAGTTTTCTTAAGCCTAACATATAAATCATTCATCCAAGACAAGTATAAACAAGTAATCAACACATAATTAACATCTAGGTTTCATTAGATCCAAGCAAACACAAGATAGATCTAGTCTAGCATGATGGAATTAAGACAAGAACAAGATATAGACAACCAACACATAGACATATTGATTGAATTAAAAGAACACTTATCTCAATTACACATGAAAGGTATCAAGGGCTTGGAACCCTTGAAAAAGCTGTAAAATTCGCACCAAATTTGTACTTAGGGTTTCTCCAAAACTTCTCTCTCTTTAATGTGAAAATTAGAAAACTATATATAGGAAAAGGGGTCTGACGGCGTCAAGAATAAACTTGTGACGCCGTCACCTTGCCGCCAAAACTCTTCTCGGACTGCCTTGATCTACATTTGACGCCGTCATGTGATAATCATTTCCAGGCCGTCATGACTTTTACTCTTGACGCCCTACTTCGTGACGCCGTCAAATCTGTACTGGATCGTCATGGAGTTTTGCTCTTGACGCCGTCAGGATGTTACTCTTGACGCCGTCACCTATTGTTCCCAGCATGGAAAATTAAGACTTTGGAGTTTTCTTCACTTTTATGCTCCAAAAACGTCCGAATTGCTTTCGTTTCCAGATTTCACTCCCAAAGTACCTAAAATCACAAAAGGAACGATTTAGGGTAATATTTGATCAAATAAATTCAATTCCGGGCTTAAATGACCCCCTAAAAGTGGTTCATTTTTCGCCTCATCATATACCCTTACACTTGAGATTTGCTTGTCCTCAAGCAAATGCGCTTTTATTCTACTCAAAAGACAAGTTAGGGGTCATTTAACACTAATATAAAAGTAATTACAACAAATAATCGTTCCACTAAAGACCAATAGACAAGCACGGAGGTCATACACAAGCACCTCACAAATAGTGTTTAGATACTCACATCTCTCGGGTGTAATAAAGTGTAAATTACAATATGGAAACGGAAGATATCTCTCACTACCTGTCATAGCAAAATAGATTACCATAGGCTTGAGAAAGGATCAAACCTCCACCACATGGCGTAAGCACCTAGGATAAACTATCAAAGAGGTCTTTTAAAAGGGTTGTAACGTTAGGTGTAGGGATATGAAATACACGGTTTTGTTGGATAAAGGAAGTTTTACTGGTGGCGAGTTAACAATCTTGGTTAATTACATGTACAATATGGCGTTGCCAAGCCAAGACTAGACTCGACTTAAGCTAATAAATGAAAAACAACAAAAACATAAAATGAACATAGAATAAAAAGGGATGGTAGTCCGTATGTTTTTTTTTTCTTTTTCTTGATTTTTTTTTTCTTTTTTTTGCATACACTCTTACCCTACCATCCAAAATAATACATCATAGGGAAATGAACATTCCCCTTACACTTGAATCTTTACATACTTTACATTAAACTAATCTAATGACTCGAATTAAGAAAATCAAAACACTTGGAGCACTTTTAAGATTAACGCACATATGGGAGTAATAATATGATGTTCTTCCCCATTACTCCATAAAACAAGTACTTTACCCATGAGTCCCAATCGTCCCAAAACAATATGTACAAGTATATGACTCGACTTAGCAACCATGTAATCAATTAGATAGTTAACTTAGGGTTTAACAAATAACAATAATGCACTAAAAATGAGCGCATACACGGAAGGCTAAGGCGATTTGGTTGTACATTTAAGTGGGGTGTAACAAATTCTTCCTTTAAGTAAAATGCTTAAAGTTAGAAACGAAAAGATAGGCTCGGAGAGGTGTACTAGGGGTTTCGTGTACTAAAAATGAGTACAACGCTAAGGGTGTGGGAAAAATTAGTTGACTTAACTAGCCAAGTAATATGACTTAAATGGTCAAGTTATGCATCACTAACGCAAGTTCTAGAATCTAAATGCTACCGGTACACTCATAAGCACTAATAGTAAATGCTTTTTCTATCAAATCTAAAGGCGAACCTCACATATTTGGGTGGAAAATTTTTCTGAATATACGGTTATGTGCTAGTCATACAATCTCCTATCCATGAGACGCTTGCTATGGCTAAAGTTTCACTCCTAAATGTTGTAAAAAAATTTAAATTTGGCGCTAAAATTGCACTAACAAGTATTTCTCATAGTTTTATTACACATCTACCATTAAATAAAACAAACTCAAGCGAAAGTGCATATGTAAGGTATCATTTTTTTACCCTCCCATTACACTTAAGATGAACATTGTCCCCAACGTTCAAGTAAAGAATGTAAAAGTGAAAAAGTTGAAAAGAATGAAATCAAATACTCCCCTGATTCGCTCGGTATGGATAATAAGGTGGCCAGGTTAAATCTTCCTCCAAGAAAATGAACAATCAAAGTTTCCCTTCCAGAATATAAATCATCTTCTTGTCATACATAACCTGTAAAACCTGATAAAATAGACAAAACAACCTCGCGTAAAATCGGCGGCATCCTATATAAGTTACTAAATCCTAGAAAACAAGATAAGATATAATGCTTGTGGAATGAAGTTTGCAGATCTCCTGGAGATTATAAAACTTAATAATTCACAAAAACCATAAGACTCCGTTAGAAAAACAAAACTGGTAAAATTCCCAGATTTTTACACTTGACGCCGTCAAGAGTAAACTCTTGACGCCGTCAGAAGTGACCTGCAGAAATTCTTATGTTAAGTTTCCGGAAAATTTCTGGAAAAACTTGGTTCTACTTCCTGGAAAATCCTGCAAAACTTCATTATGACTCAATACAAGCATTTGACTCTAACAAATACTAATACACATGTCCATTTAATATTGTTGTGGTTCATGCTCAATTTCATTCTTATAAACAAATTTGGATCTCCCTTACACTTATCTTTTGCAAAATACCTTTATATGCAATTAAGACGAAGTTAAAAACAAAATAAAGCATTTTCACAATTTACTTTGAAACATGAGCCACAAACAATAAAAATAAAACATGCATACGGAAACAAATGAAATCAAACAAACAAACAAACAAACAAACAAACAATTAAAAACACACAAAACATGGGTTGCCTCCCAAGAAGCGCTCGTTTTTGTTCGAGTCACGAGCCTGACTCTACCCTTATTTAACCAAAATAGGGGAGGTTTTCCCTACACTTATGATCAAGTGTGGGTGAAAGTAGCGATACACACCCTTAGGGTGTGAATATGCCACGTGAGGTGAAGGGGGCGAGTGAATGGTTTCCTTCATCCTAAAACTACCCGGATAATATTGGTTGATGGGTGGGTCGGTTCCTCTTTTGTCTCCTAGATGTATACTTAAGGATGGAAAGTTGTGTAAAGGTTGAGGTTCCGGTTCATCAACATTAGGAAATTCCCTAGAACTAGGAGTAAGGTTATCACTACAAGTGTTCAAACCTATATCCTCAAGTGGTGCCTGGTCCAAGGGTTCTACCTCCATCGAAATTCCTAAAGTTTCTTGTACTTCTACCGGGTAAGTCACGGGCGGTGTGTGTGCCTCAAATGATGGTAGGACTTGTGGGGTACTTAGTGGGCTTGGGTTTTCTACTATCTCTTCCATCACATCAATATCACCTATGTGTTCATCTTGTATTATGGTAGTGCCTAACCATGACATGCAACTAGGTGGCTCAACTCTAACCTCATGTGTGTCGTATGTTTTGGTGAAATCTATCCCGCTCATGCAACTAGGTAGTTCAACACTAACCATATCATAATCTTGGTTTGATACTTTGATTCTTAGTTCATGTTCTTAGAACCTAGGTCATCTCGCTCATACGAATCCACCAATTCGTTGAACTTATGGGTTATGGTTAGGAAGCTTTTCTCAAAATTCATCCAAAGGGTCTCACTAAAAGGAATTGATCCTGATAATGATCGTCTAATAGAAAACACACATTTATAAAATTCATCAAAACCATCTAACTTTACACCCATCTCCTCTTGTATATATCTAAGATCACTTAAAAATTCATTGGAACAACAGGAGGCAAATCGATCCGAGTAAACTAATTGTTCCTCTATAGTTAAAGATCTAAATGGAATTTCATCCGCCATGGAGACAAATGAAAATGGTTTCACAAACAAAGGGCACAAAGAAAAAGATAGACTACAAGAAAGCTAATAAAAAGAAAATAAAAATCTCACTAAAAAGGAATCTAATGAGTAGACCTAATCAAAATAAATTCCAACCTAAACAATAACTATTCCCCGGGCTGCGGCGCCAAAAACTTGATACGTGGGAATCGCACCAGGCTTTACCTCTCAAGGGATCTTGAGAAGCTTACAACCCCCACCAGGCAGTGTACCTGATCGTTGTAGTATAGTATAGTGACAAGTACCGGGGGATTGATCGTTCAGCTAGGAATAGTGTCGCTAGGATTAGAAAACCTAAATACTAGTTCTAAAGGTGAGGGATGATTATTTTTGTATTTTATATATTTTTTAGAAAGCAAGTAAAAATCTCGGGTTTGAAGGATTTGGGCGGAATTAGTTGCTAATCAACTAACCCAATACTAAAGATGCAATCAAAATAAAATACTAGAAATGAAAATAAACTAAATTATATTAAAGTTGTGAGCAATAAGTGGAGAAAATGTGTTTACTTAGATTTCACTACTCCCTAGACATCTTTTACACGTTAATTACTTGTTATAATTGCATGGATGATGGATTGTATTCCTTAATACCATTCATGGGGTGGCGCACTTAACTCCCCAATTCTATGAGCTCTTATCTCCTCCTATACCATGCCCAGCACAACCATAGGGATTATAAACGGTGGCTCATGCATTAAATACAACCAATAAAGACCTAGTGCACATCGGTTCATGTTTCTTAAGACGTTCAAGCATGTTACCAATTGGAGATCTGCCAGTTTTCTTAAGCCTAACATATAAATCATTCATCCAAGACAAGTATAAACAAGTAATCAACACATAATTAACATCTAGGTTTCATTAGATCCAAGCAAACACAAGATAGATCTAGCCTAGCATGATGGAATTAAGACAAGAACAAGATATAGACAACCAACACATAGACATATTGATTGAATTAAAAGAACACTTATCTCAATTACACATGAAAGGTATCAAGGGCTTGGAACCCTTGAAAAACCTGTAAAATTCGCACCAAGTTCGTACTTAGGGTTTCTCCAAAACTTCGCTCTCTTTAATGTGAAAATTAGAAAACTATATATAGGAAAAAGGGGTCTGACGGCGTCAAGAATAAACTTGTGACGCCGTCACCTCCCCGCCAAAACTCTTCTCGGACTGCCTTGATCTACATTTGACGCCGTCATGTGATAATCATTTCCAGGCCGTCATGACTTTTACTCTTGACGCCCTACTTCGTGACGCCGTCAAATCTGTACTGGATCGTCATGGAGTTTTGCTCTTGACACCGTTAGGATGTTACTCTTGACGCCGTCACCTACTGTTCCCAGCATGAAAAATTAAGACTTTGGCGTTTTCTTCACTTTTATGCTCCAAAAACGTCCAAATTGCTTCCTTTTCCAGATTTCACTCCCAAAGTACCTAAAATCACAAAAGGAACGATTTAGGGCAATATTTGATCAAATAAATTCAATTCTAGGCTTAAATGACCCCCTAAAAGTGGTTCATTTTTCGCCTCATCAATACCACGACACAAGTAGTGTCGTGGGGACTTGGTATTAGGTTAACGAAAACGCCAAGGGGCTGTTTTGGCAGTGGCAGATGGCTTATTTGGCTTATGGCTTATGTTTCATAAGATCACTAATTTGCAGCCCCATTATATAAGCCAAAAAAGTTTTAAAATAAGCACAAAATGTGAGCTTATGAAACATAAGTCAAAAACCATAATCCATAAGCCAAATAAGCCATCCGCCACTGCTAAAACAACCCCGGCTTATGGCTTATATGATTTTCGGCTTATGTTTCATAAGCTCATAGTTTGTGGCTTATTTTGTAACTTTTTCTTCTTATATAAGCTTATAAGCCACAAAAAAGTGAGCTACAAAAAAGTAAGCTAATGAAACATAAGCCGAAAACCATATAAGCCATAACCCGGGGCTGTTTCGGCTTATATAGCGGGGCTTATGGCTTATGGCTTATATGGTTTTCGGCTTATGTTTCATTAGCTCACTTTTTGTGGCTTATTTTGTAACTTTTTGACTTATGAAACGTAAGCCACAAACTGTGAGCTTATGAAACATAAGCCGAAAACCATATAAGCCATAAGCCGGGGCTGTTTCGGCTTAAATAGCGGGGCTTATGGCTTAGATCACTGTTAGACAGAAAAGGGTCTTGATCACTAATTTTGGGTTGCAAATGAGTTAATATGGCCTAACTCAATCTCAAACTAGCTTAATATTCCATCTAGGATCACTTAGGATCATTAGAACTTGAGAAAAGTCAGCTTATCTAGTAATCATAGTAAGTCAATTTGCTATGTCTCTCAGTTTTTCCCAAAACTTGGAGGAATTTTCATGACTTCTGTCATTAGTGTTAGCTTATGAGCTTCTGGATTCATAAAATATGGAAGCTCAGCTTGTCAAAGCATATTTTACTTTATTTTTATGATTTTTCTACCAGTGCTTATTTGTTTCTCTTTTGGCCTGTTTGAATAAAGTCTGCCCTGCACCACTTGAATATGCCCCAATCAGCTGTTTTTCATAAGCTCAGTGTGAGCTTGTTACTTGGTCTTATGATGTAAAATTTGGTTCTATGGGGAGTTCACAGCACTAGCTTTGAGTATTTAAGATTAATTTGGTTGGAGTTGCTTATATTCCAGATCACCTTGCCTCCCAGGTACCCTCCACTGACTCAATCACACTGATTGGTCAGTGTGATTAAGCCTTCCTTCACAAGCCCTCCAAGAATCCATCTATGGTGATAAGCTCAAGCTTATGGGCTTTTTAAGAATCTCTCTCAGCTAACTTGCTATTTCCAAGCTCGTTTTGTGCTTGGTGGCTTTTGCCCCTAGCTTATTCATGCCTTAAAGTTGCATGCTGGCCTGTTTGGCTGCTATGGCTTTGGAAGTGCTTATTTCATTTCTAGCCCTTTTCATTGAGCTTTTTCAATCTTTTTAGCTTGTTTTGAGTACACCCCAATTGGTAGTAGCTTATTGAACCTTTGCGCATTCATAAAATAGCTTCATGATCAGCTGTTTTGCACATCAAGTCCTAATAAGCTAGAATGTCCTAATAAGATTAAACAAATAAATACAAACATACTGATAGATAAATAAATACTTTGATGGTTTCCCATGATTGTGTCTATATCAGTACATAAAGTGCAGCTCCATGACGTATATATTTAAAATGTGGCGAAACAGGTTGAGCTTAAATAAGGTTTCCCACGATTGGTGTTTCCAGTGGATGTATTTATAAGGTTGTCAACCACCACATTCAATCGAACATGGATTGTTCAACTTTTTTAGCTTATGGACTTCAATAAGCTATAGTAAGCTCATAAGCAGGGACGGATGTAGATATGGGCAAACATGGATTGTTTTGATGAAATACCATTTTTTTATTGAACTTGTGTGTTTTCATTTATTTAGCGTTGTGTTACATTTACAGTCTAGTAAATCACTTTAGTCCTAGTAGCTATATTGTTAGTGACCATATTTGTAGCTCGTTTAACTGTTTATATATAAGCTTGAATAAGACCCATTGGCCTGCTAGTTGCCCTGCTCCATCAGTTAGCGTAGTTTGGCTTAGAAGCTTGTTTAGTTTAATTTGGCTCTCAATAAGCCACATTAGTACAGTCGAGACAAAGCCGTTTAACTGTTTACTATTAAGTTTGCTAGTTTTTTAATATTTGTCAATTTTTTTTTGGTACAGTCGAGACAAAGCCGAGGACCGAGCCGAGACAAAGCCGAAGACCAAGCCGAGACCACAGCCGAGTCCAACTGTGAACCACAGCTGCGACCACAGCCGATTCCATCCGGGACCACAGTATGTTTTTACAGTTTGCTAGGATTAGAGTTAGTGAATTGGGTGGGGGGGACTGATTTAGGCTGAATTGATTTATTTTGGTGCGGGTTGAGACGGGTCAAATCAGGCTGAACTAATGTGGGTAATATTTTGGGCTTCATGGTATTGGGCTGCAAACAGTTGGATGGGGGGGGGGGGGGGGAGGGGGTTTAGCTTCATGGTATTGGGCTACGAGTGGAGTAGCTTCATGGTATTGGGCTGCAAGTCCATTTTATTTACTAAACCATTGTCAACAAGCATACATTTGTTGATTTTTATTAATAATTTTGATTTTTTTTCATGTCTAGATCAGCCGAGAGCCAAGACTAGCCGAGAGCCGAGTGCCGAGACCACCTAGCCAACTGCCAAGACCATAAAAGGTACGTTTGGTTTATGCTGTATCAGCAGGGGTGTTTGGTTTATGCTGCTAGGGTGTTTAGTGTCGGCTTATATCAGCAGGGGTGTTTGTTTAGGCTTATATCAGCAGGGGTGTTTGGTTTATGTTGCTAGGGTGTTTGGTTTATGCTGTATCAGCAGGGGTGTTTGTTTAGGCTTATATCAGCAGGGGTGTTTGGTTAGGCTTATATCAGCAGGGGTGTTTGGTTTATGCTGCTAGGGGTGTTTGGTTTATGCTGCTAGGGTGTTTGGTTTATATCAACAGGGGTGTTAGGTTTATTCTTTAAATTTGTTAATTTTTTGTTAACTTTTGCAATGTATTTTATGATTGTTATTTTGTTTTACAATTTGATAATTATGAGCTTATAAAAGCTTATACGTGGGCTTATGAGCTTATTTGATTTCGGCTTATATTTCATAAGCTTAAATTTTCCGACTTATTTGGAGATTTGTGGGCTTATATAAGTATATTATGATATAATAAACTTATATAAGCCGGAAAATTAAGTCTTGTGATATATAAACCGTAAATCAAATAAGCTCATAAGCTACAAATAAGCTCATATTATTGTATGGTATTTGATTGTGTTAGACTATTGTAAATGATTTTAGGGTTTAGGACTTTAGTGATTAATTTTGGAAAGTCCCCGTCCAAAGTTAATCATCCCATAGAAAACCCGTCCGAAATTAATTTATTAGAAATTAATTTCGGAAAGTCCCCTGTTTGGGACTGCTTTTTGAATGTTTTGTCTCATTTAGGATATGAATGCGTATAATTGATTTACTATTTGTGAAAATTTCGACAGTGTTTTCCATTTACTCCTACGAATATGTCTTTAATGCACATATTTGGGGAGTTGAGGGGAAATGCTGCCGAAATTTTCTCAAATAGTAAATTCAGTTATACGCATTCATATATGAGACGAAACATTCAAAGAGTGGGTTAGGATTGCCTTCCATAGTTGGATTAGGTGAACAAAACGCACAACTCGTAATTGCATCATTAAAACGCACAACTTGTGAACATGTTTAATTCTATATAATTATTTGTTGCATCATTAAAACGCAGTTATGCCAATTGATAAGAGTTGGGTCTCATTACCTCGTACTAGCCTCGATTTTTTAAAAGGTCTTAAAGCTTTTTGCGTGTATGCCAAGGACTTTGTGAATATTGATGGGAATGTACGTTGTCCATGTGCTCGTTGTTATAACAATAGTTGGATAAAGTACAAAGACTTGTTTGATCACATACACTCAAATGGTTGGGACCAAAGTTATACGAAATGGTATAATCATGGTGAACCGGATACCCGAACATTAGTACCCAACACGAATCATCCCGGGACAAGTGACATGGCTGATTTCCTTCATGATATGTATCCGAATGAGCCAACTCAAGAAAATATTGGCGAGACAAGTAACGAGCCAACTCAAGCAACAACACTTCCTCAACGTAACGAGTTTGAAGCGTTACTTGCCACTGCTAACGACCCACTATACCCGGGCTGTACATGGATGTCTTCAATGGACTTTATGGCAAAGTTTACGAACATTAACGTCAAAGGTAAAATGAGTGACACCACATTTAATGAAACACTAAAATTTCTACGTGAATGCTTCCCGCCCGTTCTAGGATACAAAATCCCACTATCATACTATGAAATAAAGAAAACATATAAAACGATCGGGTTAGGATACGAATCCATACATGCTTGTGTAAATGATTGTTTTTTATATCGGGGGGTGGGTAACGAAGATTTGCAGAATTGTCCCATCTGCGATGCTAGTAGATGGAAAGACAAGAACACACTGGGGAAGAAAGTTCCTAACAAGGTGTTGCGTTACTTTCCTATCATTCCTAGACTACAACGTTTGTACAAGTCTAAACACACTGCAAAACATATGACTTGGCATGCTTCTGGGCAGTCTACGGAGAACGGTAAGATGTAACACTCGGTTGATGGTGAAGCATGGAAGAAATTTGATATCGAGTATAAGAAATAATTTGCTTATGAAAAAAGAAACGACCGATTAGGGTTGGCTGCTGATGGTTTCAATCCGTACGGCAACCTTAGTCAGTCTTACAGTATGTGGCCGGTAATATTAACAACATACAATATGCCTCCTTGGATATGTATGAGAGAGACTTCTCTTATGTTGATGTTGTTAATTCCGGGCCCTAAATCACCCGGGAAGGACATAGATATTTACTTGAGGCCTTTGATTGAAGACCTTAAGACTTTATGGAAAGATGGGGTTATGACTACGGACGCTATTACAGGCGAAGAATTATGTATGAAAGCAGCGCTTTTATGGACTATCAATGACTTTCCCGCTCGAAGTAGTTTGTCTGGGTGGAGTGGGCAAGGTTACAAGGCATGTCCGACCTGTAATATAGAGACTCCATCTATGCGCGTGTTAAGCAAAACCGCTTATGTTGGTCACAGAAGATTCTTAAAAGCCAACAACAGATGGCGGAAGAACAGAAAGGCATTCTATACTCAGCTCGATGATAGACCACCTCCTAAAAAATATACCAGTCATGACATCTTGACTCAACTTGGGAGATTGCCTATACGTATCCCGGGGAAACATCCAAGTTTTGGGGGTGCGAAGAAAAAACGTGATCCTGACCGCGAATTGAATTGGACCAAAGTATCTATTTTCTACGAGCTAAAGTATTGGTATTTTCTTACACTAAAACACAATTTAGATGTCATGCATATCGAATAAAATGTGTGTGAAAGTGTGTTGGGTACTTTGTTAATGAATGACAAATCAAAAGACACCAACAAGGCAAGACAAGACTTACAAAATTTGAATATTCGTAATGCTTTGTGGCTCGTCAACAAAGGCGGTGGGAAGTGCTCTAAGCCTCATCCCACGTACTCTTTCACAACTGAAGAAAGAAAACTTTTTTGTCAATTCATCAAAGGTACGAGTTTTATTTCAGAACTTATTTGTTCCAATTCAATTCGCGTATTCATTTCGACAACTTATTCTAATATCATGATTTTTTTCCCAATTGATCAAAGGTGTTAAACTAACCGATGGGTTCGGATCTAACTTCAAGCATAAAGTGACAGACAGTGATAACAACATAACAGGCTTGAAGGCTTATGACTGCCATATAATGATGCAGCGGTTACTTCCTGCTGGACTTCAAAATTACTTGAAGGACCAAACCACCGCAACACCAATAATCGAGCTTTGTTCATTCTTCAAACAAATATGCGCTCGAACTTTGATGGTGGATGACATGTTGAAAGCTAAAGAACAGCTTATCAATATTTTGTGCAGTTTCGAGCAAATCTATCCTCTAGCTTTTTTTGACATTATGATTCACTTGGTTATTCATCTACCCGAAGAGGCTATTCAAGGCGGGCCTATTTACATGAGGTGGATGTATCCATTTGAAAGGTACATGAAAAAGCTCAAAAATTATGTCAGAAATAAAGCTAAGCCTGAAGGATCAATAGCGGAGGGTTATATTGCTGATGAAGCATTAACTTTCTGTTCGCATTATTTCCGGGGTGTTGAGACGAGATTTAATCGTCCTGACCAGAATGAGGACGGTCCAAGCCCAACAAGTCGATTTCAAGTGTTTCGATCAGCCTGTAAACTGAACGGTAAACAATCATTAATTCGGCGTGAACCGGACGCAATGCAGAAAGTAGTATGGTATGTACTACACAACAGTCATGAAATCGACCCGTACATGAACGAGTACAAGAGGTACACGTTTTATTTCAAAATTTTGTTTTACGTAAGTTATTATTCAACGACTTATTCTAATATCATGAACATTTACAGGGAATTTCCTGGCAATGACATACAAGAAGGATTTCCTCGCTGGTTTGGGAACAAGGTAGACTTGTTGTATGTAAAACCCTGTAAAAATAACGACTATTTCTCATCTATATCTATTCTTAATTTTTTTTTCTTAGATTCGTGAATTGAAAGTAAAGGACGACCCAAGTTGTACTTCCGAGTTGTTCGTTTTGGCTTGTGGACCATCATGTGCTGCATTCTCAGCCGACTCTTGCACAGTGAATGGTGTGAAGTTTATCATACACGACCGTGATTTACGTCGTTCAACCCAAAACAGCGGAATTTCAACTCCTAATCCTAGCGGAGGAATGTATTATGGCCAGCTTGAAGAAATTATCGAGCTTGAATATATTCCGTTCAAGGTTGTGTTGTTCAAAGTTAAATGGTTCGACACTAATAACAATGGTCGCATAAAACGTTGTACCTATAGAAACAACATTACACAAATTATGACAGATCGTGTATCGTTTGAACGTGAACCATACATTCTTGCAACACAAGTCTTTTACCTTGATTTCCCGGGTAAACGTGGTAATGTCAAGGCCGTCCAAGATTCTTATCATTGAAAGATTTGGAACCCGGATATCATCGTGGTAGAAGACAATCAGGATGTTGTACATGACAACACATCATCACATGTCACACTCTCTGCTGAGTTGGATACGTTGAATTATGACACCATAAATAGAGATGTTGAGCCAGCGGAAGTTGAGGCACCACCACAACCAATTATCACTTATGTCGACGACGACGAAGATAATATTGATTATGATGACCACGTTCCTCATGATTTAGCATCTGATGGTGAAGATTACGTCGATCGTGAAGATGAAGCTGACACTAATAATGAGGGTTTTTATCTTAGTAATGAGGGAGATTGATCTCAAATTGTAATTTGTTAAATGACACTTATTTGAATGAAATTGTTATCGAGTGGTTAAATGTGTTTATTTATTTATTTAATTATTTATTATTATAATTTTTTTTTGTATAAATTGTTATTTATTTCAATGTGTGTGTATATGCGTATATGTGTATATGTGTTTCTTCACTAATTATATTTTCTTGTACTAGTACGTTTACAGATGGCAGATGTAACACCCCCTAAATTTCAACTAGAGCAGCGGAAAACTTTGTGGGGTATTACTTAGACAATCGAAGTCAAGTCATAGAAAACGACTCAAAGAGACGTTTTAAAATTATGTTTATCCTTCATTTAAAAGCAAGTTTTCAAATACAAAGTTGTTTCATTAGTTTTAACATATCGTATGAGATATGAGTTATTAAAAGCGAATGACAAAACATTTTATTTAACACCCGTATAGGGGTTTAATGCCCTCTCCATGCCTCGAGCTCCTTCACATTAATTTCCTGAGATAAACATGCTAAAAGTCAACAAAAGTTGAGTGATATTCATAGGTTTAAGTTTAGTAGTTGAACACAAGCGATAGTGATAATTGCATCGAATTACAATTATAAGTTTGAAAAGCATTTATTATTGCATTAAGCTCATGACACTCAGCCGATTAACAGATCTCATCATAAATGATGGATTATAGTAACAGGGGGCCCTCGGGATAGGTCCTTGCCAGTAAACTATTAGATTTCAAATAAAGTGCGTTTGGTTCTTTTCTCAACTCCCAAACGGGGATTGTCAATCCCTAATAGATCTATCCACAATTATTTACGTTCACCTCTCTGGGTGACTAAGGCTCATGATATGAGGGGCTTTTTGGCAAAAAGGTACTTAAGCAATAACAATTTCAGGCATAATATAAGAAAATACTTGTGTTCAGCTTTTTTTAAGCATGTAGATCCCCACGAAACCAATTTTATAAAAGTGGGCTATGAACTCACCTTAGTGGTTTAGTGAATAAAAATATCGATACTCAGTTTGCAAAATGGGAACGGCTCCACACACGACCTAGATAATATTTGGCAATTTTTCAGTGTTTGATAGTCTTAATGTTTTAATCGCGAGTAGTTTTTGAATGCGTGATTTGTTAATTTATTTTTAGTAAGACTTTTGGTTTTATAGTATATCGTACGTTTAGTTTAGTTATATATATATATATATATATATATATATATATATATATATATATATATATAAATATAACGTAAGTTGTAATAATTAAAAATAGTAACGATAGTTTGAAATAATGCGTAACGTTTAACAATAATAATAGTAATAATAATAATAGTTTGAAAATAGACGTAACGTTTAATAATAATAATAGTAATAATAATATTAGTTTGAAAATAAACGTAACGTCGTGACGGGAACTCGTAAAAATGGAAAATAAAAATGAAAATATTAATTTTAGTATACGGCCCTTGTATTTTCAAAAATTTACACTTTTTACCCTAACGGCGTTAGCGTTACGCCGTTAGTCCAAAATTAAATATAATTACATTTTAAGTCCAAAACTTTATTTTTCTTACACTTTTCACCCTAAAGTTTATAAAAATCAGTTTTTATCCTAAAGTTTACGAAATGACATATTATACCGAAACTTTGAAATATTTACATTTTTGACCCGAATTTCATAAATTTTGCAAATCTAGTCCAAAATCAAAATTTTCAAAACTTAATGTTTTCATTTCCTAAATAGTTTCAAAACAGCTTATTGAGCTTATTCTAATAGCTTATTAGTTCGAAAAAGCTTATGGATAGCTTATGGGCTTTTTAACGAAAAACTAAGCCCGTTAGTGTTTTTAAATCCAATGGGCTTACGGGGTTTTTGGGCTTTGCTTAGGGCTAAGGTTAGGATCGTGAAAAAGTTTCCCAATAGCTTATAGCCTCAGCTTATTCACTCGGCTTATTTTGAAATGATTGGGCCTTAAGGCCCAATCGATACTACTTAACTTTTCAAAAACTATTTCTTGGTCGATTTGCTTTTGATCGATTACTAGGTCCTAACATGATTTTCATTACAAAGTTTCTACACCAAATTGATCATGTGCTATGAGGTCTATTGGTTTGTGAAATAAAAAGGTATGCTCGTTAAGTAAATATTAAAGTTATACGTGTGTTTTGGGCGTGGCATGAGACGAATTTTTGTAAACAAAAGGCTTAGAAAATTTTTAGAGTTTTTCAAAATGGTTGTGGTACGCTAGGAATGTACTTCGAATTGGTTTTTACGTAGCGTGTTAGTTTCAAAACTTTAGGTAGCTTATTTCTTAAGGTGTCAAATATATAGGTGGACGTAAAATATATATGGGTCGTTTACTTAGTTTTCGAATAATGAAGTGCGTTTGTGTGTGTCGTGTAAAAATGTAATGCAAATAAATGTATATCAAAAAGAATTGAAATGAGTCGTTAGGGACTTACGACACCAAATGGTGGGGAAAAAGGGACGTAGAGTCGAGAAGTAAGTGAGATGAGTACGTAGTGTGTTAGTTTGCTCGACCAAGGTTCACAAACAACCAATTTCTTCTCCTAAACCCACACGAATCTCTTAATTTCCTACCCAAAGTTTCGACCCAATGCCTAGTTCATTACTTAGAATTATTTGGTGGAGTTTTGGTTTGCATGGAAGTAGAAAACGCAGCATGCATGCATGCATTATATATATGGTTCTAAGGGTGTTCTAGTGTCCAAGTTTTAAAGTGATAGGATGGTTACGTGTTTTCAAAAAGTCCTAAAGTTGTAATAGTAGTACTAGACACTCAAGGTCTTTGTTTCTTGTGGTCGACATCTCAAACTTCAAAGAAAAACGTGGGCTTTGAAAACTTACAAACGAATGGTACTTGTGATATATGTTATAAAAAGGGTCATGGTACTTTCCTTAGTGAATAAAATATGACATTGTGTGTGCTTGATTTATGGGGGTACTAGTTTGGTTTATAACATGCATGTCGACTACATATTATTTAGTGAACCGATTTGTAGATTGGTTGTGACTTGTGGGATTTTGGTAACTTGGCAATAATTAGACCTTAGTTTGAGTTTAGAATGAGTTTAGGATGTTTTAGAAACAATCGTGGGTTAAAACGGTTGAGTTTTTAATATGTTGACATTTCATAAAATTGTGTTTGGGGACAATTACTTTGCCTCGTAAAATCGTGTCTAGACTTAACGAGAGAAGCTATAAATTGACACTCTAATTCTTTGCTAGGGGAGGAACGAGTATGTGTAAAAATATAGGGGGGGTCATGTGTAGGATTTGAGCGTACGAAGCTTATTTCTAGTTGTCCTAGTCGAATGGAATGAAAACAAAACAAAAGGGAAATTGGACTTGATTTGGTTTGGGCTAGGAATAGTAATAGGCCGAGCTTTTGTTTTTGGGTTTGGTGTAATTAAGGGTCCGGTTTGGAGATAATTGTAATTAGTAGAACTTGTTAATTATAATTAGTAAATAGTTTAGTATTTAATTAGTGAGACTTTTACGTTGTCGAACGCGTTTTGTTAAAAATATGTTACGTAAGCTTGTAAGTGGTAAAATTTTATATTCTCGCGATTGTTAGACTATATTGGTACATGTGTGAGCATCGTTCCGAAGAGAAAAGGTTTTAAGTATCGTAGTGATCATAGCATATTTAAATAATAATTAAATAAAAAAAATTGTTATCTGTAAAAACGTTATAAATTAACGTAATGATTTATTAATTTTTGATTAACTTTACTATTCATAGGGAAATTTTTACGTGAGATCACAGCAGATGTTGTTGCTAGGAGCCATGGTGGCGATGGAGGCAATGAGCCACCCCGTGGTCCGACGAGGATAGGCAGTGATTGTCAGAGTAAGAATTTCTAGATTATTTTAATTAAACTTGATTATTATTTGAAATTGATAACTTGTTATTTTATATCATCATCACTTGAATTTGGATACTTGTAGGATCTAAATCCAGACCTCCCAGACCTCCCAAGCCCAATGCCAAAATTGGGAAAGGCGGGAAGTCGGTGCGTGGTCCCACAAAGAACACACGGCTTCGCAATGAGAGGAAAGAGACTGGACGTCCGGTATCGATCAGATTCCGGAAGAACGACAAAGGGATGTGGGAGCATGTGGGCGACCACGCGAAGTGGTTCTCCAACTTGGTCGGGCAATTGTTACGACAATCAATTCCTATGCATTACAAATCCTGGTCGGCTGTTCCTGCTACTGCGAAGGCCCACATCGACGACCAGCTACACGTAAGTTTTTTTTTTTTTTTTTTTTTTTTTTTTTTTTTTTTTTATCTTTTATTTTTTTAATTATTGTGTTTGTTTATTTTAACTTTGCTATTTATTTAAATTTGATTGTTTATTTAAATTTGAATATTTATTTTAATTATATTTTATTGCAACATTATTTTGATCTCGGCGAGCACCTTGCCAGTGCTGATGGAGAGGATATTGTCAAGAGTATCAAATATTATCTCCAAAAGCGATACGATGACAACAAGTGGCGGCACAAAAAGATAAATTTTACTGAGCAAGGTGGGATGGAGAAGCTGGAGGAGATCAAGGCAAAACCCCCGGAGAACATGTCGGAGTCGGATTGGGAAGAATATGTAAATTTCTGGATCCACACTTTATTATTATTATTATTATTATTATTATTATTATTATTATTATTATTATTATTATTATTATTATTATTATTATTATTAATAATAGTAATAATAATAATAATAATAATAATAATAATAATAATAATAATAATAATAATAATAATAATAATAATAATAATAATAATAATAATAATAATAATAATAATAATAATAATAATAATTCATTTATATAACATTTTTTATTATTTATAATACTCAGGTTAAGCACTGGTCGAACCCGAATAATTTGAAGAGAGGGGAGACAAACAGGCAGAACCGGCTCGCCAATCCGAATACAAGCCTTCATGGGTCGCATTCATTAGCTGTTATACGCGATAACTTCGTAAGACGCTTTTTAATCATTTCATTTATATATATAGTATTTGGTGAGTCGTTATTGAGTTTATTTATAAACAGCTGAGAGAACCCACCGACGCTGTGGATGGTAGAGACTTGATCGCGATGTACAGACACAACCATACGAGAGACGGCGTTTGGGAGTCTGCATTGTCCGAGACTAGATATGTAAGTATAATTTATTTCCATAAAACTCATCCACATTAATGCAAATATAATAAATCACGACTTATATATTACTTAGCTTATTTTTTTGTAAAACAGAACCAGATGATACAGATGCGAACGGAGAGCACCTCCGGGGGGACGACCATGTCTGACCTCGATATTATGCGCCACGTGATCGGTGGCAAGCAGCGAGGTCATATTCCTGGCATAGGTCCAGTCTTACCCGGCGGTGGTCGTCAGACGACTCTCAGCGCCGCACGAGCTCGTGTTCAAGCCTCCGCGTCCTCCCTGCACGAAACAGTCCAGAAGCAAACCTAAGAGATGTCCCAGCAAAGGACACTGATTGATATGTTGGTGGGGTGGGCTAAGACACAGCCGGGTTTCCCCGCTGAGCTAGTGATGAGTGTGTAAATACTCATCATTTTTATCGTATCTGAACTGCCAAAGCATCCAAAAATACTCAGAAATGCATCAAAATACAGAAATTATTCCAAAAGTGTGTTTTATATGTTTTAGATGCAAAATGTTTAAAAACAAATGAAAAACGAACAAAGTTTGCATAATTGGCAGTTTCAGTCTCTCAAGTTTCAAAATTTGACAAAACTAGTCCCTGAAGGTTTAAAATGAAAGAAAAGTCAACCCAAGGTTTTCTAAAGTAAAAAATTATCAAAAACGATCCTTGGGTCAAAAGTTTGAGAAAATTACATGTTTGGTCTCTGAAGTTTCAAAAATGGCAAAAATGGTCCCTGGGTTTTTAAAAAATGGAAAATTATCATTCAAAACCTTTGTACTATTTAGACTTGGCAAAATAAACCATTTTTGATAACTTTTGGAAAATTTCACTTTTAACCCCTCAACTTTGAATTTTGGCAAGTTTAGTCCCCGTGATTTTCAAAAGTGGAAATTACAAATTATGGTCCTTTGGTTATTAATACTTGGCAGGAAATTACCTTCATGATGACTTTGGGAAAATACACTTTCAGTCCATGGATTTTTCAGTAATTACAATATTAGTCCTTGTGGTTTTTACAAAATAAACAAACAAACCAACATACAAATCCAATCCACAAAATAACCCCAAGGCCTGATCCACCCAAAAAACCCCAAGCCCATTCCCCTTGGTCCAACACCCTCACAAGCCCACTCAAAATTAAAACCCACCCCTATTTTATTATAACACCCTCGGTCAACCCCCACCTTTGACCACCTCCATCTTCCACCTCACCTTTGCAAAACCTGCCATACACCCTGCAAACACTCCATCTCCACCCCTTCCATCATCACCCCTACACCTTATCCCTCCAATTGCTCCAAAATAAACACTACACACCAAACCCCCCCCCCCCCCTGCCAGGTCAAAAATACCCAAGTGGTCAAAATTGAGTTTCCTGCCAAAATTAAATAAAGGGCTAGGATGGCTCTTACTAATCCAACGGCTGTGGGATTGACTCAGGACCCCACCCTGGTCCTTATAAGCAAAGAGAAAGAGAAGAAGGAGGGCTAGTAGGTTTTAATTAGTTAATTAGATAATTGATGTAGTTTTAGTATCGAATTATTGTAACTTTTAATTTCAAGTCTCAAGTTTATCTCATTAGTTGTAATTTACTCATTTTTAATGTTATCTCAAGTTTATTAAGCAAAAATTCCAAGTTCCTATGTGAAATCAGTTTTATCAGGTTTATTGAAAATTTAGTTTGGACTTTAATGTTGCTAAAAATTGTTAACTCCTATTTCACTGAACTCAAGTTAGCTCAGCATTAAGCTTTTATAAACTCTTAAGTTTTTAAATCAGTTCTACATCAGATGATAGAAATACAAAGGTAGTTCAAGAAAAACCAAAAATAAATATAAAAAGTGAAGGAGCCAAAAAGAGGAAGAGAAGGCAGTGGAGATTTGGTTTAGAACCTCAGGGGAGGTAATAGGGTGGATAAAACTGAATCATTTATGGATTTGAGCACAAGGCAGTTAGTAAGTTCAAACTTCAACTTTTACAACAAACCTTGCATAATGTGAAATTGTTGATTGTTTCTGTTTATTGTTGTTTATCTCTGCTCAGTCATGTTCACTGTAGCTTAATATAATTAGGTATATCAATTCCATGGGTTAGATAAGCAAATTGCTTCTTAAAATTGCCATTTCAGTTTTTAAAAGAGTGTTTGGAGGAAGTTGGTTTGCTAGTATAATCATTGTTGCAGCAGTTGCATTTGGCTTAGATAAGTCGCTTTGGTCACCAGTAGGCTTAGTTTAGTTAGAGTCAGTAGGATACTTCTTCACAAAGTCAAAAACTCATCAAATCCCATTTTTATTTTAACTGTTAGGAGTATAGGGTCTCTCATTAGTTATATTAGCTCATAACTGGTTACACTAGCTTAAAGTCAGTGCATTATAGCTTATAACATCACATGTAGTCAGCATTGATCAATGAAAATCCATAAAAGTCAAACCCTCACAAGTTTTCAAAAAGTCAATTGTGCTTATCTCAAATTTTTCCTAAAATCCAAAGAATTATTGTGAATTTAGTACAAGGATTCAGGACTTGAAACTTCCAGGATTTATAGTCCCTCAGCTAAACTTTTGATCCCCACCCTCAATTTATTTTTGTGATTTTTGTGTGGGTCCCACCCAAGCTCCAAAGAGAGCTGCATGGGGAGATAATCCCCTGTCTCAGATCTGCTATCACAACATCATCTATTTTGTGTTCCACAGCTTGCCATGGTGGGCCCCACTGGTCTAACTTAGTTCCATTAGGTAGCCTAGATTGGTGTCTATACATCTCAATCCTTGAGTGAGCCAGAAGCTCATTTGAGCTTGCTTTTCCTTGCTGCAAAAGTATGGCAGTGGTCTACTTAGCATTGGGTCAATTTGCCACTTTTTCACCCATTTTGCTTCCTATGAGGTTTAATCTAGTTTCTATTGCTTCAAAACTGTCCATTAGCTAGTTTAGATTTTATTCCATCTAAAGTTTTTCAGCTTAGAGCTATTTCAAGGCTTGTTGCCATCACAGTTGACCAAAGTCAACTGTCTAGGCCTAAGAGCTTGCAAGTGCTTAATTTTGAGCACTTGTTGATTCCATTTCATAAATAGTTCATAATTTTCAGCTTATAGAAGCTTTCAAACAAGAAAAATCAGAAAAACAAGCTTGAAAGATTGTGATAGATTCTATTAATAGAAGCTATCAAATTGATTTTACTTTTTAACTTTTTATTAAGTCCACTTGCATTTTCATATTTTTCTTTTGTTCCTGGTATTATAAAGTATTTTTAAGAATTTTTCTAGATTTTTCCCTCCTTGTTTGATATTTTTTATAATTTTTGTTAGATAATTTAATATTAACATTTAAAATGGGAAATGATTTGCACACTCTATTTTATTATTGGGACACTCCTCCATATGTATTAAACTGTTGTACTGTAAATATACACTGCTTTAACTGGTTGTAAATTTGAGTGTCCCAATCAAAAAATAAAGTGTGCCAATCATCTCCCATTTAAAATAGAAGTAATAGTTTTTATTTAATAGAACCACTTTTTTATATTTTTCCTAGGTTCCAGGTAACTTAAAATAATTTTAGGAATTTTTATAGATTTTTCTGTTGTAATTTAGTAATTTTTAGATTTAATAATAATTTAATTAATAATTAATTAATAATTAAGTTTTAAATAGCATAATTAGTTTTTATTAAGTAAGACCTAGTTTTTATATTTCTCCTAGCTTTTATATAAAATAATATAATTTTAGGAATTTTTCTATAATTTTTACTGTTCATTTGCTATTTATTATAATTTAAAATAGTTTAATTAGGTAATTAATATTTAATTAGTAATTAATTAATATAAAACTCACAAAAAGACAAAAATACTTATTTTTAATTTTTAAATTAGTTTTTAGTTATTTTATGATTTTAGAAATTTTATTTTCATTTTTCTAGTATTAAATTAATATTATATTTATGTATTTTAAATATTAATAATTAGCATTAATAAGTAATTAATTAAAAATAAATAATTAAATAGTGTAAAAATTAATTTTCTTTTTCTAAAAATTTTCTTTTACCCTTAGTTTGTAAAAAAGTCATTTTCACCCCCTGTGGGTTTTCAGATTTTAGTTTTCACGTTTTATTTGGTACGTTTACGTTATTTAAAATATAAACGTATGCGTTTTAGGTTTTAAACGTTTCTGGCTTTTCCAACTTTTCAGTCTTGTTCATATAGCTTACTTAAGCTATTTCATTGTATAAATCAGTAGTGTAATCAATCTCAAACCCCTTTTTTAGTCCAAATTCACCCGATCACAAAACCGTTTTTATACCATCCACACCTCATCGGGACATAACGACCCGGGGAAACACTGTACTTCCACGGAGATTTGGTCTGAGACGTTTGACCTGGTTGACCACTCACCTGGTCAATTTAGGTTGACCGTTTGGGATCAATCAAAATTTGGCACCGCTGCCGGGGAGGTTGTGCGCGTATTCTAAACGGTTTTTCTGATTAGTGATTTTGGAATTCATCCATTTGTATATTTATCCACCTTTGTTAATATTATCTTATTATCATATACAAAACGGTTCCTGAAAACTTTTTAAAATTAGTTTTTAACGAACACAAAAATATTTTCTTTCTTATAAAATGTTTATCAAAAATCCCAAAAATATCCATCTTTACCCTCCTACCTTTTTGATTCTCCATTTCTTACCCTCCAAAACCCTTTGAGCTATGTCTCATCCTCACCTTCTTTGTCGATGGTGTGGTAGTCCTTATATTGGTGGTAATTGCCCTAGTTGTGGCATGGTAGAATTAGGAAACGGGTCTGTCTATAACCAGAATCCCTATTCCTACCATGACACGACTAGTTCATTCCATCAGCTTCCACGCCATGAGACCCAACAGTATTACTGTTGTGAGTATTGTGGAGGCCCTCACTACAGCTTTGATTGTCAAATTATGAATCAGTTTGTCTATGAACAGGTTTCTTGTAACAATCATGAATTTGGTTTTAACCAACCCTCACAATACACAAACCCTCAACCACCACCTCAAGACGAGTTAGCTAGAGCTGAATTGATTACTAAAATGATTATGAATCAAAATCAAGTCAACAAGACCATTCAAGATAGTATAAACTGTCTTAAGGATCTGATTCTTAGAAAACAAAAGCCTCCTGTTAACTCATTTTATCTTGAGGATGAAAGTGATGAGGATGAACCATTTGAAAAGGAAAACCCTAAGGAAACTTCAGATATCTTGCCAATGGGGGACAAGGAAGTCAAAATCAATCCTCTTGAGGAATTAGATGACCTTGTTCCAATCCCAAAGGTATCTAAGAAACCTTTTGATTTAACTTCAGTTGAAAATGCTTCAGTAGAAATACAGGGAGAAAAAAATATAACTGAATCACTAGCCATTGATCAAATGGAACTTGAAGATTCCATAACTGCTAGTACTTCTAAACTCCCCCAGTCTATTGATATCACACCCGAAGTTCACACTCACTCTCTGAATATGGGGGACGAGCATCTTGACACTGTTCCTGAAATGGAATCGGACGAATTCATAAAGTCTAGTGTTGAGAACCTTGTCCCAATCCCAGGAGAGTCACAGGGGACTTTTGATCATGTGTGTGACTTACCTTCTCACCCTGAAAATCCAAAAGATCATTTTGAGACTTTCTCCGATTTTAATGATGATTGTACATCTTATGGAGAAGTTGAGTATGAAGAGGCACCACTGCCTCATTCTGATGTTGACCCTCTTATTGAGGAGTTCACAGATGAACTTACTCACATCAATCCACTTCCATTGGGAAGTGATGATGATCTGTTTGACCTTGAAGCCGATATGGGAGAAACTGAAAATCTTTTAAACTCTAATCCCAACATCGAGCTTAGTATTTCACATGCTGATGAAAATTCTTTATCTTCTGGAGACATCATTTATGTGGAAGAATTACCTTCTGAGCTAGTTAGCTTAGAAGAAGAGAATGATAAGATTGACACTGAAATCCAAGATGAAGCACTTCGTGCAACATTATTGAATGTCAATCTCCTCATTTCTAAAATCGAGGCTTTCAAAGAGAAACCTATTTCATCTCCTATCCCCATTAAGGATAGTGACATTTTCTCCGATGATCTTATTTCGGAGTTTGAAGCCTTTACTTTTGATCCTATGGGAGAGAAGATTAGTGGCAGTACCACTTCTCATTCTCATAATTCTCTCCCCGATTGTGAATCATTTACCTTCGATGAGTTCTCCTGTGAACTCACGCACATCAATCCAGAATATGATTCATTCATATTCGATGAGTTCTCCTGTGAACTCACTCATATCATGACTCCTCCGGAGTATGATAGCCCGGGGGGAGATGCACTCAATCATGAGGATTTTCAAATTCCCACCCACCTTCCCAGGATGTTTTTGAGCTTAACCCTTGAAATCTAAACTCAGGCTAATGAGCCTGCTCTCGAGGAAGAAGATCAAATCATGATTTTCATCATGGTTTTCTTCCTTTTCTTCACCTACAAGGTGACTTCTCCTGTTCTTCACTCCTTCGGGAATGAAGAAATTATCTTTGACCCCGGCATCACCGCTTATAGTTTATACTATTTACTGCTGGGTTTTTATCTCATCGGTGTGGAACTTTCACGTGCTTCAAATGTTTGTCCAAACATCTTGAATGAAAGTCTGATGGAGATTCTTTCTTCCACATCATGCTTCCCCAAGGACAAATGAATTCGGGGTCGAGTCAAGCTAGCGACTCGGTAAACAAAAACAGTAGCACGTACTTAGGGTTTTCACCCTAAGTGTGGGGGAGTTACCCCTGCTGTGGTTACAAATAAAGTGAAAAAAATGGTGTTTCCACATTTAGCTTGTAATGTTGCCCTTTCAACATTCAAAGAGTCGGCATAATAGCCTGGACTTTGAATATTGAGGACAATATTCAATTCTAAGTGTGGGGGGGGGGGGGGGGGGGAATTCTAGCGAATTTTATCACATTTTACCATCTAGTACCCCCGTTTTTGACCAAAAGTTTTATAAAATTTTCAATGGAGCTCAAAATCTTTTGTGGTTATCAGTCCACAATGTCTAAACGACAAAAGGATTGGCTAATCCAGGATCAAACGGCTCTTGGTAAAGATATATCAAATCCGTTGCAATTTGTCCAAAATTGTATGGTACCTCAACTCGCCGTATCCTATAAAGTGAATGAGTTGGCTAGCCCGCAAGATTATGACTTGTGGTAAAGGCAGTGGAAAAACCATAATTGGTAATCAGCTCACCAAGATGTTGACTATTCCATCAAGAGTTGGCTAGTCCAGAAGCAAACGGCTTTTGGTAAAGACAAATCAAATCCGTTGACAGCTGGTGGTTTGCTCAAAATCACATGGTTATCAGTTGGACCATAGTTCTTACTTGAATCGATACATCTGGCTACTCCAGAAGTAATGGCTTTTGGTAAAGAGTTTAAAATCCATTAAGTTTTTCTCAAAAAGATTGCTAGGGACTAGCAATAGTTTAGTGTGGAGGATTGATGAGTGTGTAAATACTCATCATTTTTATCGTATCTGAACTGCCAAAGCATAAAAAAATACTCAGAAATGCATCAAAATACAGAAATTATTCCAAAAGTGTGTTTTATAAGTTTTAGATGCAAAATGTTTAAAAACAAATGAAAAACGAACAAAGTTTGCATAATTGGCAGTTTCAGTCCCTCAAGTTTTAAAAATTGACAAAACTAGTCCCTGAAGGTTTAAAATGAAAGAAAAGTCAACCCAAGGTTTTCTAAAGTAAAAAAATTCTCAAAAACGATCCTTGGGTGAAAAGTTTGAGAAAATTACATGTTTGGTCCCTGAAGTTTCAAAAATGGCAAAAATGGTCCCTGGGTTTTTAAAAAATGGAAAATTGATGAGGCGAAAAATGATCCGTTTTTAGGGGGTCATTTAAGCCCGAATCCGAATTTATTTGATCAAATATTGCCCTAAATCGTTCCTTTTGTGATTTTAGGTGTTTGGAGAGTGAATTCTGGAAAAGAGGCTATTTTGGACGTTTTTGGAGCATAAAGTGAAGAAAACAACAAAGTACCAAATCCAAGCTGGAATTACAAGGTGACGGCGTCAAGGATTTACTCTTGACGGCGTCAGAAAGGATGAATATTTTACCGAAGGTTGTGAAGGCGTCAGATGAAGAGATGACGGCGTCAAAATGACCAAGATTAATTTACCGAGGGTGGTGACGGCGTCACATAGGCCGTCACGATTGGATCTAGGGCGTCCGAGGAAGTATATGGCGGCGAGTTGACGGCGTCAGATTTTACTCTTGACGCCGTCAGGACGATTTTCCTATATATAGTTTTCTAGTTTTTTCATTAAAGAAAGAGAAGTTTTGGTGAAACCCTAAAGACGATTTTGGTGCCTCTTTTACAGGTTTTTCAAGGGTTCCAAACCCTTGAAACCTTGCATTGTAATTGAGATAAGTATACTCTTAATTCAATCAATATGTCTATGTGTTGGTTGTCTATCTTTTGTTCTTATCTTAATTCTACTATGCTAGGCTAAATTTCCTTTGTGTTTGCTTAGATCTAATGAAACCTAGATGTTGATTATGTGTTGATTACTTGTCTATTCTTGTTTTGAATGAATGATATTATATGTTAGGCTTAAGAAAACTGGCAGATCTCCATATGGTAACATGCTTGAACGTCTTAAGAAACATGAACCGAGGCGTACTAGGTCTTTATTGGTTGTATTTAATGCATGAGCCACTGTTTACAATCCCTATAGTTGTGCTGGGTCATGGTGTAGGAGGAGATAAGAGCTCATAGAGTTGGGGAGTTATGTATGCCACTCCACGAATGGTATTAAGGAATACAACCCGTCATTCATACAAGTGTAACAAGTAATTAACATGTAAAAGATATCTAGGGAGTAATGAAGTCTAAGTAAACACAATTTCTCCAACCACTGCTCACAACCTTAGTTTAATATTAGTTTAATTTCATTTTCATTAGTTAATTAGTTATAAAGTAGTTTTTGGGTTAGTTGATTAGCAACTAATTCCGCCCACTCCTTCAAAACCCGAGATTTTACTTGCTTTCATAAAATATAAAAACACAAAAATAATCATCTTCCATCTCTAGAACTATTAATTAGGCTTTCTAATCCTAGCGACACTATTCCTAACCTGAACGATCAATCCCCCGGTACTTGTCACTATACTATACTACAACGATCAGGTACACTGCCTGGTGGGGGTTGTAAGCCTCGCGAGATCCCTCGAGAGGTAAAGCAAGGTGCGATTCCCACGCATCAAAAATTATCATTCAAAACCTTTGTACAATTTAGACTTGGCAAAATAAACCATTTTTGATAACTTTTAGAAATTTTCACTTTTAACCCCTCAACTTTGAATTTTGGCAAGTTTAGTCCCCGGGATTTTCAAAAGTGGAAATTACAAATTATGGTCCTTTGGTTATTGATACTTGGCAGGAAATTACCTTCATGATGACTTTGGGAAAATACATTTTCAGTCCATGGATTTTTCAGTAATTACAATATTAGTCCTTGTGGTTTTTACAAAATAAACAAACAAACCAACATACAAATCCAATCCACAAAATAACCCCAAGGCCTGATCGACCCAAAAAATCCCAAAGCCCATTCCCCTTGGCCCAACACCCTCACAAGCCCACTCAAAATTAAAACCCACCCCCGTTTTATAATAACACCCTCGGTCAACCCCCACCTTTGACGACCTCCATCTTCCACCTCACCCCTGCAAAACCTGTCATACACCCTGCAAACACTCCATCTCCACCCCTTCCATCATCACCCCTACACCTTATCCCTCCAATTGCTCCAAAACAAACACTACACACCAAACCCCCCCCCCTGCCAGGTCAAAAATACCCAAGTGGTCAAAATTGAGTTTCCCGCCAAAATTAAATAAAGGGCTAGGATGGCTCTTACTAATCTAACGGCTGTGGGATTGACTCAGGACCCCACCCTGGTCCTTATAAGCAAAGAGAAAGAGAAGAAGGAGGGCTAGTAGGTTTTAATTAGTTAATTAGATAATTGATGTAGTTTTAGTATCGAATTATTGTAACTTTTAATTTCAAGTCTCAAGTTTGTCTCATTAGTTGTAATTTACTCATTTTTAATGTTATCTCAAGTTTATTAAGCAAAAATTCCAAGTTCCTGTGTGAAATCAGTTTTATCAGGTTTGTTGAAAAGTTAGTTTGGACTTTAATGTTGCTAAAAATTGTTAACTCCTGTTTCACTGAACTCAAGTTAGCTCAGCATTAAGCTTTTATAAACTCTTAAGTTTTTAAATCAGTTCTACATCAGATGATAGAAATACAAAGGTATTGCAAGAAAAACCAAAAATAAATATAAAAAGTGAAGGAGCCAAAAAGAGGAAGAGAAGGCAGTGGAGATTTGGTTTAGAACCTCAGGGGAGGTAATAGGGTGGATAAAACTGAATCATTTATGGATTTGAGCACAAGGCAGTTAGTAAGTTCAAACTTCAACTTTTACAACAAACCTTGCATAATGTGAAATTGTTGATTGTTTCTGTTTATTGTTGTTTATCTCTGCTCAGTCATGTTCACTGTAGCTTAATATAATTAGGTATATCAATTCCATGGGTTAGATAAGCAAATTGCTTCTTAAAATTGCCATTTCAATTTTTAAAAGAGTGTTTGGATGATGTTGGTTTGCTAGTATAATCATTGTTGCAGCAGTTGCATTTGGCTTAGGTAAGTCACTTTGGTCACCAGTAGGCTTAGTTTAGTTAGAGTCAGTAGGATACTTCTTCACAAAGTCAAAAACTCATCAAATCCCATTTTTATTTTAACTGTTAGGAGTATAGGATCTCTCATTAGTTATATTAGCTCATAACTGGTTACACTAGCTTAAAGTCAGTGCATTATAGCTTATAACATCACATGTAGTCAGCATTGATCAATAAAAATCCATAAAAGTCAAACCCTCACAAGTTTTCAAAAAGTCAATTGTGCTTATCTCAGATTTTTCCTAAAATCCAAAGAATTATTGTGAATTTAGTACAAGGATTCAGGACTTGAAACTTCCAAGATTTATAGTCCCTCAACTAAACTTTTGATCCCCACTCTCAATTTATTTTTGTGATTTTTGTGTGGGTCCCACCCAAGCTCCAAAGAGAGCTGCAGGGGGAGATAATCCCCTATCTCAGATCTGCTATCACAACATCATCTGTTTTGTGTTCCACAGCTTGCCATGGTGGGCCCCACTTTTTTTATATTTTTCCTAGGTTCCAGGTAACTTAAAATAATTTTAGAAATTTTTATAGATTTTTCTGTTGTCTTTTAGTAATTTTTAGATTTAATAATAGTTTAATTAATAATTAATTAATAATTAAGTTTTAAATAGCATAATTAGTTTTTATTAAGTAAGACCTAGTTTTTATATTTTTTTTAGCTTTTATATAAAATAATATAATTTTAGAAATTTTTCTAGAATTTTTACTGTTCATTTACTATTTTTTATAATTTAAAATAGTTTAATTAGGTAATTAATATTTAATTAGTAATTAATTAATATAAAAATCACAAAAAGACAAAAATACTTATTTTTAATTTTAAAATTATTTTTTAGTTATTTTATGATTTTAGAAATTTTATTTTCATTTTTCTAGTATTAAATTAATATTATATTTAAGTATTTTAAATATTAATAATTAGTATTAATAAGTAATTAATTAAAAATAAATAATTAAATAGTGTAAAAATTAATTTTCTTTTTCTAAAAATTTTCTTTTACCCTTAGGTTTGTAAAAAATTCATTTTCACCCCTGGTGGTTTTCAGATTTTAGTTTTCACGTTTTATTTGGTACGTTTACGTTATTTAAAATATAAACGTACGCGTTTTAGGTTTTAAACGTTTCTGGTTTTTCTAACTTTCCAGTCTTGTTCATATAGCTTACTTAAGCTATTTCATTGTATAAATCAGTAGTGTAATCAATCTCAAACCCCTTTTTTAGTCAAAATTCACCCGATCACAAACCCGTTTTTATACCATCCACACCTCGTCGGGACATAACGACCTGGGGAAACACTGTACTTCCACGGAGATTTGGTCTGAGACGTTTGACCTGGTTGACCACTCACCTGGTCAATTTAGGTTGGCCGTTTGGGATCAATCAGCTAGCGACTCAGGCGACGACATCGGGATCCCAGGAGGCTTCACCATCACCAGGTGAGTCTACAGGTACCCCGGAGGAGGGGAGTGGGGCTAGTGGGGGGAGTGGGGGGACTCAGGAGTAGCGTATGGGTTGTTTGGGTTGATTTATATTTGTTTTGGGTTATGGACAAATGTTTGGATAGTTTCATGGATTATTATGTCTTTATGTAGTTTATGTGATAGGATTCCGCTACATTGTTCCCACGTATAGTTTTGTAGCGTATTGCGGATAGCTAGCTTATGTAGTGATCATGTGATAACGGTTTTTGAACCGTATTTTGCGAATTTGGATACAAACACATGATTATGTTAATTTTTAAGAAATTTTGATATGTATCATATTATGTTTGGCGAATTTGTGATTTGAGTGTCTTGTGGTGTTGTAATTAGGTTATATATAGGTTCTGGATTTGTAGTGATAATGTAGATTTTTTCCGAAAAAAATCTGGAAATTACCCATTTTGCAGCAATTTGCTGCAAAATGGGTCAGGCACTTTTCGCGGGGACATGTCCCCGCCAAAAGGTTGCTGCATTATTAGTGAGCACAACTTTCAGCGGGGACGTGTCCCCGCCAAAAATAAACACCATTTACTTGTAAAGTACTTTCAACGGAGAAGAGTCCCCGCTAAAAGGTTGCACCATTTATTTGTAAAATACTTTCAGCGGGGAAGTGTCCCCGCCAAAAATATGCACCATTTACTTTATAAAATACTTTCAGCGAGGACATGTCCCCGCCAAAAGTGTTGTCACACTGGCAAGTTTGACCTGACCAAAATTGTCCACGCTGGCAGCGTGGGTCCCACGTGTCACCGCCAAAAGAGAGGTACGTCGCCGCCGAAAGTTTACAGCGAAGGGCTTTAGCCGAGGCACTTTCGGCGGGGACATGTCCCCGCCGAAAGTGTTGGGCGGGGAGATGTCCCCGCTGAAAGCGAGGAAATGTCCCCGCTAAAAGCAGCGTATGTTGTAGTGAAGCCTGAAACAAAAGGAAGCACACGTTAGCCTCGTCTTGGGTTTTATCCCAAGACCAAGCTCCGGTGTGAGAATGAGGATATGGCTAACGGAAGTATATGAGAAGAGAGTATGTGAGATAATTAATGAGAGTAAAAGTATGGTATTGAATGTGATACCTTGCATTGAATGAGGTTGAGTATTTATACTACTCAAATCACTGTTCAACACTGACCTGGGGGGATGGAGCGCCGATCTATTCTTGGCTGCATCTTTTGGCTACTGTTCATGCCTGGGGAAACATCCTTGAAAATCCGGGAATATGGCGCATGCTCGGTTCTTGCTATTAACCGCTGGTTTATATCCATCCTTACTGTCAAAGAGTCATTTTGATCATTCCCGAGGTGCTTGATTATAATATTACTCCTTTATACGTGGATACACGTGGACTAGGCCGGCGGATCTTTCTTGGTGCCCGTTTGGTTATGTGCCGTTCGGAGTTTACCGTTCGGCCACATACACGAACACTTGTTTACTTGAACTTTTACTTAACACATTTTCATACTTGTCATTAACAAAAAGTAAAGAAATCGTTACATAGAAATAACGCTTTTATGACTATAGAGATAACGTTTTAAATAGATATGACGTTTTTACATATTAGTTTCCAAGTTAATACGCTATACACGTCATATATGACTGACTATATGAGTGTCTGTGTCATTGTGTGTGGGTTTGAAGACGTTTTTCATGGGTCTTAACATACAATATTGTTAATGTAACAAGTGACCTATCCATTATGTAGACAAACGGACATCTTGATTTTATGAACATCTCTAGAAGCCATGAAAAATAGTACGGACATCTTGATTTTATGAACATCTCTAGAAGCTACAAAAAAGAGCTTTTAAGTCAATTTCGCTTATGGCTTATAAAATCAATGAAAGAATCCAAATCTTGTAAATAAGTGTTTTAGTTTGCTTTGATCACTTGATCATCTAATTTTATCGAATAAGCATTAAAATTTTCATTGCTCATGATTTTATCATAAAATCATACAACGAAAGAAATCGTTTGAAGAAAAGGGGTGTAGCTTTCTGTGTAACAATCGACATTATTTCCCATAGTCATATTATACATTTCTGAGTAACAACTAAAATAATACTCAACAAATTAAAGCCAATGTTAAACCTTTGTCACTCTACACGGAAACAAGTTAGTTAATTTCCTAAATTTATACTAGTAGCTAGTGAACAAAAACTAATAGCTTTATGGACACATTACACGGAAATCTACAACTATTTTCTTTGTCATTGACAAAATTTGAGTTCACACACTAACTAAACAAACTACACCATGCGTGTGACGCACATCAACGTGGCCATCACTCTTTCAACTATTTCAGGAACCATCTCCAACATTTACACGATAAAGACCACCTTACTTGTCATCCAATCTTTATCTTATATTTAATTAAAGACTCCGACCCTTCTAATTTTGAGTATATCATAAGTTAATATTATTTATACATGTTCTCAAATTAAACAAGTGGAACCGACTGTAACCATAAGTATAAAATCTATGGTCGGTTCCTTAATAAAAGGGTATACAAGGCAAAAATAATAATAATAATAATAATAATAAAAAAAAAAAAAAAAAAAAAAAAAAAAAAAAAAAATTGGAACAAACTCACAAAGTGTTGATACTAACCATGTACCTAAACCTAGAACTAAACATGGAGTCAAAGCAAATAAGGTGGAGGTTTGGTTTATCATGTACGGAGTAATACGTTCATAGATAACAACTTATAAGAAAAAAGAAGATATGATTCTAAAATGAATAAAGCATGCTATAAAGTAAAATATTTTTGTAATAGAGTACTGATTGAGAGACTTAAATAATGTGTCTAAGCTTGTGTGGCATCATCCTAATGGCTGCAACTATGGGTCTCGCTTTTTCACAAACCATAAGATCATGCAACATATGTTTAGACACATCTTTAGACACATAATTAGGATTCCCAATCATTTTCCTTCTTAATATATCGTAATTTGACTCGTTTATTAACTAAATCAAAAGTTATATATAAATTTTTAATTTTAATGATGCTAAATCAATCTAAATATGTGTTTGCAAATCAAGATAATAATGGAAGCGTATCCAAATTAAGGATTTAGGTAGTGTTTGATAGCAACTTAATGTGTCTTAATTGAAAAATAGGTAATTTAATTAAGTCATCAAATTGATGTTTGTTTGGTGTTTAAAACTAACATATGACCTTCTAGAAAAAGCCAGGAAGATGAGGGTCTCTAAATTAAGTCATTCTTTTTATCCTAATTTTATATATCTACACTCCCACTTTTTAACCTTATATGAAATAAAAGGGTATAACCGTATTTTTTTTTAATTCAGATACTTTATTCAGCATACAAAACAAATAGTCATTTATTCATTTAAAAATAGACAACATATATTTAGACAGACACTTTAATTTAATATGACTTAATAAAAAAAACTAAACAAACGAGACCTTAGTGTCGTGCTAAGTTACAACCCCTTGCCTGTTAATTTTTGCAATATAATTTTTTGTGTAACATAAGAAAAAACACTTTACCTTGTATAACACAAATTATAGGCTCACGACTCACAAGACTACTTTTTTTTTTTTTTTTTTTTTAATCTTTTTTATATAATAAAACAAAACCCATATTAAGAATTTTTCATTTTAAAAAAATGCATTCATACCTTATTTAGTAATAATTGTATTTAAAAAAAAGATTATTTATCTATAACACAAGTAGAAGATAAATACAAAAGATATAAATAAGATGCAATTAGCACAAATAGAAGATAAATACAAAAAATATAAATAATATGCAATTAATAATAAGATTAAAATATTTAAATAATTATCTTTAATAAAAAAAAACTATAATTAAACATAATAAATCAAACAAAACAAAAATTAAATTATTTGTTTTTTAATAAATAAAAATATATGATTCAAAAAAATTTAAAAAACCCGCGCATACACGGGTATTATAACTAGTTTTACACTAAAAAATCATTGAAGAAAAGTCCTTAAGCCATGACGCAGCAACACCGTCCACTCTCAGACTAAAGGAGCGCTCCGAGTACAACATCAAATGTACCTAAATTATAAACTAATATTTCATAAATAAGGAGTATTCAACTTCGATTGTTAACATTGATTTTTCCTAATAAACAATTAGTATGTATCATTGTGACAGTACAAAAGAGGATATAACTTATTAAATTCACTCATAATTTCTGTTTCTTATGCAACAAGAAGAGTACACAACCATGACCTCATCACATACGCGTTTACACGTTTTACTTTCTTAACCAACAAGACACTCTTACACGGATACTCACACTCTTAACTCTATCCCTCAACACCGTATATATATAAATAAACAACCTTCACACTTCACAACTCACACAAAAACCAAACCAACATTCCATATTTCCCAACAACCTTAAAACTAGAAATAAAATGACAGTAAAAAGAATGCTAGAGGACGACACAGAAATCGAGCAAATGGCTATGGCAAACTGCTTAATGCTCCTTTCACGTGTTGGAAAAACCGAACCAGACCGTATGTTCCATTGCAAGACATGCAACAAAGAGTTTCGGTCGTTTCAAGCGCTAGGTGGACACCGAGCGAGTCATAAACGAACCAAACTAAATGATTTCCTTAGCCAGTCACCACCTAAGCCCAAGACACACGAGTGTGCTATCTGTGGACAGGAGTTTGCTATTGGACAAGCTTTGGGTGGTCATATGAGACGACATCGAGATGAAGTCACAGGAAAAACTATAGTTACGAAGAAGGAACATGTGTTTTTGGATTTGGATTTAAATTTGACACCGTATGAAAATGATTTGAACTTAGTGATGTACAGTAATTATTAGGGTTTTATATATTCTATTGGTGTAATTCTTTGTTTTGTATAGAGTTAGTTTTGATCGAGGTTCAAATTTTGGAGTTATTTATTGTATCGTAGTCTCTTGTTCTTTGTATAGAGAATGATTAGTGAGTAATACTTCTTATTTTTGTTTTATTTTTTCGTGTTTTTAAGAAAAAGATCTGAACGTGATGTTACAAGAGGATTTTGGATAAAAACACAATCGCACCACATGGGTTTTTAAAAATTTATTCCTTTTAAAACGAGAAATGATAGAATCACAAAATGACACATCTCATTTCGTAATAGATTTTTTGAAAATTCTCTTGTAGTTCTATCATGTATCTTTTAAAACTTTATTCCTTTTAACAATCTCAAAGTCCGAGAAAACGTACGTTGATGTTACAAGAAGATTTTTGTGTACGTTCCGCTCAATATCAATCATGACTTTAATTTTCTAAGATTCTAGTAGAAATTAGGGTTCACACACATGTGTGATGAATTCCTTACTTTTCACTGATCGTAGGGTACCGAGAAAAATGATTTTTTATTTTACTCTTTTTATACAGTTATGAGTTCACATTTGTTTATTATTTACACTCATTCCGTCTCTAAATATAAATATAATTTTACTATTTTAATTGAACTTTAAGTTTAAATATTTTTGTTTGTATTATATGCTCGATGAAAATTATAACAAATGAAAATACATTTAAAATACAATCTATTTATATATTTTACATCAAGTATTATATAATATAAAATATTCAAGGTTAAAGTTCGATAAATTAGACTTATATTTTGAGACGATGGAGTATTTTCTAATAATTGTTTGTATAATAAGAGAAATTTTTTTTGTGACTGTCACTTCTTTATATAAACTAAAACACAATTTCATAAATAAGTTATTTGTACGCGTTTGTGTATGACAATGAAAAAGGCATACAATTGTTGCAATCATGTGAGCCTAATGATTCACTTGAGATCAAAAGGAGTGAATCTCGTGTTCAATAGGTTGAAGTTCTTAAGGCTACCAGCTGAGTTACATTTTTTATGTGGATTAGACGTGTTTAAGGGATCAATTGACGGCCAAACTAACTAAATTCTTGGATTGAATTACTATGAAGGTATGGAACTACGATATTGGGAAGGGTTAATTGGAACCATCGTAAAAGAATCTTAGCATTTGTTGCTAGAACTAATGTTTCCAAAACCGGATCGAGTCTCCAGTGTATAAGTCGACACAATTGTTCCATTTTTATCTATTAAAATATGCCTTTAATCGTAACCTGTATGCCTCAAAGAGGGTGTTTTTTCATCAAAACGGTTAAATCCTTGGTAGATAGACTTCTTAAAAGAATACTTCCGACAAACCTATATAAGCGCACAACTCAACAAAATCATTTAAATTGAAGATTAAAAGACAATTATTAGACACTCTAAACGATCTTGAATTGCCAAAAACCATTTCACATTATCAAAAAATTAAAGGTATGAGTTTTTCTTCTTCTTTTCATATGTGGATTTCATTGATCCGAATCAAAAGTTAATCAACATGAATAGAATAACCTTTGCAAGTTATTCATTATGCCAACATATGTTGGTGTTCGCTTTGCTTCGTATGAATTAAGTATTTAATTTGGCGAACTTAATTGAAATTTGTAATTAGAACTAAAGTTTTCATTATAAAAAATGTTTGAAATAGTCTATGAGCTCAAGCTTATACGAAAAAACATATATCTAAAAACTAAAATAAAAAACACAAATATTACGTAATAAAGATGTCTATGAGCTCAAGCTACTCTGGAAGGTTTCTTTTTATGAGCTTCTAGTTAATAAGCTTCTGGATTTTAAAAGGTCTTATAACATTCATTGCCAAACAAAACTTATATTATAAAATATATTATCTTTAGAAGTTAAGTTTTCATGTTTTACACTATTATAATGAACAAACTAACTGTTACTAAGAGTTTTAATTTTATTGATGATGTTGATGCATACACTATAGTAAAATCTTGGGCTCGCATCTATGATCTAGAAGTAGCTATTTTCTAGAACTAGGGCTACCACTACATACCTCAAAGTCAATATGTTGTCCATTTACGAAAATGTAATAATATAAAACTGAATATGCATGCTCTTTTAGAAACTATGGTTTTCAGACTCTCCTTTTAGCTACTAATTCACGTAACATGGATTGTTTACAAGTTTTTTTTTAACAAACAAATTTACCGAGGTTTTTAAAATCGGAATCCTACTTATGATCGTTTTCGTCTTTGCAAGATCGTGATTGTAAAATCGGATCGAAATTTAAGATCTTACTATAGTGACAATTTCTTAATTGTTATTGTAAAATTATGCAAATCTACATATTATTATATGTCATGTATCATGAAAATGTAGGTCAAAATTATGATTATGAATTTTTAATATAACTAGCATCTTATTTTTCATATTCTACAAAACTTAATACATAAATTTGTAGTTTTTTAGTTAGTTGTTCGAGATAAGTAGATTGGATTGATCAAGATCTTAAAAAACTATGGTTAAAATAAAGATTCTATTAAGATCCAATCTTGCAAAGATCCTCGTAAGTTCGGGATTCGTTTTTGCTTTTTATTATCGTAAATTCGTAAGATCCTAGAATCAAGATCGGCAGATACGGAACTTGAACATTGTTGAAGGATTGACTAACTTGAAAAATATTTATTTTAAAAGGTCGATATACACTAACTTAAAATTTTGTATTAAAATTACTAACGCAATATATAAAAAGGTATAAATGTACATATAGTAAATAATATTGAAAAGGCCACAACCTTCTCGGTCCTTTCTAAATTGCTTCACTTAACAACCATGAAATTTACTACTATCTACTAACGTGTGTAAGTGCTCACCGCATTTGTATCAACGAGATTGGATGCATATTTGGATCAGTTTTATTATACACTCGCCGTTTTCTAAATGAAATTTGAATTATTCAAAACAAAATAATATGTAATAAGATGTAATCCAGTAAAAGAATAGAACAAACAATTCAATATATAAAACTTAAATTCCTATGTTCTAATCTTTTGCTCTATAAACATATATGTACAGTCCAGTGATGGCAATCGAATCCATCATCTTCCATATATTACTTATTGTAACTAAAACGTCCTCATCTTATATAGCAAGAGTCGTTTTAACACTATGACTCCATAAGTTCAAATCATTCTCATAAGGCGTCAAGTTCAAATCCAGATATAACCCTCTTTTCTCCGACACTGGTTCGACTTTAAGCACTTTCTCATTTCCACTGTCGCGATGGCGCCTCATATGACCACCCAACGCCTGCCCAATCGCAAATTCCAACCCACAAACCGTGCACTCGTGTGTTTTTGGCTTAGGAGGGGACTGTACGGTCCCCTCACTACATTTCGGGCGCTTGTGACTGGCACGGTGCCCTCCTAGAGCTTGAAACGACTTAAACTCTTTGTTACATGTCTTGCAACTAAAAACGCGATCCCTAGTAGACCCCGTTTGACCAACACGTGAAAGGAGCATCAAGCAGTTTGCCATGGCTAAGTTTTCGACTTCTCTATCGTCTTGCCAGCTTCTTTTCATTGTCATTTGTAATGTGATATGTTGATTGGTTTGTTGTAAATTAAAAGTTTGTAAAGGTTTTTATGTTGTTGTTAGGTTTTTTGGAACATGCATACATATATATAGTGGCACACGTGTGTGGCGTGTTGTGGAAAATTCAAGTAATTAAAGATGTAGTGTGTGACCGCGTACGCCGTAAAAGATGAGGTAAGTGCTTCAGTTAAGGAATAGGCGAAACTTCTATGAAATCTAAAGCTACAAAGAGTGGAATAAATCATAAATATTTTATTCGTTTTCTTTATTGTTTATCGAATATTTGAACTTTTTCAATTCTCATAGGTTGGCCTTAGTTGTCAACGTTTATAACCGATTATATTTGTTTGTCACATCGTTTAAGGCTTATTCAGACATGGTTTTTGAGATATTGTCCCTTGACGTAGTGTACTGCTAGCTTGTTTATTTTATTTTTCTTAGAATAAATTGAAAAAAATGTACTTGTGTTCTGTTTACATTGCAAGTGCACTCCTTTTTATTTCGAGAGTGATGCGAGAAATGTTTGGTGCAAATTAAGCATCCAATATATCTAAAAACATCTTTTATATAATAAAATAAAACATCTATTAAAATTTTCCATTTCAAAAAAATCAATTCATACCTTATTTAGTAATAATTTTATTTAAAAAAAAATTATTTTCTTATTAAATAACATTTTATATTTATCTATAACAGAAGATAAATAAAAAAAATATAGATAAAATGCAATTAATAATAAGATTAAAATTTTTAAATAATTATCTTTAATGATAAAAAACTATAATTAAACATCATAAATCAAACAAAATAAAGATTAAATTATTTGTTTTTTAATAAATAAAAATATAAGACTTAAACAATTAAAAAAAAACTCGCGCGTGCGCGGGAATTATAACTAGTACGAGGATACAAATTGTTCTACGCCATAACGATATCATAGAATATTTTATCTTTTTTTATATATAAAGAAAAATATTTTTGTTTAAAAGTTTTAAAAACTTAAAATAATTAATGACTTTTAAAACTTAAATTTCAATATTTTCCTTTTATTTTTCTCACAAAAAATTTTAAACAATATTGCCTAAATGAAATATTTGCCTTAATAATGTTTTCACAAATTTTAAAAATATACAACTTTTGACAACTTTTGTTTTATGTAGTTTTTCGAAAAAGATAGAGAGAGAAACTTTTATGCATTTATTCTCACCATTATTATTCCGCAAACTTCACTATATAAGATATCATATTCTAAAATAGATATTGAATAAGTTGTTCAACAAGTTTCAAACAAAACTGAGATTAGAATAAGTATGATATTTTATTTATTGCGTGTTCTGTTTTAATCATGTATATTCATTTTTTTTGTATATTTTAGATTCATCTCATATTTGCTCTCAATCACGCTCCCAATCTTGATCCATACCTTAGTTCCAATATAACAACTATAAATGTTTGCCGCTAAAAAATCTTGTTGCTATGATGCACGAGTAATCGTCTAAGATATTCGTAATAATGTTATTGTTAAGTCATATTACTTGCTGACACCGTATAAGGAATGGTCTATTCACCATCCATAGGGTAGTTTCTAGCATGTTGTGCGCGCAAGCAACTTGTAAAAACATGTAAAACTAAAAAAAAAAATCTAAATTGATCACATCACTTGTAATTTAACTGTAATTTTCTTTTTTTGCTTTCAATTCATTTATTTTCATTAGTTGTGTGGGTGTTTTGCTACTTAAATCTACGTTGGTATTTTATTATCTTTATATAAAAATATATATGTGGTTACTTTTTATAAATTTTAAACTTAATTATTATTAGGTTAAACTCGCTATATCTAAGGTAATCAAGTATACAAAGTTATTCGATATTAATTGTTAGAAACTTAGGAAGTAGACAGTGTCTCAAATCTTTCTAGTTAATTGTTGACTCAGTGTAAATGACTTGTGAGTTTATAAGATCCAGCATCTTTTTTATATATAAATAAAATAGCTTTTAATAAAATTTAAAATGTTTTGGGTGATAAAGTTATCATTTGATTTATAAAAATATCCTAAACTAAGAACATTTAAAAAAAAATTATTTAATTAAGTCAAAAACTAACAACTACACTTCACACGGAAAAAGACACAATAACCTGAGCTAAAAACTATAATACACTCTTGCATGGATATATATATATATATATATATATATATATATATATATATATATATATATATATATATATAATTTAGATCAAATAAGATCAATCTTAAAGTTATAAAAATAAGATCCAACTAAAATTTGACAAGTGACACTCTCGTTAAAGTAAAATTAAATTTTTTTATTAAGTACAACTAAAATTGTTAAAGTTCCGATGATTTTCTTTTTTAAATTGACAAAACTAAGGTGATACACTTTGATTCGACATGTAATGTATCAGGTTAAGGTGATACACTTTGATTCGACATGTAAATTTATAGTTGTGTATCACTAATCTAAACTCATGTATCAGTTGGTTATTAGTTACTAAAATGTTAATTCGTATTAATACTTTATTTTTTGTGTATTATTGCTAATATGGTTATTTATAAAATGGTTTTAGTGGTTGTTTAGACTAGATCTTATTTGTACAACTTTAAGTTTGATCTCACATTAACCCTTATATATATATATATATATATATATATATATATATATATATATATATATATATATATATATATATATATATATCACTACTACAAAAAAAGCTATATAGATCGGTTAGAAAGCCTTATATAGATCGGTAACTAACCATTCTATCTAAGGGTGATCTTTATGAGAGAAACACAAATAGATCGGTTGAGAACCGATCTAATAAATACAACAAATAGATCAGTTGATATGCCAGAACCGATCTATTAAGTCAATTTTTAGATTAAAGAAAAATCAAAATTTTTATCAAAACCGATATTTTTTCCAAATTGCTGTTCAATCACAGAATATACACTAATATTCCAATACGTGTGTTCAGCAAATAATCTTACAATACGACACCAAATGGCTTCAAAAAATACAACACCATATAAATATATACAAGCAAAGAACATAATTCGAACGATAATTGTTGTATAGTTTGTCACTACGTGTATCACCTGATTACCAATGAGAAATGATAGATGCACTGATGCATTGATGTTGCAAGCCCATTCAACTTCCGCCTTCCGCCATGAAGGCTTCGACTATATCAATCAACATATAGTTTATTGCAAGATGTATCATAATCTAATATGGAGTAATATTATTCTAAACTATATAAACTACATCACCAATAGAGCAGGCTCTGCAAGAATAGATATCATGATTGAAGAAAAAAACTATCACCATGCAACTCTACTATTTATAATTAAACTGCCAACTGAGACCATACCTTTATTATCATCCAAGTAAGTAAATAAACACGTCCTTTCTAACTTCATAAAGTACCATTGATCTCCTGCAACATCATCGATCACCTAAAGCGCATTAGTTTTGTGCTATTAGTTAAGACAACTTAATTCAGCTACAATTAAGTCACATCTTCTGATGCAAATTACCACACAGTATGCCAATACTTATATTCAAAAGTTTACTTCATTGATCATTGGACTCATTGCTTTCACTAAGACAAAAGTGATCGAATACAAGTGTTGTATCAATGTTGACCTCCGCTTATATTTGGTGTTTTAGCACAACAATCTTGTGTTCTTAGCGTTTCTCTTATACAGCTGCGTGTTTGCCATGTACAGTCATCATAAGCACTAATGAGAACTTCAAAAGAGAAGTAAGTGTGGAAAACTAGAAGGGGGTTGAATAGTTTACCGATTAAAATCTTTTTAACTTGTTAAGTTAGCTTTGAAACTTTCCGTTTGATCAAAGATATGTACACAAACACAATATATAACATGCAAGTAAATGAAAGAAACGATCAAACCACAACACGAGTATTTATCGTGGTTCGGCTACAAGGACTCTTTTTCCTTGCCCTACGTCCACGCCCCGAGTATCCAACTCGAGAGTTTCTTTCACTAGTCAACGAGCTCCTTTCACCGGCGGAGAAAACCTTACACGTCGCTTATACTTTTACCGACACAAAGCTAGATGTCGAGTTCTTTACCAAGGGTACAACCACTTCCGTTAGTTCTTTTACTAGGGTACAACAACTCCCAACACTCTTTGTATTTTGAGGACTAAAATACTAACCACTCACTACAGAATATACACAAACAAATGAAGCGTAAACAACACGATTTTACACAATACTAAGCTACCAAGTCTTGCAACGTTATGTTGGAAACTTGTAACTTTTCACGACCTTGTGAGCTTCTTTGCTACAAAAAGAAACTTTATATTTACAATGTTAAGAGGTTAGAAGAAAAGATGAGTGTGTGTGTAAAATATGATCTCAAGAGGTTAGCCAAAAATCAAGTTATGGCTTGGTATTTATAGCACACCATACTGCAGGCTTGGCGGCTGAGGTTCCGCCCGTGTACCCCCAGGGTTTCGTCAGTGCTGCAGTAGGTTTTTGCAATAACTCTTCAAACCAAACAAGGTCTTGTCTCATAACTCCTAGCAACCAAACAATGTCACATCTCATAATAACAAGTCAAATACAAAGCTTGCAAGCAACAACAAAGTTAGTTAAACACATTTCTTTCCATAAATGCATAATGACAAAACTTGTCATAAATGTGATGTGACAATTTCTAATTTAAGAAATAAACTTGTGTTGTGTTTTATGAAATGTAAAATGTCGCAAAAGTCTAGTTTATGCAAGTCTTAAAAACTAAGATTATGTTTTGCTTAGAAACTAAAGTTTACATTTTGTCGTTAACAAAACTTAGCGAATATCGTAAAATATAAATAACGTTTTTAGGCGATATTTGTATTAACAATAAGCGAAACGCCAAAACTACTTGATTAGAGCATATACTAGTAACATTAGATTACATGTGTATAAGATCTCGTACCATTATACCTGTGTGTCTTTGAGTTGTCTTAGAGCATATACTAGTAACATCATATATCATCCATATCACAATTTTTTTTTACTAATTTAGCTAACAGATTATTTAGCATATCTTACCAATTTTGTTTGAATCATATTCGCGCATGCTATATCAAATCTCAAATCTTAAACTCAAAGATTGATGTTTACAGTGTGTCCTTATCAAGCCACCTCGCAAACATGTCTAAACATTCTTAAGGTTTAAACTCTGGAGCTGTGTGACCTCCTCCCTATAACAATACAAAAAGTTTTACATGTATGTTATCATATCATATTTACTAGTACAATGGAACACTATAACGCTAATTGATTAGTATTGTGATAAGTTTCATGATAGTTATCTCACCTTTACAGTAGCAAATGTCAAGTTGTAGTCATATCTGGCACATTTCATGGTGTATCTGTAAAAACATATATTAGCAGCATTGTGCACATATATTACTAGTCACGGTTGCTTGAAATGACAAAAGAACTAACCCGGCAACTTGTTCGTCAACAAACCAAGGTCTCCAGTCATCTATGACAGGAAGTTTTAGTGACTCGATCTAGCTCAACGTGCTCAAATATGGAACATCCATATCATGATCTCCACTTTTTATATGCAGAGAGAGGAAAAGGTGAAACATAATGGATATTTTGCTTTAATTTCAAGATCTCTAGATGCTACATGTAGGCACAAATAATAAGATCAGCAATAAAGAGAAGCATAATAAATGGTATTTACCTATATATAAGAGCTCGACAATTTTTATCAGTAAGATTTCGATGATAACCAACAACACTCATGACAAACCATTGGCACATGAAGCCAGCATAGGAATCACCACCAAAGCTAACTACAACAAACCATTCAAAGCTAAACTACAAATAACCATTCAAAGCTACACAATAACAGATTCAATTATACCCACAACATTCAATCTTTTAGCATCAATTAGCCCACAAACCATTCAATTAGACCCACAACAAACCATTAAAAGCTACACAAGCAACAATCGACTATGGTCATGATGAGCATCTCCTACCCGCGACTCGCAACATCTTTGATTTTTCAAATTACTGTGTGTGTGATTTTGATTTTTTATTTTAGGATTTGTATTTGGTGATGGATATTATTTTGATTTTGGTGATGGATATTATTTTCAAATTAGTGTGTGTGTGACTGAAAAGTGTTTGGGGAAAAAATGTTGAGGTATAATTTTGGGGTGGGATATGATTGAAAATTTTTGATTTTGGGGAAAAAATGAGATTTTGATTTTGGGGGAAAATTGGGGCAGGATATGACGGAAATGTCACGGGCCTTTTGTTTATGTGAGAAGTATATAGATCAGTTATTAACCAAAAAACCGATCTATTTATTGAATTTCCCCTCCTTTTCCTTTGTTAGATCAGTTTTTAATCTAACCGCTCTATTTGAGGTGATCTATGTAACCTATTGTGTAGTAGTGTATATGTATATGTGTGTGTATATATATATATATATATATATATATATATATATATATATATATATGTATGTATGTATGTATGTATGTATGTATGTATGTATGATGCTTTGTAAAATCTTTTGCTAGCTAGTTGTTTTAATAAAATTAATCGGTGGTGGAAAAGAAAACATAGGTTACAGCATTTTGGTTACACCCAATTTTTCGAGCATTGTACGTGTGGAATAGCACAAACAATCATTCATACAATTATTGGTTTTTACATATATTTCTATTCCTGTTAGAGCGTCGGGTGTGGCAATGCCAGAACGACATCATTCACACGTGGACAGGCCAATGGCGCCGCCATTCTGGCTAACACCCCCCCCCCCCCCCCCGACCCCCCGGTTGCCATTCAGGCGTGTGTAAACTAGTGCACCGCAAATTTCATTTTTAAAATTTGTTTGCCCGTTTGTTGTCCAACGGCTAGATAATATCCACTTTTCATTTTTTTTAAACTAAAACACAACTATTTTTCCATATAAACCCTTATAAATAACTATGTTTATTTGAATGAAAGAAAAATTAGTTGGTTTGAAAAAATGCAAAAGAAGATAAAATGATGGGTCCGAAAATAGAAATGACTTGAGCTATTAATGAATAAGTATTTTAATGTGTGAATGTGAAATGCTGAAGTTTGGTGGTGAAATGACCAAACAACTCAAGCCACTAGTGCTGAGCAGGAACCACCGCAAACCCGCACCGTAAAAACCGAAACCGCAACAAAAACCGTGGTGCGGTTCCTGAAAATAAAAAAGTTGCATTGCGGTGCGGTTTCTGTTTCCACCGAAAAACCGCACCGTACCGCAAAGTCATATTCATTTTTTTAAATAAACCAACTAAAATTCATAATTTTTATATGATAAAATGCTTTTGTATATACTTTCGTAATTTTATTTCAAACGCATTTTATAGGATAATTATTGTCTGAGTTTTTAGGTCAAATAATTTTATTTTTCTATTAATTTATCATCAAAGTTTTAAAATTGTTCATCTCATTTGACTTTTACTATTGCATATATATATATATATATATATATATATATATATATATATATATATATATATATATATATATATATATAATTTCATACTAATACACAACAATTTGTATATGTATATTTCAATTCATTATGTAACCTTATGATATATTTATTTTATAATAAATATATACGAAAAAATATAATTTGAAAAAAAAAGAAACCTGCAAAAACCGCAAAACCACAAAACCGCGCGGTTGCGAATTCTCATTTTTTAAAAACCGCAATTGCGGGTGCGGTTCGGTTTTTACCAAAACCCGCACCATACTCCTATGACATGTTCTTGATACACCTTTTAGGTATCCTGTTTCTTTCTAGTTATAATCCATACAATGATCCCTAATGTCATAATCGGCTCTAGAATACTTATTTCTAGAATCGATAGTACTAGTAATAAAAAGATCGAGTAACGGATGCCAGTAGGTCATGTATCACAAACTGGACTTTTTAATTCATTTCTAGATGGATTTTCCTTATTTGAAAGTAAATAAATTCTAGAAGTTTGAACTTTATTGTTCAAGGTAGTTATAAGAAATGCAGTCTTATTATGCAAGCTGATATAGTCGTCGCCGTGCATGCCGCCCCATTAGTTGATTTCTAGTACTGTTTATATATGGCCAAAAGAAATGTGACAATAACCATATTTGCTTTAGTATTAGTATGTAAGCATGCTTTGTATATATTTAAAGTCCAGAGATGACTTTTTATCCACTTAATTTAACTTCTGAAATGAAGTTACCTTATTCAGCAATTAGATGGCTTAGTTTTTTCTTTACATATATAAATTAGAGTCAACCCATCTTCACTAGCTTGAGCAAAACAACTTGGGTTTAGAGTAAGGTTTTGACTTTAAGAAGTTAATTAATGGGCTTTCCAATAGTAAACATTAGGAAGCTACACTCAAGTTTTAGGCCATGCATGTGTTTTAAAGAACCATGGTATTTGATTATTGATTGAATAATTATATGGATGATCATTACATATTCTATATAAGCTTTATAAAAATTTGGCGTGGTTCATACTTTATAATAACAACAGTATACCTCCATATAGTTGTTAAGATCTCGATTTTGATATTAAGACCCTACGATTTTACGATTCTACAAATAAAAAATGATTCGAATCCTAAGTAGGATCAAATCATGCCCAATAAAATTGTACATATGTAGTTAATACCTATATATCTGTTATTTTGAGCAAAATATATCTATATATCTGAAGCTGTTAATATATGTGGTATTGGTTTGGACACACATGGGTAGTTATGGCGAATGAAAGTAAATTGGGAAAATTTTCAAACCAATTTTGGTCTATATAAGTTTGAGCGCGCAATATAAACTTTGAGGACCACATATATACAGAGTAGTTTGAGTCTTCATTGCTTTACATTTTTTTTAATACAGCTTTTGGTTTCAAGTGTCATGTTGAGTGGATGTATATGAAAACTTTGTTAGCAATGTTCAATTGTTCATAAGTTTCAAGGTTAGCATTGACGACAAAAAATGATTAACAATAACTAAAATTAATTATGCTCCGTATTAGAGTGTTTATGGCCTAGTTCGAAGGTTCTCTTACCCCTTGATCCGGCCTCTTGCTAAAACCGATCACATGCATAATTTTGTTGTTGATTGGATCCTAGTAACTTCATAATCGAATTCACTCAATGACATGTTGTAGATTTTGTAACACGTATGTGTTTTGCGTTGTTTTACCTTGGGCGCCTGTAGTCATGTGACATTATCGTCGCTAAAGGTTGAGCGGGAAAAATTTTCATGCCAAAATTTGTGGAGCCAAATTTATTTGGTTAAAATAAATCAAAAATAGAATTATATTACACCTTAGCAACGAACGGATTGTGGCTAAGCATATTAACTTTAAGCATATTAATACTTTTTTTTTTTTTTTTTTTTTAGTTATATATGTTTTTATAAAATCAAAAAGTAAATTATATTACCTTTAGCCACGACACGTGTCATTGCTAAAGGTTTGATCGATATTTTTTTAAGCATAAAGCCTTACGTTTAAGTCTAAGCTTCAAGGTTTAAAACACATTTAGTGACGACCATGTCAAGAAAGCGCTTTTTATTTCATTTAGCGAACCTATACCCTTTTACTTACGTGAAATTGAGGTGGATTGACTTGTCATTTATAATAATGTGGGAATTGCATATATATCCCTCTAAAAGCTCATATTATAAATATATCAAACCTAAATTTATAATTGCATATATATCTTTCTTAAACGTTAAAAATGTCGAATATGTCCAAATAGCTATTTTATACATATTTAAAACCCAATAATACATGAAAAATATAATTTAAACATAAGATGTATATTATGCCTTCCTCTACAATATTATTTCAATATTCATGATCAAAAGTTTAAAACTGACAGCAATTATACACGAAATTTTGAGTTAGTTTCTATTTCTAAATGGCTTCGCATTTTTTATTTGGTGATCCAGTAGACTTAAGTGATTTTCAACATTACGGTTTCGTCATTTGTGCAGGTTTTAGTTGTATGGATAACCAGTTGCAATTATTATTTGATTTTATATTACCAAATTCATAGCTGGTTGGATTTATGTGGCGGCGATTAACATGTGCAAGTGGTGCAACTGCACCGGACCTCTCTTTGTAAGGGCCCCAATTTAATATACATCCATTAATATGTATAGTTCATATATAAACGTTTGGAATTTTTAGTGTCTTTGTTAAATATTATCAAAGTAGAACCTGGTCACATACAAAAAATATTTTAATATTTATATTATTATTATTATTATTATTATTATTATTATTATTTTACAATAATTATTATTATATTATTATATTATTTTATTATTATTATTATGTAAATATTATTATAATAAATATTATTTATTATTATATAAATATTACTCCCTCCGTCCCAATTTTATTGTCTATGTTTCCTTTTTGGGATATCCCAATTTAATTGTCCACTACAAAAAATAAATATGAAAGTTTAACCAAGTTTACTATATTACACTTGTTTAAAATTATTATTACACATCTTAAAGAAGACTTTAATTACTTACCTAAGGGCAAAATTGTTATTCTATCAAAAAGTAAGAAAGAGAAAAGTTGTAATAAATGTAATTTTTTTAAACTGCGTGTTTTTTGTCGAGAGACAATAATTTTAGGACGGGGGAGTATTATTTTAATATTTATATAATAATAATAATAATAATAATAATAATAATAATAATTCTGAATTACAATGTAATTCAAAACTTCCATCCAATATCCTATATAATATGAATTCCCTCCTTTGATGTAATTGTAATGGCTGAATTACAATTACAACGCAAACCAAACAGGCTACGTAATATAATTTGAATTACAATTCACTCTATTTCGCGAAACAAACAACCTACGTAATGTAATCAAATTACAATTACATTGAATTACACCAGATTACGGTGAACCAAACACCCCCTTAAGAGTAATATCTCATGTGATAAAGCAATGTAATATGATACTAATTCTGTTATTATATATATGAGTATTATCACAGGTGATTAAGCAAAAGAATGTAACACTAATTCTGGTATTTTACATATGAATAATGTCACATGTGATAAAATAATAAAATGACCAAAAATAGACATCATTTATGTCTAGTTATTATATATATAAACAAAGGTTTTTTTGAATTTTGCCACCTCATTTAATCCATGCTAGCAAATAAAGCCACATGTAAAAGCCACCTGGACATTATTATTTTCAAAATCTGCTAAGCATTTAAGGTGTGTCAAACATTTTCGTGATTTAAGCTCTTTATTAGCTTAATTAAAGGAAAGTCAATCACCCCTCTTGAAGTCTAACGATTACAAAATTATGCCTTCAGTTTTTATGCATCAAAGTTATGTGTTTGCCTGTATGGTATTCTTTTTTCTTTCATCATTTTCTTTTTCCGTCATAAACTTATAATTGTAAGGTCAAAGGTATGTGTTTGTATTTTTTTTTTTCTTTTGTTACATATATCCTTAAATTTTGACGAATTGATTTAGAAGTGTTTCAGGAATCCAATTGAAGATTGAATTTCAAGATATCATCTTTGTCCTTACTGAGATTTAGTATGCTAATATGTTTCATTCGGGTAACTTCAGGTGAAACAATGTTTTCATTGTTTTAACGGTCTAGATTCATATGTTTTATTTGTAATGAATATGATTTTGACTATGATAATTTGAATTCTTCTATGGGATGTAAGTCAAGTTATTTAAGAAGTGTATAAAAATGTTTGATGAAATGTCTCAAAAGAGTTTTAGTTAGCATATATGAATAATCACTTATGTTAATGCATTTTTGATATTGGAGGTTGTTACTTGGATTTAATTGTTTATTTGATGTTTAAATACTTTGCAAACAGATAGCATGTTTCAATGATTTATGTGTGTATAGGTAGAACCAAATAAATCAAGATTTTGAAAAACTTTTGTTCACATTTAGGCTCTCTTAAATTGGTGTAGAGCATGTTATTTTTTTTTCACGCCAATGCACTTTCATGTTATTGATACAAGGTAAAATGCATTTTGTAGGTTGTGGTGTATCAATGTTATTCATTTTTACAATCATTAGTAGAATTTGATACATGTGAATTAACCATCATACATAAACCAAACCATCATACATAAACCAGTAAATGGGTTTGTTGAAATCTACAATATATAACCTCTTAACACGTTAATAATCGGAGGACAATACGATAAGGACAACAAATGAGTGTACAAATGGTTTTTGAAAAAAAATTAAGTAGATAGACAAGTGAGTAATTAAATTAAACTTTTGAAGTATTATCAAAATGAGTTGGGTTAGGTTTAGATAATCCACGTACATTTTTACCTATTAACGTGTTAGTTATTTGAGTATTATCTATTATGAGTTTGGTAGATTATTTAGAGAGGATATTGTACTTTCTTGTCATCGAATTCGACAAATTATTGAATGAATTTATAAACATACATCTCTTCACGTTGCGATGATACAGTGATACATTAGCCTTGGAGATGCCTTTCTAATTCCATTTTTTTCTTAATGGTAACACATCATTATAATCATTGATACCTATGTTTCTGATAAAAGTTCAGATGATTAAGTTAACAATATATGACGAGCTTTTTACATCGGTGAAAATTGATATTTGTTTCACATATGTATCTCACACTATAAGCCTTCAGTCCACCTACATTCATTTTTTGTAGATCGACTCTTTTACTGCACTTTTTTTATTTTTTATTATTTATTTATTTATTTATTTATTTCCCTTTGCCATGAGATTGTTTTGAATGTAAATCACTTTTTTTCATTTTTAAAATCTGTTACATATAAGTTTCACATTTAAGCATCATCCGCTACCCGAGCATATAATTACTATATATAGTAATGTAGCGTCAAATGACGTAATCTCACGTCAGTAAAACTTTGGGCTTTTCACCAGGCTCCTTTTGGCCCATCATTGGTCCGCATATTAGTTGTTATACAATAACCATATTCAGTTTCTCAAGACATTTTGTATCTACACAAGTTATTTAATATTCAGTCAAATATAAATCAAGGAAAGGTGGCTTCTTCATATATTGACCTTTATTTATTTTGCACACTACAAAGTACAAAGGCCAAACACAACCCAGTGTCTTTATAAACAAACATGCTTATTTATTGCTTATTAATATAACCACTTTATCAACATCCACAATAATGTTGTTATGGTGGTGGTCTTTACTGTTCTTGATCAATATCCATGGATACACGTCCCCGCCGCAAAACGTCATAAAAAACCACGCCGTTTCAATTTTTTTTTTCAGACTTTTTAACCCCGCACCGAACATCTGACCCACTTTCTACTTAACAAAAAAAAATACTGTGCAATAATTAACAACATGAAACAACGCCCCGCCGCAACGCGGCGGACCGTTGCCCACCTCGTTAATAACAATGTAGTGCCGAAGTAGTTGCTATCTTATGCAAACTTTTATTTTATGCTACAGAAACTATTATTGTAACGTTTTTTTTTTTTTTTTTTTTTTTTTTTTTTTTTTTTTTTTTTTTTTTTTTATGCAAAATGTTTGATCTTTAACATTTGTTAATTTTAATGTTTAATTTCTTTTCTTATACTTTTTATAAGCTACCCGTGATTTATCACGGGTTTATAAGCTAGTGTATATATATATATATATATATATATATATATATGTGTGTGTATATATATATATATATGTATATATATATATATATATATATATATATATATATATATATATATATATATATATGTGTGTGTATATATATATATATATGTATATATATATATATATATATATGTGTGTGTATATATATATATATATGTATATATATATATATATATATATATATATATATATATATATATATATATATATATATATATATATATATATATATATATATATAAAAGGGGAAGGTTAATGTGAGAACTTTCTTAAAGTTGTAAAAATGAGAACTATTTTAAAATACCATTAAAACATTGATACATAACCATTTTAGCAAAGATGCACCAAAATATTATATAGTAATAAAAGTTAACATTACATCGAGTAATAACCAACTCATACATGAGAAACGGATTACTGATACACAATTAAATTTTTGATACATATACAATAAAATCTCAAAAAACTAATTTCTTATACATAAATTGATACACCTAATAAACAACAACCACTAAAAACTTGATACACAATACTAAACATTGATACACATTACACGTTGAATCAAAGTGTATCACTTAGTTTACGTCAATTTTCATAAGAAAACTCATCAAATCTTTAACAATTTTAGTTGTAATTAATTATGTTTTTATTTTTATTTTTAAGTTGAGTGTCATTTGTAAGATTTTGGTTGATTCTCATTTTTATAACTTTAAAAAAGTTCTCATTTGATCTCAATTCTAGTTAACATGCACTTTTTTTCTAGTTACTTCCATAATCCTTGTATTTCTTCGTTCTTGCACAAAATACTTCCATAATCCTTATATAACTGAAAAGCATATAATCTAAATCATTGTGTACAGCAGTTAACATGCACTTTTTTCTAGTTACTTCCATAATCCTTGTATTTCTTCGTTCTTCCACAAAATGCTTCATCGTTTCCTCGTTCGGATGTTCAGTTGCAAAAGACGACCCAGTAAAAAATTGCAATTGTGGTTGAAGAAAGCACAACATATCCATAAAATAAACTGAAGAAGCTCAAACATATGTGATATTGTTGATACAAAAGTTGGGCGTTCCTTGTTTGGGTTCCTGTTCTCGTACCAATTAGATCTTAATGCTTGAAACCTGCGCACTAAGAAAGTAAACAAACACCGTTAGGCTTATCGTGGGATTGTCTCCCACGATTATCCTCCGGCGTGAGAGTAAGTAATCGATTTTAGGGTTATGTAGAAGAGTTTTAGGGTTGTGAACCGTACCTTTATCGAGAGTTATGATATTGTTTATATAGGAACGGAATCCTTATTGGATACGTGCGCCTTACTTTTCGGTATATATCCGATTTGGATATATATCCCTTAAATAAGAGATATCCATATCACAACTATAAATAACTTTGGGCTTGGGCTTTCGTGAGCCCAAGCCGTTAGCGAACCGACCCAAATCATTGTTATGATAGCCCACTCATAGCGGGCTTGGGCGTTAGTAATGTGTATCATTTGGGTTCGTGAAACGAATATAGACTATACGTCATCATGTCCCCCCAGTCTAGTGTGAGAGGGTCGTGGCCGCGTATACTAGACTAAAAAATATCAGCGGTAACCGTGGCGGGAAGAATTCAAAATATCTACCGCCAAAAGTTGGGACTAGGTATCTAGTCCCAAAATATCTCTAAGATACCTCGAGAAATGGGGAGGTCATCCACGTGTGCTACGGAAAACATGAAAAAGTGTATGTACCTCATGGTATTCTAGCCACACGATGGAGATAGTGGGATCCACGTGGCATACATCCGAGGTAAGAGGAAACCCTATATAAGGGGTATTCATTTTCACTGTGTTTACCACAGTAAAAAAAATCCAACTTCCTCCCATTTACAAATCTTGGTGCAAGAAAAACTTAGTAGCATAAAAGGTAATTGTGTGTGCATACCACTAGGAAAAAATGGTTCGTCAATTAGAGGAGTTCCACTCTGAGAGGGACGAGGATGAACTACGTCAGTTCTCCTCGGATTACTTTATTCCGCTGGCGGTGCATCCGGAGGTACCGGATGCGAACGCATGTATTGCGGACTTCCTTGAGGGGAAGATAGGGGTATACACACGCTTTTTTGATTTCGCAAACCAGCGCGTGCCTATATCCCTATTTTTGAGCGACGTGCTCAACGTTTATCGCCTCCATATTTCACAGCTGCACTGTATATGTGCGGCAAAAATAACGAATTTTGAGGTAAACTTCCGATTACTTGCGGTCAGACCTACTATCAATCTTTTCCGCGCGTTTTACCACACGTCGTGGTCGAACGGGTGGGTAACATTCTCCAAGCGCCCAGGACCTTATCAGTGTTATGCTGAAAAGGTAGATTCCCTTAGGGATTGGAGAGAGAAGTTTTTCTGGATAGACGATAGGGTATTCACCACGCTCTCTAGGTTTTTTTTACCCAAGGGACGCTTCCAAAGGATGAGCGCCCAGATCCCGGTACATACAGTGTGGGAGATACGGTGACCATTAATAGTAACCGTATCCCCATCAGCCCCTATCCCGAGGAATTTTTGGTTCATATGGGGATGAGTCCCAATTACTTCGGGACAAGCGACGAGGTGCCTACGTTTTTGGATGAAGATGGTCGGGGTGGGTGCTTGTCCTTTATTATCCTCGCCTTTATAATGTAAGCGTTCTTGTATATTTTAGCTTTATCAACTAACTTTGTTCTTCTTTTGTTTGTTCATGTGTCGTGCAGAAATGGATCGAGTCGCCGTGGTGAAATTGAAGAAGCCGCACGCCCCTTGAAGGAAGGCGAAGTGCCTGTCTTGGAGGCTTCTGCTAGACGCCTTCTAGAGTTTTCTCGGGATGAGTCTTCGGACGCCTCACGGCCTATTGTGAGAGCGACACCCGTGCAGACTGTTCTTGTGCAGGGAGTGGTGGCGCCTGAGGTTGCGCATGCTGAGTCGTCCACTGGCGCAGGGATTCTGAGAGTGGATATTGACTCTAAAGAGGAGCGCCAGGGTGTGAAGCGCAAGGCTGTTGTTGATGATGGTGAAAGGTCCTCCAAGCGCAGACGTCATACCATCATTGTGGATGAATCCACAGAGGAGTAGACGTCGTCGTCTGTTGCTGCGCAGGAGAATGCTGGGACTGCGCCTCCTAGGTGAGTGACCTTTACTTAAGTATTTACATTTATATGTGTTACTTCGCGGTACTTATCCTTGATTTTTTTGTTTTTGCGTATAGTGGCAGTGCTGCAGGGGCTGATGCAGCGTCCATTGAGGGGTTGGTGCCACTTCAGACGGCTCATTGCCATGTAGAGGAGCCGGTGAGTGCGCATGAAGAGATGTATACGCAACAGCTGATGGAAGAACTTTGTCCTACTGCTGAGCGTCAGGCTGATTTAGTTACTCAGCTGAAGGCGCGGTATGTTGGGGAAGGTAGCAGTCTCGCTCAGAAGGATGAGGAGATTGCCTTGCTCAGGGCACAGTTAGCTGATGCGCGAGCAGAGGTAGAGTCTACCACTGTGCATGCTAGGAAGGTTGCTGATGAGAAGCTATCCTTGATGGTGGATCTGAAGCGTGAACATGCTGCAGCTGAGCAGCACAGGTCTAGCTGCGCCTGGGCATTGAAATACTTGCAGGAGAATCGGAGCAAGCATTTTGCTCAGCTTAATGAGTTCTGCGAGCGCGTAGAGGAGAAGGTGAAAGTGCAGGAGAGCTAGCTGCGGAAGCTAAGTATAGAGTACGATGAGGAGTTATATTCTCATCTTATGTCTACCATAGCTGAGCGCAGGTATGTATCTTTTATTTTGAAGTCTTTATTTACTATATGCTTTAATGCTCTTTGTACCTTCTAACGCGTACGTTGTTTCGTGTGCAGGTGGTTGATTAGCCATGGTTTGCGCTTAGCTGCTATGGGCACGTTGGAGTCCCCGGAGGTCGTAGAGGCCTTTGGGAAGGTCGTGGAGTGCGTTGTGGCACGCGGCAAGGCCCAGGCTGTGGAGGAGCTTCATGAGAACAAGATGCTGACCGTGCCACTTACAGAAGTTCATGGGTACAGCGCAGATGCTTTTGATGAGCTGGTGGAGGCCATGGAAAAGATGAAGGTCTTCGGCTTTCCTCAGATTGCCCGCTTGGAGCATGATCAGGACTATCCTATTAGCGTGATCATGCAGGGCCTAACTCTGGCCAAGCACATAGCTGAGGATGCTGAGGCGCACCCTGACTTCTTTTTGAAGCCAGACGAGTCGCAGCTGAAGGTGCCTGTTTTTGTCCGCCCCCGCCACATGCTTAATCCCTTTCGCTCTTGAGAAGGAGATTTCTTTGAAGAAGTGCTTAGAAGCACATGAGACAAGAGCTGCTCATAAGAAGGGCGTGAAGGGGAAGGCTATTCTTTGCGGTGTTGGCGCAGCCCATCTCCCCAGGTCTGATGGGATTCTCGTTAGCGTACCAACGGTGTCTCAGGAAGATAGCAGCCTTTTAAGGAGGCTGAGTGAGCCTGGGGAGTTGGCTTCTACAGCTAGTAGCTCAAGTCACAGGCGTGCTCATAGCATTTAGATATGTATTTTTGTAATTATAACTTGTATAAACTCGTAGTTATCATGAATAATAATTTATGTCTTTTTTCGTACGCCTTTTTATTTGTACTTAGAGTGTTTCTCTTTTTGTGAAAGATCATCCAAGAGTCAAATTGAGACCATGACATAATTAAAATGACTTATATTAAGTGCGTGACTTAAAAAAATCATAAGTGTGAAGATAGACTTGCGTTATTTTGCAAAGACTTTATCAAATGACCAAGAGTATTGGCTCATAAATTGCTAAGCATGTACAGTGTACGTGATATTGCACATCCTTCGTGGAATGCGCATTTAAACTTACTTCAACGTCTTGAAAATAAGGTGCTTAGCAAGGATGCGTGATCCAGTATTGATGGGTTTGCAACCCTCTTACTCAACGAGTTAGTTAGTAGGTTTACTCATCCTTTCTGCCATCGTAGGTCTTAATAAGTGCATGCACGCCATGTAGGCAATATATAAAACATAACGATAATGAGACATAAGAAAAATGTAAGCAATAAAGTTAAATGTGTTATGAGTTAGCTAGAAACCACAACATTTTATTAATTCTTGCAAGTTTTTTAAGATAAAAGACAATTCCTAAAAGGAAAAGAAAATTCAAATACAGACATTTATTGGGCACGTACTAAAGTGCGAGGTTGTCTGCGTGTGAGCTGTAGCCTTTCCTAAAGATAGCATCTCTTGAGATTGCAGATATTCCAAGTGCGTGCCAGCTCATGGCCTTCCATGTCGCGCAACTTGTACGCACCATTGCCTAGTGCATCTGTGACCTCATAGGGTCCTTCCCATTTGGGTCCAAGCTTGCCTGTATCTTCTGCGTGGCTTGCATCATTGGCGCGGTATACAAAGTCTCCTGGCCTGAAAGAAGTATGTTTGACTTTTGCATCATAATACTTCTTCATCTTTGCTTTAGCCTTTGCTTCACGTATAGCTGCGCGTTCACGCCTTTCTTCTAGCACGTCCAAGTCTATGCGCCGCTCATCATCATTTGTTGTGACGTTTATTTCCGCTGTACGGATAGTTGGCATTCCAATTTCGGCTGGTATAACGGCTTCTGTTCCATAGACAAGAGAGAATGGTGTGTCTCCGGTACTGGTTTTGATTGTCGTGCAGTGCACCCATAAAACATGTGATAATTCATCCACCCATCTTCCTTTGTGTCTGTCAAGGCGCGCTTTTATTCCTTCGCCCAAACTGCGATTCGCGCGTTCAACTAGGCCATTGGTTTGTGGGTGTTTTAATGATGCAAAGTGTTGTGTAATGTTTAATAGCGCTCACCAGTCTTTGAACGGGTTATTACAGATTTGTTTTCCGTTGTCCGAGATAATCTCTCCAGGTAGTCCAAATCGACATAAAATGTAGTCCCACACGAAGCGTTTGACTTGGTTGCCTGTGATTCTTGCCACTGCTTTTGCCTCAATCCATTTAGTAAAATAATCTATAGCTACAATGAGAAATTTAAGCCCTCCTGCTGCAACCGGAAAAGGGCCTGTGTGGAAAACTAGAAGGGGGGTTGAATAGTTTTACGTCTTTTTCGTTTTATAAAAGTTTGGTTCTAAAGAATAGACGCAAATTTCAAAAATCTTTGATACAAAAATATAGATACTAGTTTATTCACACTTTTCGTATAAACACTACTTATATAGAATGTTGAGTAAAAATTATGATTTCATATATCACATATAAGTATATATGTATATATATATATATATATATATATATATATATATATATATATGTGTGTGTGTGTGTGTGTGTGTGTGTGTGTGTGTTGTAATATGAGTATATCCTTTTGGTTTGTTTATATAAAATTAATGTTGTGAATGGAACCTAGTTTGATCTTTATGTGAAATCAATATATGCACAACACAAGCAAGTATAACTATATACGAAATGCTAACAAGTAAGTAAACAAAGAGTGAGAGATGGAAAGATCAAACCGAGAGACAAATGATTTATAGTGGTTCGGCTACATGGACACCTTCCTTGACCTACTCTACTCCCCGAGCACCGAACTCGAGAGTTTTCTTCACTAAGTCAATAACCTCCCTTATGGCGGAGAAAACCGTACACACCTTAGCTTACACCAATTTAACGACACAAAGCTAAATGCCGGGTTCTAATCGTAGCTAGAACCAATCTCACAACTATAATCACAACACAACTCCTTCTACACTCTTTCGTACCTTCTACACTTCTTCACACCACTTTTTTCTTCACACCTTCATAACTTCGATCTATCCACTACTTCAAGACTTATACTTCTTCCCAACTTCTAGGCTTCTATGTCTTCAAAACTTCACTACTTCTTTGTCTTCACTACTAATATCTACTACAATATACTACCACTTCTTATATCTCCTTCCACTAATCCTATGCACCTCTACTTCTTCACTTTTAGTACCACTTTACACCTTCAACAAATCTAGATCCTATATCTAAATCTAGCTAACCAATGTATACACTTTATACACCAAAGAATGAATGATTTACAAGATGAAATGATCAAACAACTTAGATAGCAAGATGATACTAAGTTGTAATACTTCTAGTCTTGATAGATAAAAGTATTCTTCTCTTTGCACTTGAGTATTGAGGCTTGAATCACTTTGAAACAAAGGTTAATGTTTATGTGATCAAAGGATTTTAGAGAATAGAAATGGAGGTTTGAATCAGAAAGTTTTTAGTGCAAAAAGGTGAGAAAAAATATGTGGAATGATCCAGTATTTAAAGGACCAGAAAACACTGTTCTGGAGCGTGCCGGTCCTCTTAATTAGGTGGCGGTCCCCTTAATGATTAAGGGGGCTGCCTAGTATAATTAAGGGGGCCGCCCTCCTGAACGTTGGAATTTTCTGTCCTTTTGTGAGGAAAATTTTCTGGATTGGATTTGCCATTTTTGGTTGAAAATTTGAATTCATATATTTGTAATGAATTAAACATATTCTTTTGATTCCAAAAATGTTTTATAAAAGCCTGCAATGTTAATGCCTCATTTATAGAATGGCCACGGTGAGGTGATGGAGGTTAGCTCTTGCTGTGGTCGGCACGGAATTGGCCTGTGGACATTGCAATCGCTGCATTTTTTTATCATGTCCCGCGCATCGCGGTGCATGGTAGGCCAATAGTATCCTGACCGCAGGACGCGCGCCACTACGGACCGTGGTCCTGAGTGCATACTACATGAGACAACGTGAATCTCTCGGAGTACATAATCTGCCTGAAGAGGTCCAACGCACCGGAGCCATGGTTGTAGGAATGAACGTCTATACAGGACGCCATCTCGTAGTTCAAATCTCTACGTTGTGCGCCGTACTCTACGAGCATCTTTCTGATCTTGTGGTAAGATTCCTTTGCTAATAAAATCAATGATAGGTGTCATCCATGTAGGATTCTGTTCCTCTATCACTGTGGATATTTCCATCTCCGAGATTGATTTGTTTTTTAGAGTCTCCACCAATACCTGTTTTGAGAGGTGCACAATGCTTGTAGATGTGATGTTGCTAAGCGCGTCAGCTTTCCTGTTCTCTCCTCTAGGGACCTGTTTGATGGTGAACTTATCAAAATTCTGGATTAGAGACTTGGTTTTTTCGAGGTATTGGACCATGTGTTCATCCTTAGCCTCATATTCACCTAACACGCGGTTAGCTACTAGCCTGGAATCTACATTTGCCTCTAGGTTGCGTACGCCCATTTGAGTGGCAATGCGTAGTCCAGCGAGTAGAGCTTCATATTCTGCTTCATTGTTTGTGGCTGTGAATTCAAAACGCAGTGGGTAAGTGAATTCCACTCCTTTTGGGTTGGTGAGGATAAGGCCTGTGCCTGATCCATCCATGCAAGAGGATCCATCTGTGAATAGAATCCATGGTTCTTGTAGTGTTGTTTCACTTTTTGTAGGTGGAGTGTCAGTATCTGGCTTTTCGCTGATGAAATCTGCCAGTATCTGTCCTTTAACTGCGGTGCGCAGTTTATAAGATATGTTATACTCGCTTAATAACACACTCCATTTTTGTAGCCGTCCGGATGCGTCAGGTTTAGAGATAACTTGCTTGATTGGTTGGTCCGTGATTAAAGCTACTGGGTGCGCTTGGAAGTATCGGCGCAATCTCTTAGATGCGAACACTAGAGCTAGGACCAGTTTTTCCATGGCAGTATAGTTGGTCTCTGTCTTTTTGAGTGCTTTGCTCACAAAATATATTGGTGTTTGAATGGAGTTTCTATCTGTTAGTAGAACCGCGCTGACTGCTTCATGGGTTGCAGATAAGTACATGATCAATTCTTCCCCTGGTCGGGGTGCAACGAGTTTGGGAAGTGCTGCGAGATGTTGCTTAAGTTGTTGGAAGGCTTCCTCTGCCTCTTCCGTCCAACGAAAGTCTCCCTTTTTTGTGCACTTCGTGAGTGGTTTAAAGATAGGGAGCGATTTGTCTGCTGACTTGGACAAAAAACGGTTTAGCCCAGCTAGCTTTCCGTTTAACGACTGGACTTCTTTCAATGTGCGCGGTGAGGGGAGATCGATGACAGCTTTTGTCTTTTCTGGGCAAGGCTTGATGTCGTCAGGTTCTATTAAATATCCAAGGAACATGCCTTCTGTTGCGCCAAAGGTGCACCTTTTGGGGTTTTAACTTCATGTTTATCCTTCCCAGTGTTTTGAATGTCTCCTCGATGTCGCGAACCAATTCCTCCTCAGTATGACTCTTTATAACAAGGTCATCGACATAAACTTCCAGGTTGCGACGTACTTGCTTTTCAAAGGCCATGTCCACTAATCGCTGGTATGTTGCGCCCAAAGGTCATTTTCGTGTAGCAATATACCCCTTGACTTGTGTGGAAGGCTGTTTTTTCTTCATCCTCCTCTGCCATCTGAATTTGATGGTACCCTTTGTATGCGTCTAGGAAACATTTAAAGGGATATCCGCACAGGGATTCTATCTTCCAGTCTATTTCTGGTAGCGGGTAGCAGTCTTGTGGACATGCTTTATTAAGATCAGTGAAGTCTACGCACATTCTCCTACTGCCATCACTCTTTTTTACCATTACTGGGTTGGAAAGCCAGTCATGGTAGTAGACTTCCCGCATGATGCTTGCGTCTACCAATTTGTGTACTTTTTCCAAGATGGCTTTTGCGCGATCCGGAGCTTGGCCGCGTTTTTTCTGTTGTATTGGAGGAAATCCTTGTCAGATTTGTAGCTTGTGCTCTGTGATAGATCGTGGTACTCCAGTCATGTGCTTTGGTTCCCATGCAAAGATGTCTAGGTTCTTTTGCAAGAGTGCGCACACGACTGCTTTGCCCTTGTCAGATAGAGACCCTCCAATTGATATTTGTTGAACTGGGTAGTCAGGGTGGATGGCAACATTTAGGTTTGGTATTTTAGCTGCGCGCTATTCTGGAACATTCTCCACTTCGCCGGTGACCGCGTTGCATTCTTTAGGTGGCACTGTGGTATTGTAGAGGGTGACAATGCCTCCTTCTACTGGGAATTTGAGCATCCCATGTACTGTGGATGGTACAGCGCGCATGGATGATATTCCAGGTCTCCCAATGATGTCGTTGTACGGTGAAGGAGACTTTATTATCATGAAGTTTATCCATGTTGCTGTAGAGTGTTGTTCATCTCCCACAACAACAAGTAAGCGTAATTTCCCCATAGGCCATATCTTTTCTCCTGTGAAGCCAGTCAGCGACGTCGTGGCCGGTATTAACTGACTTTGTATCTCAGGTCGCAGCCTTTTGAAGCAGTGCTCATACAGAATGTTTGCGGATGCTCCTCCATCAATATACATGCGGCGAGTATCGTGTCCCGCGGTATGTATCTCAATGGTTAGTGGCTCTACTACTGCGTTGTCCGCAGCTAGAGTGGGGAAAGATATTTCATTCCCTGAAGAGAATTTTTGACTGACCCTTTGCTTCGTTTTGCGCTGCCATGACTGTATCATGTAAATAATGTCAGCCTTATCTTTGGAATGTTCTTTTTTACCTCCATTCTTTTCTTTCTCCTTCCTTTCTTTAATATTTTTAACGAGATGATCCATTCTACCCTCCTTTACTAATTTGTCAATTAGTTGTCGTAGCTGGACACATTCGTTGGTGGTATGGCCCTTTTGTCCATGGTATTCGCAGTATCCGTTCCTTACACGCCGGTCCTCTAGAGTGCGCATTGGTGGGGGGTTTTGTGAAGTTTGCGCCTTCTGTTACAAATATTTCCCTCGGAGTCTTTGTGAGGGGGGGTATACTTGTCATTATCTCGTCCACTTCCCTGACTGCGATAATTCTTGCTGCGATTGCTGCTCTGATCATTGGATTGTCTCCTAGGCTGTTCTTGCTGCCTATAATTTGAGTAGCCTTTTTTACTGTCCGAAGCGGCTACTTCTCCTTGGATGAAGGATCTTGTGCGCTTCATTAGTTCATCGAAGGTTTGGGGAACCTTGTCATTTAATTTCCTAATGAGTTCTGGGTTATTAATCCCATTCATGAACCCTGAAATTTTTAGGACTTCAGGACACGCCTTGACGTGTATACATTCATCTTTGAAGCGCTCCACGTAAGTACTGGTTGATTCCCCTTGGCGCTGTTTTACTCTAGCTAGTTCAACATGGTTTTTAGCGCACTTCTTTCTCTGGGTGAAGTTCAAGCGGAATGCTTTTTGCAACTCTTCAAACCCATCTATGCTCCTTCGTGGGAGCTTGCTAAACCAAGTTCGCGCATTCCCCACTAATGTGGAGTTAAACATATGACACCACACAGGTTGTGGCCAATTTTCGATAGTAGCAGCGGATTCGAAAATTTTTAGGTGGTCATCAGGATCACCCGTTCCATCATATGTTTTAATATTGGTGGGCATGCGCCTTTTCTTATGATCGGAGTAATCGCTGATGCGTCGTGTGAATGCATCAACTTTCTGACGACGCCAAGGAAGAGATATGTCTTCATCCTCTTCCTCTGGACTTCTAGTGTCCTGTCTCTTTGTCCTCGTTGTCCGAGGAGTCACTGGAGGAGAAATCATCCCTTTTGCGGCGCTTGCGCCATTTTTCATTAGAGGAAGAACTTGTGGGGCTTTCACTTGGGGAAGTTCGTGTAGGACCTTAGATATATCAACTTTAATACAAATATAAGCACTAGATGAAGTAAAGATGGTGACTTGATGCAATATGTGTGGCGTTAATATGAGAGAAAAAGAGTATAAAGATGAAGAGAACTTTTATTAAAAACATGGACTTAGGTTTTTATATTTAATTTTTGGTTAACCCCCAACATTAGGTGATCAAACTAGATGGATGGTGGTGATTTGTCCCTTGGTATGCACCAAAATAAGAGTATGCATTTAAATTTCTCTCTCTCTCTCTCTCTCTCTATATATATATATATATATATATATATATATATATATATATATATCCAAAATTTTAATTTAAATATAGCTAAAACATTTTTTGGGTAAAGGGGAGTAATCTTGAACCCTGGTAAATATATAAACCAAAAACGTTTAAGTACAATGGATATAGGTGAAATTTCATATCTCAGCCCGTTACATAGGCAAGAAGCTTAAATAACAAGATACTTCCTATTTTCTAAACAAGAAAACAAACCATTACTCAAAAGGATAACATAGGACATAACGAAATAAAATTACTTCCTAAGAACTTGAAGCTTGGTGCCATACATGGCATTAAAAGCATCCAAATTCCCTGTAAGATCATAAACCTGGTTCGCATAGTCATCGTAGTCATATTCATCATAATCATCCTCAAACTCTTGGCCACCACCGAATAGATTAGCAGACTCATCAAATGGGTTAGCAACCACCTCATCATAAGAATCAGAAACCATGATCTCTCCCACCTTAGAAAAAGGGTTAACTCTCTAAGTAGAAGAGGCGGGTGGAGTAAAAGAATCATTTGTTTTAGGAGCCACAACCGACTCCTTCTCTTTCAAATCACTCAAGAGGTTCTTGTGATGCAGTACCTGTCTTAGTAGAAAAATCCTGATTAACTTCCATTGTACGACCATAATTCACATCCTTATTAGTGTCATTAGTAGGAATACCCAAAGCATCCGTATCATCCATATTAAGAGCATCAAACTAGTTAGATGTAGAAATCTTCGTACCACTCGAACTAGCCACATCAGAAGCATTCTTCTTATTGTCATCCACTTTCTTAAGTTCAGGAGTAGTCTTTTTGGGTCGATACAGAAATTGCTTACCCACAACTGGTTTAGTAAACCCTCCTTTACTCGGGATTGTAGGACCACCTTGCTTTCCATTCTTTTTGTTTTTAACCGTATTGAAACCATCATTAACAGGCATAGTAGGCTGAGCAGAGGGCACAACAACTTTAGGACAATCAAAAAAGCGTATGACCAAAGATCTTACACTTATCACAACGCGGTGGTTTCCACTCGTATTCAACCCGAATCTTCTCAATAGTCAAACCCGTACCATCAAGTAAAGGTATCTTGATGGATCTAAACACACACACCTTGTGTTAGAATGATACTTTGAGTTATACTACCAAGTATGCGAAATCTACTTAGTAATACTTAGAAGTTTGATTGTGAATAAAAACAGTTGTATATGAATAAGAACAATGTGTAACCAAACTGTTAGCTCCAATATTAGTAATGATAATAATACGAGTGATCTTAGAATATCATTACGTTTACAACTTGAAGCTCTATGAATTGATACATATCTCTAACCTTAACCTAGGACCTCCTTTTATAGCACAAGGAGTCCTCTTCTACAAGATACGTATAAGTCTAATAGAATAGGATATACACAAAATCTATTTTATATTTATCTATACACGTTTCGTAACAATTATCCTGACAACAGTGGTAACAATATGTACTAGCAGTGGTAATGAGTTTCCACTGCTAGTGCATTCTTCAGCAGTTGTAATCTCCATGCTTAACAGTAGTAACTGTTAGTATAATTCACAACAATCCTCCCCTAAACTTATGATTTCTATGAAAATCCATAAGTTTCTTCAATCAATCAACATCATTGAGGATATAGGGAATTCTTCCAAACACTTCATTTTCTTCTTAAAGCCTGCATAACTCTTGTACACTAATCTTGTATTTTCTGAATCAAAGCTCTGACTTTTGCAGTATCTTCATGAACTCTTAATCTTGATGTCAACATTGCAGTAAGAGTTATTGCTCTAAGTGGATATTCCTTCTCAGCAAACATGAATACATCCATTCCAGCTTTTGTAGAAACATGATGAACCTCACATGAATCATAGTATGACCATGTGGTATGCAAATCTGTAGCTTCAAACTTCTAGTAACTGTTATTAAGATCAGGTTCATAAAGTCTCCTCAAATCAACCCATAGCTGCATTTCCTTCACATCTTTGAAGTTATCAGCCTTGAATCTTTCATCAACTAACTTTCAAAGCATATCAAGATCACTTCTGTCACAAGCTTTAATAAGATCTTCAAATTGAATGAAAGATGAAGTTTCACCTCCCAATCTTGTTATCTTCCATGTTGGAGCAAAATTCTTTGCTATGTAAACTTCCCAATCAATAATTGGATGTCTTACTTGTATAAGATCTGGATAGAAATCTTCTTCTTCTATCACTATCATAGCACTCAGCTGATCTTCTGTAAGTTTCTCAGATTTAGATTCTTCTTCTTGAGTAAATCTTGTCTTTTTAGTGACTTTCTGTTCAGAAGCTGTAGCTTTCCTTTTAGACTTAGGAAATCTTCTTTCTTCAAGATCATTAGGAATAAAATCACTATCTTGTCTTTTGAGCCTGTAGAAGATCCCTTCAATCCTATCATGAGACATGCCTTTGAATTGAGACATTTTCCAATTACCAACATGACAACAATAAGTCTTCATTTCTGCAATCACTTGTGCCTTGGTTGGTTGTCTTTGCTTCTTTTGACCTTTTCTAACTTTTCCAATAACCTCATCAAGTGCTTGTTGATTCTTCATTTGAATAAAATTAGCTAATTGAGCTGATCTCTGTTCTTCTCTCAAAGTCATGTTAGCAACAAGCTCAATTGCCTTCTTCTTGACCACGGGATCATTGGCAATCATATATTCAATCTCTGCTTCAGTTGGCACATAGGTGATCATTGGAGCCTTTTTCCTGAGAACAGTAGGTGGAACAGTGGAAATTGGATTAGGTGCAATAGTTGCAGTGGTTTCCAATTTATCCAACCTTTTTTCTTTCATGAAACTTGCAATATCCAACTCATCTTGCTTCTTTTTCTTTGCAATTTCATCTTCCACGAATTTTCTTGAAATTTCAGCATCATAATCTATCTGAGCTTGTTCACTTCTGGAAATCTTTCTTGGTTGCTCAGTATCTTTGCTAATCATGACAGCTTTACCTTTCTCTGCTCTAACTCTGTCAGCATCCTCCTCTGTAGTGGTAAAATTTTGACCAGCAATGGGAACTATTAACTCATCAGTGGAAAGATTTTGAGGAACTCCAACTGATTCATCAATCTTAAAATCTTTAGTGCCATAATCAAAGTCAGCATCAAAGTCATAATCATCTCCAAAATCAATTTTCCTCCCCTTAGTTTCAGTATCTGTTTTCCTCCCCTGTTTGGAAGAATTTCCCAAATCTTCACTAAAACCTTCTGAAGCAACAGCTTGAGGTGAGGATGAAAATGAAAGCACAAGTTGGGTAGATCTTTGCTTCTTTAACCCATTGACTTCTTCCTGCAAATTTTTAAGCTCTGCTTTTAATTGAGCAAGCTCTGTGGCATGTTGTTGCTTAGTCTGTGCCAGTTCTTTCTCCAGAGCTTTAACCTGTGTGACTAAATTGGTACGAAGTTCCATCAATTCATTAGTTTGCACACTACCCTCAACACTTCCAACTGTGTGACCTGTTGGGAGAGGTGAATCATAGGGCATTGATTCAGGCTCTGATATGTGGGAATCGCACCAGGCTTAACCTCTTAAGGGATCTTGAGAAGCTTACAACCCCCACCAGGCAGTGTACCTGATCGTTGTAGTATAGTATAGTGACAATTACCGGAGGATTGATCGTTCAGCTAGGAATAGTGTCGCTAGGATTAGAAAACCTAAATACTAGTTTTAAAGATGAGGGATGATTATTTTTATATTTTTATATTTTTTAGAAAGCAAGTAAAAATCTCGGGTTTGAAGGATTTGGGCGGAATTAGTTGCTAGTCAACTAACCCAATACTAAAGATGCAATCAAAATAAAAAACTAGAAATGAAAATAAACTAAATTAAACTAAGGTTGTGAGCAATAAGTGGAGAATTTGTGTTTACTTAGATTTCACTACTCCCTAGATATCTTTTATACGTTAATTACTTGTTATAGTTGCGTGGATGACGGATTGTATTCCTTAATACCATTCATGGGGTGGCGCACTTAATTCCCCAATCCTATTAGTGCCTACTTCACTCCTATGTCGAGCCGGCTAAGAAGCTCCTAACATGGGATCATTAGAATTTACTCATGCATAAATACAACCAATAAAACCTAGTGCACGTCAGTTCATGTTTCCTAAGACGTTCAAGCATGTTACCATTTGGAGATCTGCCAGTTTTCTTAAGCCTAACATCGAAATCATTCATCCAATACAACCATAAACAAGTAATCAACACATAATTAACATCTAGGTTTCATTAGATCCAAGCAAACACAAGATAGATCTAGCCTAGCATGATGGAATTAAGACAAGAACAAGATATAGACAACCAACACATAGACATATTGATTGAATTAAAAGAACACTTATCTCAATTACACATGAAAGGGTTCAAGGGCTGAGAACCCTTGAAAAGCCTGTAAAATTCGTACTAAGTTCGGCCTTAGGGTTTCTCCAAAACTTCTCTCCTTAATGTGTAAAAATTAGAAAACTATATATAGGAAATAGGGTCTGACGGCGTCAAGACAAAATCGGTGACGCCGTCATCTCGCCGCCAAAATACTTCTCGGACTGCCTTGATCTACTTTTGACGCCGTCATGTGTTATGTGTTTCCAGGCCGTCATGCATTTTACTCTTGACGCCCTACTTCGTGACGCCTTCAATTATGTACTGGGTCGTCATTGAAATTACTAATGACGCCGTCAGAAATTCCTTCTTTACGCCGTCACCTACTGTTTCCAGCAAGGAAAATTAAGACTTTGGCGTTTTCTTCACTTTTATGCTCCAAAAACGTCCGAATTGCTTCCTTTTCCAGATTTCTCTCCCAAAGTACCTAAAATCACAAAAGGAACGATTTAGGGCAATATTTGATCAAATAAATTCAATTCCGGGCTTAAATGACCCCCTAAAAATGGTTCATTTTTCGCCTCATCATATACCCTTACACTTGAGATTTGCTTATCCTCAAGCAAATGCGCTTTTATTCTACTCAAAATACAAGTTAGGGGTCATTTAACACTAATATAAAAGTAATTACAACAAATAATCGTTCCACTAAAGACCAATAGACAAGCACGGAGGTCATACACTAGCACCTCACAAACAGTGTTTAGATACTCTCATCTCTCGGGTGTAATAAAGTATAAATTACAATATGGAAACGAAAGATATCTCTCACTACCTGTCATAGCAAAATAGATTACCATAGGCTTGGGAAAGGATCAAATCTCCAGCACATGGCGTAAGCACCTAGGATAAACTATCAAAGAGGTCTTTCAAAGGGTTGTAATGTTAGGTGTATGGATATGAAATACACGGTTTTGTTGGATATAGGCAGTCTTTACTGGTGGCGAGTTAACAATCTTGGTCAATTACATGTACAATATGGCGTTGCTAAGCCAAGACTAGACTCGACTTAAGCTAATAAACGAAAAATAACAAAAACATAAAATAAACATAGAATAAAACGGGATGGTAGTCCGTATGTTTTTTCTCTTTTCCTTTTTATATATTTTTTTTCTTTTTCTTGATTTTTTCGATTTTTTTTTTTTTGACACACTCTTACCCTACCATCCGAAATAATACATCATAAGGAATGAACATTCCCCTTACACTTGAATTTTTACATAGTTTACAATAAACTAATCTAATGACTCGAATTAAGAAAATCAAAACACTTGGAGCACTTTTAAGATTAACGTACATATGGGGGTAATAAATGATGTTCTTCCCCATTACTCCATAAAATAAGTACTTTACCCATGAGTCCTAATCGTCCCAAAACAATATGTACAAGGATATGACTCGACTTAGCAACCATGTAATCAATTAGAAAGTTAACTTAGGGTTTAACAAATAACAATAATGCACTAAAGATGAGTGCATACACGGAAGGCTAAGGCGATTTGGTTGTACATTTAAGTGGGGTGTAACAAATTCTTCCTTTAAGTAAAATGCTTAAAGTTAGAAACGAAAAGATAGGCTCGGAGGGGTGTACTAGGGGTTTCGTGTACTAAAAATGAGTACAACGCTAAGGGTGTGGGAAAAATTAGTTGACTTAACTAGCCAAGTAATATGACTTAAATGGTCAAGTAATTATAATACGGGTTTAACACAAGGGTGATCCTAATGCCTCTTATCATGTAGTAAATCCTACTACACGAATGTAGTCTCACTAGCGGTCTCGGGATGCATCACTAACGCAAGTTCTAGAATCTAAATGCTACCGGTACACTCATAAGCACTAATAGTAAATGCTTTTCCTATCAAATCTAAAGGCGAACCTCACATATTTGGGTGGAAATTTTTTCTGAATATACGGTTATGTGCTAGTCATACAATCTCCTATCCATGAGACGCTTGCTATGGCTAAAGTTTCACTCCTAAATGTTGTAAAAAATTTTAAATTTGGCACTAAAATTGCACTAACAAGTATTTCTCATAGTTTTATTACACATCTACTATTAAACAAAACAAACTCAAGCGAAAGTGTATATGTAAGGTATCATCATTTTACCCTCCCCTTACACTTAGGATGAACATTGTCCCCAATGTTCAAGTAAAGAATGTAAAAGTGAAAAAAGTAAAACGAATGAAATCAAATACTCCCCTGATTCGCTCGGTATGGATAATAAGGTGGCCAGGTTAGATCTTCCTCCAAGAAAATGAACAATCAAATCTTCCCTTCCAGAATATAAATCATCTTCTTGTCATACATAACCTGTTAAACCTGAGAAAACAAACACAAAAACCCAAAGCATCAATCCAAACAAAGAAAACTCACAACTAGATGTAATTCCAGACTTAGGAATAGAAACAAAACAATTAAAGATATAATGCTTGTGGAATGAATGTTTGCAGATTTCCTGGAGTTTATAAAACTAAAGAATCAACAAAAACTTTAAGACTCTGGTATAAACAAAAGTAGCAAAATTTCTAGAATTTTACACATGACGCCGTCAGGAATTAATTCCTGACGCCGTCAGAAGTGACCTGCAGAAATCTTTACGTTAAGTTTTCGGAAAATTTCTGGAAAAACTTCTGTCCTACTTCCTGGAAAATCCTGCAAAACATCATTATGACTCGATACAAGCGTTTGACTCTAACAATTACTAATACACATGTCCATTTATTATTGTTGTGGTTCATGCTCAATTTCGTTCTTATAAACAAATTTGGATCTCCTTTACACTTATCTTTTGCAAAATACCTTTATATGCAATTAAGACGAAGTTAAAAATAAAATAAAGCATTTTCACAATTTACTTTGAAACATGAGCCACAAACAATAAAATTAAAACATGCATACGGAAACAAATAAAATCAAACAAACAAACAAATAAAAACACACAAAACATGGGTTGCCTCCCAAGAAGCGCTTGTTTTTGTTCGAGTCACGAGCCTGACTCTACCCTTATTTAACGGAAATAGGGGAGGTTTTCCCTACACTTAGGATCAAGTGTGGGTGAAAGTAGCGATACACACCCTTAGGGTGTGAATATGCCACGTGAGGTGAAGGGGGTGAGTGAATGGCTTCCTTAACTACAAGTATTCAAACCTATATCCTCTAGTGGTGCCTGGTCCAAGGGTTCTACCTCCATCGGGATTCCAAAAGTTTCTTTTACTTCTTCTGGGTAAGTCACGGGCGGTGTGTGTGCCTCAAATGATGGTTGAGTATTTTTTGGGCTTATGTTATTTACCTCATCATTCCACGTGTCACGATCACATATATCCTTAGGTAGTGATAATAACAAACCTAGTGCTTCATCCAACTTATGGTTTATTGATACGGCTCTATCCATAATTCCTTGGCAAACTAGGTCGCTTTTTCTATTAGCCTCACTAAAACGAGATCCTAAACATGGAGGTTGTTCATAAGAATCTATCCTAGGTGAAGGCTCATATGATTCATAGGTGTCTCTAAATGAGGTATTTTGCACTTCTTGGTGTTCTAGCCACTCAACCATATATTGCAATCTTAGAAGTCTAAGTGAAGTGTCCATTTGAAGCAAATTACATACAAAATCACAAAGAAAAGATAGACTATGAGAAAGCTACAAAGTAAAAGGAAAAAATCTCACTTGATAGGAATCTAATGAGTAGACCTAATAAAAATCAAATTCAACCTAAACAATAACTATTCCCCGGCAGCGGCGCCAAAAACTTGATGCGTGGGAATTGCACCAGGATTTACCTCTCGAGGGATCTCAAGAAGCTTACAACCCCCACCAGGCAGTGTACCTGATCGTTGTAGTATAGTATAGTGACGAGTACTGGGGGATTGATCGTTCAGCTAGGAATAGTATCGCTAGGATTAGAAAACCTAAATACTAGTTCTAAAGATGAGGGATGATTATTTTTGTATTTTTATATTTTTTAGAAAGCAAGTAAAAATCTCGGGTTTGAAGGATTTGGGCGGAATTAGTTGCTAGTCAACTAACCCAATACTAAAGATGCAATCAAAATAAAATACTAGAAATGAAAATAAACTAAGGTTGTGAGCAATAAGTGGAGAATTTGTGTTTACTTAGATTTCACTACTCCCTAGATATCTTTTACACGTTAATTACTTGTTATAGTTGCGTGGATGACGGATTGTATTCCTTAATACCATTCATGGGGTGGCGCACTTAATTCCCAAATCCTATGAGTGCCTACTTCACTCCTATGTCGAGCCGGCTAATAAGCTCCTAACATGGGATCATTAGAATTTACTCATGCATAAATACAACCAATAAAACCTAGTGCACGTCAGTTCATGTTTCCTAAGACGTTCAAGCATGTTACCATTTGGAGATCTGCCAGTTTTCTTAAGCCTAACATCGAAATCATTCATCCAATACAACCATAAACAAGTAATCAACACATAATTAACATCTAGGTTTCATTAGATCCAAGCAAACACAAGATAGATCTAGCCTAGCATGATGGAATTAAGACAAGAACAAGATATAGACAACCAACACATAGACATATTGATTGAATTAAAAGAACACTTAACACATGAAAGGGTTCAAGGGCTGAGAACCCTTGAAAAACCTGTAAAATTCGTACTAAGTTCGGCCTTAGGGTTTCTCCAAAACTTCTCTCCTTATTGTGTAAAAATTAGAAAACTATATATAGGAAATAGGGTTTGACGGCGTCAAGACAAAATCGGTGACGCCGTCATCTCGCCGCCAAAATACTTCTCAGACTGTCTTGATCTACTTTTTACGTCGTCATGTGTTATGTGTTTCCAGGCCGTCATGCATTTTACTCTTGACGCCCTACTTCGTGACGCCTTCAATTTTGTACTGGGTCGTCATTGAAATTACTCTTGACGCCGTCAGAAATTCCTTCTTGACGCCGTCACCTACTGTTCCCAGCAAGGAAAATTAAGACTTTGTCGTTTTCTTCACTTTTATGCTCCAAAAACGTCCGAATTGCTTCCTTTTCCAGATTTCTCTCCCAAAGTACCTAAAATCACAAAAGGAATGATTTAGGGCAATATTTGATCAAATAAATTCAATTCCGGGCTTAAATGACCCTCTAAAAATGGTTCATTTTTCGCCTCATCAGGCTCTTCTCTAGTTGGACTAGATTGAAGCCTAGAACAACCACTGCTTATTCCTAAACCAAAAGGCTCAGAATCAGGCAATGTTGTGATGGGAGGAGGTGGCTGTTTTTGCCTCTTCTCATAAGTGTGAGTAACTGCAGGGGTGTGTTGGATAGGGGGAACAACAATGGTGGGTGTGTTCTGGGATACAACAGGAATTGTTGCATCTTTACCCTGTACCTGTGAAATCTTTGAACGCATTTCAGGAAAAAGTAGTTTAAACTCCCCATTCCATCCTTCTGAAGCCTTATTCATATTTTGAAAAACTTTTGGCTTGAGACAGGGGGTTTTATAAATTCTTTTGTGGGTTTGCAGTGGAAATTCATTTAGCACTGCTTGCACAAACCTTGGATACATCAAAAATTTATATGAACTCTTTGCATTGCCTTTCATACTATTAAAAATAAACTTTGAAAAATTGAAAGTCCTATCTGTGGCTAAGCAAACCAAAGGGTAAGCCAATGTTGAACTAAATTGTTAATAAGAAGTTTTCTTTGGACTTATGCAATGTAAAAGAGTATGAATTAAAAACCTCTAATGGGGACAAAAACATCCTTTTCTGAAAGTAACCTTTTTATCAGATGTATCATACCCCATTGTTAAAAGTTGTTTATGAATGTCTGAATTAGGTAATGTGATGATACCATTAAGATCATCCAATTGGAGAATTCTCCTCAAGGATGACTCAGTAACATCAATAGTTACCCCATCCACTGTGGCTCTAAGAGTTTCCACAGATTCATGTGTGTCTCCCTGTTCAATGGTTATGGACTCCACAGTGTTCCAGAACTATTTGATTTGAGAGACATAGATTGTGGGGTTTAAAGTTAAAGCATACCTAATATGGGTGGTATTGAGAAAGTCCACAATCTGATGAAAAACATGGCCACTCTTTTCATTTGACTTCTGCAAGTAGGCCACTTGATTGTGCTCATCTGCAAAGTTTAGAATTGCCATTGTTTTGTGATAAAAAGATAAAAGTGTTAGTAATCTTGAATGATGATCGCGCCGTATGAGAGATAAATTTATACTAGTAGGGTTTTGAGAAGAATGCTTAATGAGAATTATCTTTAGAATGTATTTATCTTAAAGAAAAGAATAAATTAAATTAGGTAAGAAGATAATTCACAAAGATTTAACCATATTAATATGGAGAACACGGTTACTTCTCAACGGCTAGTAAAAAATAAGATTACTGACACAACAGTTGCAACGGCTAGTTCACCAGTGGTAAAATTTTCACTTGCAGTGGTAACTGTGAACTAGCAGTGGTAATTTTTCACAAACGTTTTCAAGAGCAGTGGTAAGTAAATCAAGTAAAAATTCGGCTGCCCTTATCATAGTTTTTAGCAAACTATCAGCTATCAACGGATTTGATATGTCTTTACCATGAGCCATTTGCTATGGACTAGCCAACTCTTTATCACATGGAATAAGGTGAGTTGATGACCATAGAGTTTTTGGTAAACTATCAACCATAAACGGATTTGTTAAGTCTTTACCAGTAGCCGTTTGCTCTTGACTAGTTGATTCTTATATGGATTAGACATGGTGAATCAATAACCATTTGTTGTGTGTCTTAGTTACACACCATGTGATCAACTCTCAGCAAAAACATTGGTTATTAACCTGCACATGTTAGTATAAACCACATAATAACCAAGGTCTAACCAAAGTTACTTTTAGACCAAGCCACTATTCCTAAAAATATATTCCAAAAGTTAACCCGATATAGTAAATAATGCCCATATTTACTACCCCAAACTACCAAGACAGATAAGCTCAATTAATTCTCTTAAATATCCCTAGGGTTTGACTTTGCCTATAAAAGGAGCTTGAATCAACATAACTCTTCACCAAAACTTTTCTTCAACAGCACAAATCCAAAAATCATCATGAGCTGGTTTCCTTTGATCTACATCTCTTCAGATGATTCATCTGATGGAGAGAAGTTACTATTCTGACTCTGAACAGCAATCATCAGGATGGAGTGGCTATTTTCCTCCATGTGCTTCAACTTCAACCAACATGAAGCCAAACAAAAAGGTTTCTACATCTGCTCCTGCTCCATCTCTTGAGTTCTACTCAAGTTCTTCTTCAGATGATGATAATGATGAGTTATACACCCTGTCCAAGGAGCTACCAAAGGCACTTACAACAGCTCTAGAATCAGCCTTGGTGAATATGAAGTGGCCTGCACCAGAAAAGCCTACAAGACTCCAAAAGCCACCAAAACAAGTGCTTGGTCTTGCCTGCCCAAGGAAGCAATTTTCCTATGATAACAAGAGGAAGAGTGCTTAGAAGGCAAAACATGACTACCAGGGGAAAGGAAAGAAGCCAATGGAGTAGCTGCTGTAAGGTGTAGGGTGTTAGGATCTGTGTCTTTGGTGTCTGTTTCATGTACTCTCAATCTGTTGAATGTAACTTTTGAATGGTTTCTTGAATTAATAAAGTTACTTTTATTTTTCTTGTTTCCACTGTGAGAGTAAATATTTCCACTGTTATCTTTATCCGCTGCACTAAAGTTAATGGACAAACATATACAAACAGATATGACAATTTAAGTACCAAAAATCTCCCCTCAACACTAAAAGTTATTAGACATCAAAAATTTTATGGGTTAAGCATTCCAATACCTGTTACCAAGTACTGAAATCTACCCACATCAAGTCCTTTTGTTAATAAATTAGCATAATTGTCATCAGTATGAATTTTGACAACTTGAATAAGCTTTTTCTCATAACAATCTCTTATAAAGTGATGTCTAATTTCAATATGTTTAGTTTTAGTGTGTTGAACAGGATTTTTAATTATGCAAATGGTATTGCTTTTGTCAATATAAATGATGGTGTTCATGAAGTTGTACCCATAGTCCAAAAGTTGATTTTGAAGCCATAAGACCTGAGCACAACAGCTTACAGCAGCAACATACTCTACTTCAGTGGTTAAAGTAGCCACCATAGTCTGTTTCTTGCACTGCCATGACACCAATCTACATCCAAGGAATTGACATTCTCCTGTGGTTGACCTTCTATCCAAACTTGCACCAGCATAGTCACTATCTGAGTAGGTAACCAATTCCATAGGAGATTCCCTTGGGTACCACAATCCTAGATTAAGATATGTCTTCAAGTATCTGAAAATCTTCTCCACTGCAACCAAGTGTGATGTCTTTGGAGTGACTTGATACCTTGCACAAGCACATACAGCAAACATAATGTCCGGTTTAGATGATGTAAGATACATCAAAGAACCAATCATTAATCTATAAGTGTGAACATCAACTTCTTCTCCACTATCATTCTTCAAGAGAAGATGTGTAGTCTTATCAGCAGGAGTGCTTGAAGGCTTGGCATCAGTAAAGTGGAACTTTTTGATAATTTCAGCCACATGTTTGTCTTGACTGATAACGATTCCATCTTGTCTTTGTTGTACTTGAAGACCCAAAAAGAAAGTGAGTTCCCCCATAGAACTCATTTGAAATTCATCCTTCATAAGCTTCTCAAATTCTTTGCACATCTCTGGCTTTGTGGAACCAAAAATAATATCATCAACATAAACTTGAACCAACAAGATATCATTTTTGTCTTTCTTGATGAACAAAGTCTGATCAATCTTCCCTCTATGAAACCCATTATTCAATAGATAAGCAGAAAGGGTTTCATACCATTTTCTTGGAGCTTGATGTAAGCCACAAAGAGCCTTGAAAACTTTATAGACTTTATTAGGATGTTCAGGATCTTCAAAGCCTGGAGGTTGTGAAACATAGACCTCCTCATCAATCTTTCCATAAAGGAAAGCACTCTTGACATCCATTTGATATACAGTGAATCCCATAAAAGATGCATATGCCAGGAACAATCTAATAGCCTCAATCCTTGCAACTGGAGCAAAAACTTCTTCATAGTCAATACCCTCTTCTTGAGTGTATCCTTGAGCAACTAGTCTAGCTTTATTCCTGATAACAATGCCTCTTTCGTCCTTCTTGTTTCTGAAGACCCACTTAGTACCAATAACCTTCATACCATCAGGTAGATCACAAAGAACCCAAACCTTTTGAAGCTTGAATTGAAGCAATTCCTCTTGCTTAGCCTCTACCCAGCTTGATTCTGTCAGTGCTTTTTGCACATTCTTAGGTTCCTCTTGTGATAGAAAACAGAAAAACAAGCATTCATTCTTCTTTGCATGCTTCTTGGACTCATATATTTCACTAATGAATCCATGATCATTTGTCATCTATGTCTGTTTTCTAGTCTTCACTCCTTATTGTAATTCACCAATTACATTGTCAAGGGGATGTATTTTGTGAATTGAAGCCTGAGGAGTATGTGAAACATCATATGCAGGAGGCATATTTGTGATTTCCTCATCAGTTATGATAATTTCCTGATCAACAAAAGTAGAATTTTCTACATTTGGAATGTCAGTGGAAACTTCTGGTGTAGCAGTGGGAAGTGGATTTCCACTGCTTTCAGGAATGTCCTTGTTTTGAGCTTCCAAATTCACAACTTCTGCATCACCTTCTTTTTCAATAGTTGTTGAAGGTTTTGGATCTTCTATCTTTGAAACATCATTATTTTCAACAAAATCCCATATTGGCATAATGCTTTGATCTTTATCATCCTCAGAATCTTGAGTAGGTTCATCTTCATCAAGAAATTCTTCTGAAACTTCAATGTTGTTCTCCCCAGTACCTGAAGCAACAGGTACATAGTTCATTGTGTTTGAGAGAGTATCAAGATCAAATAACCAATCAGGGACTGCACCTGCAGTGTTAGCTTTATTTTCAAGGAACTTAACATGCAGATTCTCTTCAATCTTCTTTGTTCTTAAATTGTACACTATGAATGCTTTACTTGCTATGGAGTATCCAACAAAGAAGCCTTCATCTGATTTTTCTTCAAATTTACCCAGATAATCAATGGTATTGAGAATTGTGACATGACATCCAAATGGCTTCATGAAATCCAGGATAGGAGGTCTTCCTCTGAATAGCTCATAAGGTGTCTTGTTCTTAGTTTTCACTACCAAAACCCTGTTCTGAATATAACAAGCAGTCTTAACTGCTTCAGCCCAAAATGTCACTGGTAGCTTAGAATCAGCTAACATGGTTCTAGCAGCTTCTATCAGTGTTCTGTTTCTTCTTTCAACTATACCATTTTGTTGAGGGGTTCTTGCAACACTGAATTCTCTTTTAATACCCTTCTCTATGCAGAAATCATCCATAACTCTGTTCTTGAACTCTGTCCCATTGTCACACCTGATAACCTTGACCTTCTTATCAACTTGGTTTTCAACTTCAGTAATGAAAGTTTTGAGGATGCCTGTTGTTTCATCCTTGGTTCTTAGAAAGAAAACCCATGTAAATCTGCTAAAGTCATCAGTTACAACAAGACTTATTTCTTCAAATTTATGCTACTAACAGATGTAGGACCAAATAAGTCCATATGTAGCATATAGAGAGGATGAGCAATGGAGTTATAGGCCTTGTTCTTGCAAGATGCTCTATGTTGCTTGCCTTTGAGACATGCAACACAGGTTTGGTCATTCTGAAATCTCTTCTCTGGTAACCCTCTTACTAAGCCATCCTTCAAAATCTTGTTGATGGTCTTAAAGTTAACATGACTAAGTCTTCTGTGCCATAGCATTGATTCATCCAAAGTGGCTTTTGCAATTAAGCAAGTATCAACATCATTAGCCACAATTTTCTTCATGTCAATGCTATAAAGATTGCCTTTTCTAGGGATTTTAAGTAAAACCTCACTTTCATCAGGTAACTTATAATCCTTTGAAAGGACATAGCATTCACCTTTTGAGAAAAGAACTATGTGCTTCTTGTCACACATCTATGACACACTGAACAAGTTGTATTTGAGTTCTTTCACATAATACACATTCTCAAAATCCAAGTTTCCAGCCTTGATTGTTCCATTGCCACCAATTCCTCCTCCAAAGCTGACAAATTGCCCATCAAAAGGTTTGAAGTCTGTGAGATAGGACTTGTTGCCAGTCATGTGCCTTGAACATCCACTGTCTGAATATCCTTGATCTTCTTTAGGCTTTGAATGTCCCTGCACATAAAATAAAGGAATTAGTTCCTTTTAGGGACCCAAGCCACAAATGACTTGGATCTGCCTCGTGTATCAATATAATTATATCTATCAATGGTCATTGATACACCATTGGGATTGACTGAGGTGTTGATTCCTTTTGGTTTCCATTCCCAACGTGCTGAGGCCTTCACAGAATTTCCCAATTTGACCACATTTTTGTTTATTGAACCACCAGTGGAAATTTTTGGTCTAACAGTGGCAACTGTAGGCATTGAAATTTTTGTTTTTGGTGCCCACTTTTGGTTGTAGTAGACTTTCTTTTCATAAAGGATCTTTTTCCCTGTTTGTGCATATTTAACAAAAGTTGTATTTGATTTTGCACTCTGAACAGGAGACTTAGGGTAAACTTTGTTCACTTTTCTGGTAGTGGAAAGTGATTTGATGCCAGAATTTAGTAAAACAGCCCTAGGAATCATTTTACTTAGTGGATTTGGGTGAGTATTTCTATTAACATTGTTTTCATTCACCCTGGTATTCCTAAAAACTTCCCTTCTACCTTTGTGATAGTTACAATAAGCATGAAGGTGATCAAAACTAACACAGATGTGGCATGATTTGTTGTTAAACTCAAAGTCACTACCAAATTGTTGAGATTTTACATGATTCCAACTTCTTTTGTTGCCCTTAGGAGTTGATGACCTACTTCTGTACATCTCAGCATATCTAGTTGTGGGCCTAGTGTGATTAGCTTGGTTCCTAGGCTTCTCTTTTTTAACCTTAACAACTTCAGGAATACTCTTTTTAACTTCCACTTTAACTCTCTCAGGAACACTAGTTTTAGACTCAACTTTCACATTTTTCATCTTTAAGAGATGAATCACTAGCACTTTCAAATGTATCAAACTCAACATTAACCTTTTCAATACTAGCTTCTTTTATTATTTGGGAGCCATAAGTCATAGTAGGTTCTTGAAATTCTTCTAAACCAGTGTGTGCTAAATCTATACCAGGAGGTGCTGGAATACCTCTTAGGGGTGGTGGGACAGACTTGTAACCTACACCTGATTTAACTTTATTAACTACTTGAGCCTCCCAAATTTTATTAATTCCATCTGAAGCATAAGCTAATGTGTCTACAGTAATTTTAACATTATCATTAGCCTTTTTAACCTTCTCCAATTCTTCTCTAAGTGCTAGATTCACAGCAATCTTATAATCTAAGTCTCTTCTTAATACAACAATATCATCACTAAACTTAGATTCATTAGCCCTAAAATGCTCTATTTGTGTTTCTAAACCTGCAAGACCTCTTTTATGATTTGCTAGGTTATAACTGGTTTGATTTAATTCTAACAATTGTTCATCATATTGCTCTTTAAGTTTCTCATAATCTTTTAAAGCCTTACATGTTTTAGAACAAGCATTATTAATTTGTACCTCAGAATCAAAAAAAGCCATAAGTGCAAGTTCTGTAGCCATCATTGCAGACTCTGGTTCTGCTTCTTCTTCATCAGCCATATAGTTCCAATCATAGCTCACTCCATAAATGGCCAAAAGCACCTTTGGTTCTTCAACTGTAGGCTCTTTCTTCTTATCCTGCTTGTACCAAGTTGACCTGTTATCTGGCTTCTTTGGTTTTCTGCATTCCCTGGCAAAGTGTCCCATCTTGTGACAGTTATAACACTCCACCTTCTTCTTGTCAAAGCCAGCAGTCTCATTACCATTGATAATGATCTTCCTCCAAGTCTTTTTCCAAAATTTCTTTGCCTTTAAGCTCAACAAAGCAACTTGCCATTCGATGTCCATCTCTTCCAAGTCATCTTCAACAATTTGATCTAAGTCTTCATGTGTTACAATTGAACCACTGACTTGACTTGAAAGATAGGCATAAAAAGTAGGATCTCCAAGACCAGCAATCTGTTTCTTAGAACTAGCAGTGGAAATTTTTGCACTGCCAGTGGAAACAGCAATATGAGCATCCACATCATCATCACTTTCTTCATCAGAATTATCATCAACAGATGATGATATAAGAGCTAAGTTCCCTGAGCTTGTACTTATCTTTCCAGACTTCTTCAGTTTTTGTTTAATAACTTTAAAGTTATTGTACAAATCATAAATTCATGGTTTCAAGTTCTGGCTTGTCTTCCCACACAACAACATTAGTACTAAACTCAGAGGGTAGACTTCTTAAAAACATTAAGTTGAGATCTTCCTTTTCTACCTCAATTCCAAACACAATAAGTTGTGTTACAATCTTCTGAAGTCTAGTGAAGATGCTATCAATAGTTTCATTGCTTGTTGAAGAAAAATTTTCATAGGTTTGCTTCAGTAGGGTCTTCTGAGTCTTCTTGGTAGACTCATTACCAACAAAGACAGAACAAATTTCGTCAAACAAAGTCTTAGCAGTTTTGTACTTGCTGAAAGCTAAAACTTGATCCCTAGGAAGGGTCATTAGCAATAAACATCTGGCCTTCAAATCATTCTTCTTTTGAAGTCTTTCATCATATGTAACTGGTCCAGTATTTAACTTTTGTACTACCTTGCCATCAATAGTTTCTGAGGTAGTACCAAGTTTAAAGGAATCACCAAACATAATGATTTCCCAAAGTGCATAGTCTTGCAGTATGAAGAATTGTTCAATCATTAATCTCCACATCTCATAGCCATTCAACTTAAGATTAGGAAGCTTAGCAGCAATGTTGGACTGACTGTTCTCTGTCTCCATTGAATCTTGTGAGTGAGCTTCGGATCTTCTAAATCAAAGTATCAAAGCCTGGCTCTGATACCACTTAATGGATCTAAACACACACGCCTTGTGTTAGAATGATACTTTGAGTTATACTACCAAGTATGTGGAATCTACTTAATAATACTTAGAAGTTTGATTGTGAATAAAAACAGTTGTATATGAATAAGAACAATGTGTAACCAAACTGTTAGCTCCAATATTATTAATGATAATAATACGAGTGATCTTAGAATATCACTAGGTTTACAACTTGAAGCTCTATGAATTATACGTATCTCTAACCTTAACCTAGGACCTCCTTTTATAGCACAAGGAGTCCTCTTCTACAAGATACGTATAAGTCTAATAGAATAGGATATACACAAAATCTATTCTATATTTATCTATACACGTTTCCTAACAATTATCCTGATAGCAATGGTAACAATATGTACTAGCAGTGGTAATGAGTTTCCACTGCTAGTGCATTCTTTAGCAGGTGTAATCTCCATGCTTAACAGTGGTAACTGTTAGTATAATTCCCAACATATCTCAACAGTGAGGCTATCCCGAAGAACCTCATCTGACTTCACTTCAATCATGCATCTAGCAAAACTACTACGGTCCCATAAGCCCTTGCATATTTGGCTAGGATAAGCATCTAACCTTTTGGGTGTACAAATCAATGTGGCAAGCAGACTAAGACCATCATCAGAAAACATAGCCAGAGGGACATCATGGAATTTAACCCACACCAGGATGTTGGTCAAATCCTCTTTAAGCAAGTTGGTGTTCAATGTCCATGGTTTAAGAATAATAGATACATTTCTAATTAACCAAGGACCGTTTTCAAGAACATCATCAACACCTTTCTTCAAGTTAAACTTAAAGAAAAAGAACCCCTTTTCATTCATCATTACCTTCTGTATACCAAACTTAGCCCACGCATTGCGTACATAGTAATCAACAACAGGAAAAGCAAGTCGTTGGCCAGGGAAGTACCCATACAGAGTATTCTCAAACCTAGTGTTCACCTCTTCAACCACTTTCATAGGTACAGAAAGATCCACATCGTTAGATTTCTTGCTACACTCCAGCCTACGAATATTAGACATGTATTTCTTAGGTTCATTAGAAGTAACACCAACATACGATGTAGAAGGTTGTTTCAAATCATCCACACCAACCTTCTCAATACCAACAGCCCCATGTGCATTTATATCAACCTTATCAGAACTATGAGACTTGTTAGAAGCCCCATGTGGACCATTCTAATCATTAACTAAAAGATCAAGTGAAACCGGCTTCACTTGATTATTCTTGTCCACAATCGTAGATAATTCAATATCTCCCCATGTGCATTCATATCAACCTTATCAGAACTATGAGACTTGATAGAAGCCCCATGTGAACCATTCGGATCATTAACTAAAAGATCAAGTGAAACCGGCTTCACTTGATTATTCTTGTCCACAATCGTAGATAATTCAATATCTCCATCATCAACACTCCACTTAGTAATAATAGGACCAGACGATGCAAGCATAGGCTGATTTGAACTAGGATTAACATCCTTAGGCTTCTTATGTTTCCTCATAGTCACCTTCGACAAATCAACAGTAGCATTCAATTCATCAATAATCACAGTACTCTTCTTGTTAAAGAACCCTTTTCCCATCTCTCTCAAACCCACAAAGAATCCAACAAATCGACACCAACGGCAAGAACCCAACAACAATTAAACAACTAGTAGAAAAAATAAATCCCTAACTTCGACAAAGTTAGGGTTTTGATCGTTGAGCGCCAAGGACCTAACCCCCAACCATGATGATGATCAAATCATTGATAAGTAATCGATTAACCAATCCAGAAAGTTGCTTGACTATAGATTAAATATATTGTGCGATCAACAAAATAGAAACAACCAGAACCGATTAGATATAGGAGTTTAGAGTCGGTTTAGTGTTTCTTGAAAAAACGATTTACAAACCCTAATAAACGATTTCTAAAAAACTACCTATATCTTATGTAACTAAGCACAAAATTGATCCAGAAACGAATTAACACGAATGTTAATCAATAACTTTTACAACTTAATGCAAGAAACAAAAGGGAATAAGCAGAATTGAAGAAAGTCGATTAGAAAGCTAGGGATGTTAGGGAATCGTATTTTTCACCAGAGAGAGAGAGCATGGGTTTTAACCTTTACGGTTTTACATAGCTAAATCATTTTTTTTTTATCATAAGAATTCTTATTTAGCTTTTGATTGACTATTATACCTTCTTGTTTCATATGATAATTATTCTTCTTCAACTATTCCTTTAGATACAAAACATAAAAAATAAATATTACTTCGAATTGTTTTAACAGTTTTATGAGGCTATTGACAAAAAGAGATGCCATATACATGAAAATGTTATGCTTAGTTTTTTAATATAATTGGATTAGTTTTCCTTTTTCGTCTGTTTTTTTGGAACCCAATGTTGTCAATTAAAACATGATGGGAAAATTGCATTCTCTTGGTTGATTACTCTTAGGGTCCGTTTAGTTTGTAAGCGGGTTTGGATTAAGATTTAGATTTGAGGTGTGTATAAAAGAAAGAAATTATATATATTTAATAAATTTTATATAAAAAAATTTATTTAAATAATAAAATAACATAGAATATAAAATAATATTAAAAGGGTCCCACATACATTAGAGAGAAAAAAAATAGGCTCCACCAAAATAAGCAAACCCACCCCATACCCACCTAATTAATATACTATCAATTTTCCATTTCATCTATCATTCTTTTTACTAAAAGAACAAACCAAACAAATGATTCTTGTCACGTCAACTTAAAACCCAAACCAAACCCTCAAAACAACCGGGACCTTACAATCTTAAAATTAAACTACAACACCAATTAATTGGACCACAAACACCAACTATACATAATCAACCAATTGAATGCACACAAGGACAGTAAACAAAAACAATAAGGATCCGTTTGATATTGGGGATTTGTTAGGGTTTAGGATTTAATAAATACAAATCAATTGTTTGGTTGTGTTTATGTGATTTGGGTTTAGATTTGTAAGACAAATATAAAGGGCTGTGATAAAGATGGGTAGTAGAAGGGGTTTTATGACAATGTAGGCCCGATTATTGTTTTATCAAGATATTTTTGTCCTATTCTTTATATTTGTATTATAAAATACAAAACTCTATCTTTCCTCATTTTAAATTAGTATAAATAATATATAATTATATTTTAATATATAATATTTATCTTAAAATATTATTTTCTCTCTAATACATCAAATACAAATCCAAATCTTAAACCAAATTTAAATCCAAATCCTAATCCTAATCCTAAACTCATCTACAAACCAAACGGGCCCTAAGTATATACTAACTAGTACAATCAATTATGAATGAAAGTAGAATAACAAATAATTGGTTGTAACTAATGTTTTGAAAACGGGGTTCGAAATCGATCCGGTCGAGTCACCGGGTCAACCGGTTCAACCGGTTGGACAGCTGGGTCAACCCGGTTTTTAATTTATTATTTTTTTATTTTTTTGACTGGGTCAACCGGTTTGACCGCCGGGTCAACCGGGTCGACCACCGGGTCAACCCGGGTTTTTATTAAAATATTTTGAAAAAATAAAACCTGGTCGGGTTTCGAGAACCTGGTTGACCCGGGTCACTCAAAACCCGGCAGGTCAAATTGGTTAACCCGGTTTTAGAAACCCGAGTTGTTTTGACCCGTTTTTTTGGCCGGAACCGGTCGAACCGGTTAACCCGACCGGGTCGACCCGGGTTTCAAATCCTTGGTTGTAACTTGAGCCAATATTTAGGAAAGAGTCGTGTAATAATTATAACATAGATGTTGACAGAATAAAGAAAAATAATGATGGGTAAGGATATAATGATCAATTCAAAATTAAATGATAACTGTAAATATATCTAAAGGTTTTATTTTTATTAATTTAAGAACTAGTTATAATACTTGTGCACGCACAGGTTTAAAATTTCGTTTTTATTATATATTATTATCAATTAAGAAATGAACCACTTAACATATTTCAAATAATTTTACTTAGTGGACTAAAAATAAAAAATCATATGTATATGTTATAACATACCTATTATTTAAGGAGAATGATTTTGGATTAACAATTATATTTTATTATTCAAGCAAAATCAAATGATGATACTTGACTTGCATGAAATGTTAGTGATATATGCTTTTAGTTTTGCAAACCCGTGCTATTAATTTACGATATGTTTTGTAATTGTAGTATTTCTTTTACTTATATTTTCGTTAAAATATGTATCAAATTTAGATAGCTTTGATGATTGATTCAATTCCTTGATTATGAATAACCATTATATCATTTTACTAATGTACCTTTTTGTTTTGAAAGTTGTATTTTCATAAGTTTGTGCTATTTACTTCTCATGTTTGATAATAAAATTACCAAATTAACATAGATGCTTACACTATAGATTCTTTATTAAATAAAGAGAAACAAAAAAAGATGTAATGGATAGAACTCAAATTTAATCTTGTGTTTATGTATAATGTATAAGAATAATTTTTCTCTAAGCCCGAACTATATAAGAAAATTATTATTACTTCTATAAGTAAATTATAAATGCATGAAAAAAAAATGACAAAGAGTATATTCGCAAGTCTTTTAGAATTGTCTGAATCCTTACCGACCTTTCACTTTAATGCAACTTTCTTCACAATTGGCCTAAATCATCAAGGTAAAAGACACCCATATTTTAGACCGTTGGTTGATACCCATAGTGTTATCAATGACAGAAAACACTTGCTAAGTTTCATTAACTCATTCAAAGACAAATTACACTGCGAAAAGAATTCCTACCATAAAATTCCTCATATAGGCACTAAAACACATCCTTGGTACATTAAAATACATTCATGTATTATCTAAATCAGCAACTTAACTAAATTATACATTCATATCTTGAGCAGGCTTAAAAAATACTTCCACGACAATCATGTGTTGATACTTAATCCTCCTCTAAAAAAGGCACACAACAAATTGCATTACACTTTAGTGTGTGCGATAAGATGATAAAACTGCAAAAATCACTAACATGTTGCATTATAGTGAGGATAACAACAAAGTTACTCATAACATCAAATAAGAAAACTTCATATTAGAACTAAAGGGGTGTTTGGTTATACTTATTAAAGGTGCTTATTGGCTTATTCAATTACCATAACACAATAAGTGTATGATAAAGCTATAAGCTTTTTTTAGAAGCTTAGTGAGAAACCCCTGAACTCACAACTAATTCTATTATAGCTTAGTGTGTTTATAGTAAAAACACAAATATTAAGTGTAGAAGTTTTTAATAAAACATAAAAAAGAGTTACTAAAAGTTGGTGTGTATAACAAAAAAGTTAAACCATAAAAAAAGTTACTAAATACTATCAGCTAGATAAGGCATAAGCCAAAGTTCTGTTGAGGTTTTTTTCGGATTCTATTCAGAAGTAAAAAGAGGTTTACACATAAATCATAAGTATAGAATAATGGTTGTATCTAACATCCGTGATTACAAACTCAATAACATTATCGCAGTATAGTAACGTAATAACCTGATTAAAACTATATATTCTTGCTGAATAATTCTCAAGTACATATTTTTTATTCGTTTACAACGGCCAACTATTACGATTTTTTTTTGATGAAACATCACGTCAATGAATAATAGGTTATCACCTACGTAGTTTTATTTATTTATTTATTTAGGATGTGATTGTTATCAGATAAGGATTGTGATGCGTGCATTTTTTTTTATATAATTTAAGGAAAACACCTTCTATATTAAACAATGACTATCTAACCCGTGTGTGTGTGTTATTTTTTTTTTAATAATTAGCTTTGTATAATATTTTTAACTGACAGATATGTTGAGGTTGAGGTTGATTTTGTTGTTTAACTTTAACTATTGATATCATATTGTAAAAATGTGTGAATTTAGTAGCACATAATGAGCGTTGATGAAGTTAAAATATGCTCCGTAAAGTTTTTTAAAATGTTTTTATGAATATCCATATACAAATTTTAAATAACAATTTCATGTCATTGTTATAAGTAGAATCGCGTATATTTATTTTCATATCACAGTATCATGCTTACCATTTGATATTTATATTCTCGTTACTAATAATTATCCGTATTTCAAACCCATATACGCATAAATTAAACTTTTAAATACTAACGTGAGACCTTATTTAAAAAAATATTCTAATGGATGAAAATTTAAACTAACATTAGTTTAAAAAAAATTAACGTATATTAAAACTAATTCGAATATTTATCAAAATTTTTAATTTTAATGGATGAAAATCTAAAAACTAATACTAATACTCATTTAATTTTAAACAAAGTTAATATTATAAAGTATAGAGGGTATAAAGTGTAAGGGTTATTTGTGTTTTTTATAAAGTTATTAAAAAACATGAAAATATGTAATTTTACACTTTACTCTATATAAATTATTTAAAATTCAATCATTAAAGTTTTGTTAATTACTTTATCTTTTTTAAAGTTTTTGTTTTCATAAAGTTGACACCTATAATTTTATGCATTTTTTTTAACCAAATTTCTCCACTAAATTTATTAAGTTTGACCAAAATTAATTTAATTTTGACTTTCTATTGACCAATCACGTTGCCCAATTTCGCCTACTTGACAAAATCGAGCTCTGCTATTGGTACAATTTTTTTTTCAATGAGAAGATATTTTGAAAAACACTCCGAAATGATGTAATTCTTTTATTATATAAAAGATTTAGATATAATTAAATCCCACCATTCTTCGTCTTTTGGAGAAGGATTTTGATATAAATGTAATTTTTTTATGTTTCTTAAGGATACACACACACACACACACACACACACACACACACACACACACACACACACACATATATATATATATATATATATATATATATATATATATATATATATATATATATATATATATATATATATATATATATATGAAATTTTAATTTGAATATATATATGTAATTATAGAGCTTCTAAAAGATATATATGCAATAAAAAAATATAAATATATAACCCTGATTTTGGGCTAACGGTTTGACATCAAACTTGATTAGATTTTTCATATATATCGAAAATTTTCTTGGAGCCTTGCTTGTCACACCTGGCGGAACCCTGAGGATACAAGGGCGGAACCCTTGATTTTGGTTCCGCCTGATCCGTGGGTCTGCTGTCTTGTTTTGCCTATAAATAGCAAACCACATCCAAGAAATCCTTCATCACTTACTATCATATTTTGCATTTACACTCTCATTACATTCATCTAACTCAGTAGCATTCCATTTGTGTGAGATCTTTTGTAGCAAAGAAGATCAAAAGTTCATCCGAAAGTTTACAATTTCAACACAACGTTGCAAGACTTGTTAGCTTAACATTGTGTAAACTCGTGTAGTTTATATTTCATTCAATTGTATCTTTTCAGCAGTGATCGGTTAGTATTTTAGTCCTTAAAATACAAAGAGTGACGGGAGTGGTTGTACCCTAGTAAAAGAACTCGACATCTAGCTTTGTGTCGGTAATCATGTGTAAGCGACGTATAAGGTTTTCTCCGCCGGTGAAAGGAGTTTGTTGACTAGTGAAAGAAACTCTCGAGTTGGATACTCAGGTAGTGGAGTAGGGCAAGGAAAAAGAGTCCTTGTAGCCGAACCACTATAAACATTCGTGTTGCAGTTTGATCGTTTCTTGCTTTATCTTGCATTTACTTATTGTCTATTATTTGCATTAGTCGATTACGCGTAAAGATTTTAAAGTTTATTAAGTTAAAAACCGATAAACTATTCAACCCCACTTCTAGTTTTCCGCAATAATGAATAAAGAGTTATGTAATCAAAATTAGTTTAGAAAGAAATAACTAAGCATAGAAACAACAACAATAACAACAGATTAAGAAGATTACACATAAGTTAATGATGAACAAAAAACTATGTAGCGTTGATGAGTAAAATAACAATTAATCAAATCCATATACACTTCATTCATTATATAATCAAAATTAACATAATCACTAAATAATTAAGCAACCGAAACACAAAAAACACTAATTATGTCGTTGATGAGTAAAACAACAATTAATCAAATCGATATACATTTCATTCATTAAGAAGATTATACAAAAGTTAATGATGAACAAAAAATTGTGTAGCGTTGATGAGTAAAACAACAATTAATCAAATCGATATACATTTCATTCACTATATAATCAAAATTAACATAATCACTAACTAATTAAGCAACAAAAACACAAAAAACACTAATGATGATGTTAGAAACACTATAAATATCAAACAAAGAAAAGAGACGAAGAATTTACGTATCAAAATTTGAGAGAAAATGAAGGAAAAACCAAGGAGTTGCAGAGAATTTGTTAATGGCGGTTGTAACAGAATTCGTTGAGATGAGAGAGGAGGACAGTGGAGGGAGTTTTCATTTATTTGTAATTTTTACTTTTTCCACACAATACTTATATGCTTACAATAATATGCCCTTATAGTACTTGTACCATGTGCATCGTTTATGTACAAGTGGACCGACTATGGTTATTTTGTATCTGTACATACTCTGCCTGCGTGTCTTATTTTTGCCAACATTCTGCACCCTACTAAGTATTAGTACATTGTTTATTCTTAGTAGGTTTTGTTACTGACTCTAGTAATTTGGTGGCTGTCACAAGTAAATTATTTCTTTTCTTTCTTTATGGTCTTTCTTTATGGTGTGCATAGTTGCCACTTTTTAGTTATAATCGAAACCGAACTGAAAATATCAAACGGTTTCGGTTTTTTCAATGTTATAGCAGGTTGTGTATGGTTCGGTTTTAAGGCGCATAAAACATGCAAATATTTATAAATTTCTCCATGGCAAGTAACTTTTTAATGTTGTGCATAGTCGTCGGGAAAAAGATATTGTCACTTTAGTATTTTTCTCTTATAACTCGAAAATTACAACATCTTTTTTCCATATTAATTTGTAACTGATCCGAAATTGCCAAAATCATACCCAACAGGAAAAAAGAGAACGAAATTTACCAAAACCAAACTAAGTTAAATATTCGGGTTTCGGTTTAAATATGATTTTGGCAAAATGAAAAACGAACCGAAAACTAAATTCACATAAATATGTATAAAAAACGATTAAAACTTTTTCATAATATAAATATAATACCTTTTATGCTTGAAATTTTTATTATTTATTTATTTATTTATTATTTTTTTGGCTAAAAACTCATACAATTCAGTAAATAAATATTTAACTAAAATTATATAATTCAAAATTTGGCTTGGGTTTGAATCCGGTTTAATGGTGGATGATAGTCTAAGGGTGTGTTGGCTAAGCTTATATGATGGGTGTATGGCTTATATGTGTTAAATAAGGCGAAACTAAGTGTTTGGTTAAACTTATATGATCGGGCTTATGAGCTTATATTAAGGGTTTTTTGTAAGCCTAAACTTTGTCGCTTATATAAAGAATGGTGGGTTTATATAAAAAGACTTATATATACTCTCATTTAATAATTACATTTATTTTATTTTTATGTATTTTCTGTTTTATCATTTTACCTTATTCCGCAAAAAGGTGTAGATTGGCGGGAACACCCTGACCCTGGGTGCTTTTTGGCACCATCCATTATCCACCCCACAAGGAATAGCTTCGGGCAACTCTCCTGGCCTAGTGGGGCCACCAACTGGAGTGAGCCGAGACTCTCAAACCTTGATCTCTTATTGACAAAGTCTCTCTAGTGAGTCCATAGGTTTTGCGGAAGTGGGTACCTATCTGGGAGCAAAGTGCCAGGGATGGGATTTGAACTTGAGTCTATTGACTCAAGAACAATTAGGAAAAGATTAAAACTCATGATAAACCGTTTAAATAATACTCCATAAGGATAAGCCCTATTTGGAAGCCTAGCCAAACACCCCTGAGAGAGTTGTTGTTGTGATGGGAGGGGAGGGACAATGGGAGGTATTTATTTGAATTTTTATTTTGTACAATCTAATACTTTTATGCTAAAAGTGCTTTTAGTACTTGTATAATGTGCATTATAACATGTACAAGTGTCTGAGTCTGGTTATTTTGTATCTGTGACTGCGTGTACCAAGTGACCCACTATTTATTTGTGCGTGTGTTATTTTTCCCAACATTCCACTCCGAACTTCTTTTCCCTATGGAGATGTGGTTTTATTGTTTGTACATTGTGTAGCGTTGTAGGTTTTGTTAATGGCTCTAGTAATTTGGCAAGTACTCCACACAAGGGTGATTTGTATACACAGTTTTTTTCCATTCACCATTAAATATGTATTTATGTATTGTACTGTGTGCATAAGCGGGTGTACTTTATTGGTAGATGACAGAAAAAATATGTGTACAAATCACTTCACTTTTTTTATTTTATTTTTATGGTGCCATAGCACAGTGTCACAAACTTGTCTCTACAAGGTCTTCCGTGCGGCACTTAGTCTCGACTAAGCTCAAGCTTGCTCGAATACTCAACGATGTATGCATCTAAAGAAAGCTTCATAGAAAGGAACAAGTGGAATAAGGAAAACGGTTTTAATTATTAGAGAACTTTACAAGAGAGATTACAAGTGAACTTTGTTGGATGAACTCAACAAATGAGACTACCTCTATTTATACTACTATGTATAAGCTTTTACATACTTCCATGGTAGGAAGCTTCTAGGATTTCCATAAGCTTTTAGGACTTCTAAGGGGTTCTAGAGATTCTAACACATTTCATCCTCTTCCAAAGGCTTCCAAGATTATCCAAGCTCTTCCAAAAAAAGTGCGGAACAATCCGGAATCCCGTCCATCCTTGAAATTAATCGTATCGAGTAGGCCGGTCGTGACAACGGGGTGTGCACGGTTCGGTTTTGGTCAGTTTTTGGCTAATCGACCCGGAACTTTATAAAATCAGGCGTGCACGGACGTGTAGCCAATTTATATCAGCAAACTTGTTTTACATATATGGCACATATCAATAACCCTAATTCTAACTAGAGAAATTATTTTGTCACTTGTTCCTCTTCAAGTGTTTGAAGAGGATGGTATTAGTTTGATTGCTACGTTTATTGGAAAACCTATTATGCTTGATTCTTATACGAGTGCTATGTGTAAGGATTCATGGGGAAGAAGTAGCTTTGCTAGGTGTCTTATTGAGATCAACTCTGAAGCTCATCTTGTGGATGTTGTTACTATTGGTTTTCCTTCACTTTCTGGGGAGGGTTTTACTAAAGCTACTATCCGTGTTGAGTATGAATGGAGACCTCCCAGGTGTAATGTATGCATGATTTTTAGACACACCCATGATCAATGTCCTAAAAAGGTGGCAAGTCCTCCTATTGTTTTTAATCCACATGTTGTTAATCAAAGTGTGGTGCTGGATTAAGACGGTTTCCAAATGATGGGTAAGAATAAGAAGAAGGGTAAAGCCAAGTCTACTAATGGTAATCGGTTTGTTGGTCTATCGGTTAAACAAAATGTCAAATATGTTCCAAAGGTGGCAACTAGTGAACCTAAGAAGAGTACTACTTCTATGGGTAAAGCTTCTTATTCGCCGTATATGTTGAAGTCTACTGGCACTACCTCAAAGGAAGGTAATATTACTACATCTAATCCGTATTCTGCATTGGTAATGGATGAAGAAGATGATGAAGATCTTGTTGAAAAATGCGTATGATGAATCGGCTAACTTATTTAATAATCCACATACCGGTGGAACTTCATCTTTCACGGTAGATGCTGGTTAGTTTGTTTCAGTTGATTGTTTGTTTTAGGTGCATCTTTTGTTCCTAGAGTTGTAAGTACTTATGGCATGTCATAAGCACTAGTGTTAGATGTTTATCAAGCTATTTAGCTTGAGATAAATATGGTATCTCAACCATATTTCATTTGTATTTAAATTTTGATTCTAATATTATTTACCGAGGTAATCATTTATCAAAAAAAATAAAAAAATAAAAAAAAATAATTATTACTTTGTCACTCTTGAAGATATGAATGTTGTATATATAAAAGGTCGAGGGAAAGAGAAGTGGTTGGTACTGTGAACTTACAAAGCAACGATGAGGTAAACTACTTTATTTTAAGCCTAACTAAAAGTTACATAAAAGTATAGGATAGTGATATCTTCACATAGGAATTTGTTTCATACACATAAATTTAGTGGGACTCACATAAATTTTACAAATAAAAGTTATATGGGTCCTACTAAAATTATGTGTATAAAGTAAATTTCTGCGTGAAGATATCATCTCCCAAAATATATCTAACATACTTTGACTTTTTCTACAAGCAATTCTAGCAACTTTCTTCCAGAACTTCAAACAAAGACCATGCACAATTCAAGGTCCAAGCACAAAATCGTACATTTATATGAGTTTCAGATTTCGGACTTGATATATATATAAGTATATAGCTACTTTAGGGAATTAAGTTCAGTCAGTCTATCTTTTTTATTTTATTATTATTTTTTAAATGTGAAATATATATTATAACGAAAACGACTGAATAACACTTTACAAAGGATTTACCAGCTATGCACTTTGACATGCCAATTGCATCAGTTGAAATCCATTCTAGATTTATTACCAAACATCAACAAAAAAGCATACTATCAACCATATCACTTCCATTATGTTTCTTTATTCGATCAGTTAGTCTATTTAAATACGAGTAAAATACGTAAAGAAGAGTTGAAGGACGACTTGGCTGATCGAATGTGCAGGAATTGTGACCAGACCAGATACATGTTATATGTGAAATCAGCTGTTAATATGATTTCGAATTAGTTTTGTGGAATTGTAGCAAGCCAAAAGCTTAGGCAAAATAAACCAAAATCAAATGTGCTATCCGCGACCAAATTTAACCAACAATAAAAATTATTGAAGAATATGGCTAAACCATTAAATACAAGAGTAATTAACTTGCTCGTAAACAATCTAAAACCACTACTAGAAAATTTAACTGACATTCGCCTACATAATTTGATGCTAAACAGTAAAGTTTCATGGCTAGGTTTTAATTTCGCTAACTCTCGAGGGAGCGAGTTGTTACCTCATGAGCGAAGAAAGAGCCACATTGCTATATATCGTCTATCTTCCGATGTGTAATCTGATTTAGCATCTGGTTTGAAACTCCATGGTGAAAAAAATGATTTATCGACTTCTAAGAATGACAAGAGCCGACTAGTTTGTGAGTTATTTATACAATCAGCAGAATTTGCGCTCGAGTTATGGTTCTTCATTGTCGCTTCTTGTTCGTTGGATGGTTTCATCGTAGCTTCGATCGTACAAGTTCTTAGAAAATAAAGGAATTGAAGGGTTTGAAATCGATATGTAAAAGAATAAATAATTCTTGATTTATATAAGTTGGACTTCATAGTAAATCCGCTTTGCATGCAGAAATCTAATTACAATCCCACTATAACTCGGTCTTGTATTGTTTGGATATTTATGTAGGGAATGTATATATCTAAGACGGCTAGTGCAGTTTTTCCACTTCTTTCGCTTACTACATTTGTTGATAAAGCCTTTAAAAATGTCCCAAATATCAGACCAGACCCGTGCTAAATCTGGTATTTTCAAACCACATCATCAAGCAGATTTATCACACACCATACATTCACCTCTTCATCATGCCCTTTTCGCCTCGACCAATCCTAAAACCTATAAGACAGCAGCTAAGGACTCAAAGTGGGTTGTCGCAATATATGCAAAGTGAACTTGATGCTCTCCACAAGAATGATACGTGGTCCCTTGTCCCTTGTCCGATTAATCGCAATGTTGTTGGCTCTAAATGGCTCTATCGGACCAAATTTTTTTCCAATGGTACCATTGAACGAAAGTTTTAAAAGAATGGCAGATAAGTTGAAAATTACAAACACCCCCCATATCACAATGCTGTCATCACAGTTAGTTTTCCCACTGTCAACAAGCCGCCCATCAGTTTAAGAGCCACAACAAATGGATTTCTGTGCAGCTTAACCATTTCCAGCTGCCCCATCTGCTTGATTGATCCTGATGGTCGATGGCTGCAAATTATACAACAGCAATAATTTGTCATTCCCATATAAATTATCGATAGTCAAGTTAGAGGTGTCATTTCAATGCATTTATAAGTCAATGAGTTTATGAGTAGTTATTGTTGGAAGTAAAGTAATCAAGAAAACACAAGTCTAAGTCGAAGGACCAATAGTGTTAGATAGGATGTAGTTTGTAACTGATTTTCTGTTAATATAGTTAGTTAATTTCTGTAATTAGTGAAAGGGTATGTCGTTTCCTACATAACCCTTGGATAGAGTCGCATCGGTTCATTGTACCGATTGGCATACTATAAATAGGTACTGAATGTAAACGTTTATAAGTGGTGGTTATTAATAATATTGTGTGTTTATCTTAATCAAACCCACCCACTGTTACAAACAAAGAGTCACTGCACAATTCGTGTGCATACTCATACATATTCATTCATGATTGATTCAAGATCCGTAGGGCCTCAACAGTTATTTATCTCAAACAGGTTAAATTAGAGAAAGATTTACTAGAAAGGAAACAGTTATTTATCTCAACTCGTTTTATAAAAAAGATCTCGATTATTATTTCTTATGGATTTTTATTTATTTATTTATTTTGTTATCATAAAAGCGCATTATAGTAATAAACTTAAGAAATTTGACAGAAAGGTTCTACTGTTCTAGCATGTCAACTCAACCGATCTGACAACCAGAATCCGTTTTGACTCGTTACCCAACCCATATGACCCATCATCTTGCCACCTCGACTTTAACAAATGTGGCTCTATAAACACAAGGATTGTTGAATTCAACTTTTATTTACCTCAGCTTTGGAATCAGTGTACAAAAGCCTTTGCCAGATATCTATCCTTTGCAATTGAATAGAAAACTTGCTCCACAATAAGTCCACATTTAGATTTGTTTTTGCACTCTGCAGAAATACAGGGGATCTCATTATCAAAGGGATAAGGGATATATACGTATAACAGTATGATTTTCTTGTTTTTTGGGCAACCATGGTTTCTAACCTTTTGACCGAATAATCCACGGGATTTAAGCCACTGCCACACAGACTCAAACGGGGTAAGGCCCTCCCCTTTTTAGGAAGGTTGGCGCGATTTTCTTTGTCTTAAACAAGTATCTGGGAGCATAAAGAGTAGCGCATCACTGCTTTACTTAAGGTTTCAAAGAACTTAACGCCATGCTCATCAGGAAGAGCTTGGTCATTTGCAGTAGCCTATCAATAAGAGATTATCATTTATAAAATTTTCTTACTTCTAAACTTCAGTAATCTAGGGCTAAAAGGTAAAACTGAAAAGCAAAAATGACAAAAACTAAAGCATACTCTTTTGCTTTCATCCATATCAGCCTTGTTCCCAACCAAAATCTTGTTAACATTGCCTAAGGCAGCCCAAGTTTGTGTCCATAAATTTTTCTATGAAGCTTTACCCAAGATGGATGATTAATAATAATTCAGCTAGTTAAAAGGAGCACAGAACTGATGGAACTGCATTGTGAGTGTAACCTTACTAGTGAAAGATGACTCATCTGCGACATCATACACCAGCAAGATACCCATGGCTCATTTGTAGTAAGCTAAGGATTAATAAGAAAAGTGTATGAATTACATGCTACTGCAATCTGAAACATGACATAACAAACTAAAGATGACTTACAGATAATTTAAAGTAAATGTCGTAATATACGGGTTATGCATGTCGGTTAACATGTAGCAGGATAAAACAGGTCCAACCGGGTCAGACAACCAGCTTTTGAGCTTTTTAAAAGTTTGACGTATTTAATATGATTACATAAACTATATTGTTATTTAAAAGTTATCTTATTCGTTTTCAGGAACAACTTATAAGGCTTTATGTATTTTGAAAGACTTTTGAGAGTTTTTAACCCGCTTGACCCGGCTGTCCAAATTTTACCAGTTGGAAGTTAAATTGACCTGTCTTTGAGTAAACAGGTTGGGATCCAATCCACAAAGAGGTTAAACTCATTATACAATAATACAGTAATGTACTAATGTATTTTAACAACTGATTCATATGTGATATGCCAAGTTAAGTTTAACATGATCGATCAATATTCTTTCACTGTCTTTTGACATATCTAACATACTTTGACTTTTTCTACAAAGAATTCTAGCAACTTATTCTTCTAGAACTTCAAACAAAGACCATGCACAATTCAAGGTCCAAGCACAAAATCGTACGTTCATATGATCAGTATCAGATTTTGGACATGACAAGTATATATAAGCATATAACTAGTTTAGGGAATTAAGTTCAGTTAGTCTTTTTTTCTTTTTTGAAAAAGTAAAATATATATTATCACGATAACGACTGAATACACTTTACAAGGATTTACCGGTTATGCACTTTGACATGCCAATTGCATCAGCTGAAACACATTCTAGATTTATTACAAAACAACAACAAAAAAAAGTACTATCTACCATATCACGTCCATTATGTTCCTTTGTTCGATCAGTTTGTCTGTTTAAATACGAGTAAAATATGTAAAGAAGAGTTGAAGGACTTGGCTGATCGAATGTGCAGGAATTGTGACCTGACGAGATACATTTTATATATCAAGTCAGCTGTTAATTTGATTTTTGAATTAGTTTTGTGGAATTGTTCAGATGCAAGCCGAAAGCCTAGGCAAAATAAACCAAAATCAAATGTGCTATATGCGCGTACCAAATATAACCAATGATCAAAATAATTGAAGAATATGGCAAAACCATTAAATAAAAGAGTACGTAATTAACTTGCTCGTAAACAATCTAAAAACGCTACTAGAAAATTAAAACTTTCATTCGCCTACATAATTTGATGCTAAACAGTGAAGTTTCATGGCTAGGGTTTCGCTAACTCTCGAGGGAGCGAGCTGTGACCTCATGAGCGAAGAAAGAGCCACATTGTAAGCTTATATATCGTCTATCTTCCGATGTGTAATCTGATTTAGCATCTGGTTTGAAACTCCATGGTGAAAAAAATGATTTATCGACTTCTAAGAATGACAAGAGCCGACTAGTACCATCAGCAGAATTTGCGCTCGAGTTACGGTTCTTCATTGTCGCTGCTTGTTCGTTGGATGGTTTCATGGTAGCTTCGATGGTATAAGTTCTTAGAAAATAAAGGAAGGGTTTTGAAATCGATATGTAAAACAAAAACAAATAATTCTTGATTTATATAAGTTGGACTTCATAATTAATCCGCTTTGCATGCAAAATACAATCCCACAATAACTCGGACTTGTATTGTTTGAACTTTGGATAACGATAAGAATGAAAGAGAGACGGGCTAATGTTTTGGGCCTGGACAAACACATTGGGCTGGTTCAATATAACGTCATGATGCGCTGGCAAAACGGCAAACTGAGTCCACATTGTATGATTCTCGGTTCGCATGACCAAGATATTAACGTGTACCAGATGTGCCTGTGAACTGGCAGTTGCTGTTGTCAATAGAAATAGTCGGTGAGCATATAATGGCTACTAATAATACGCATATAGAAAATACCTGATATTGAACATAGAAAAACGGGCACCTAAATCTTTGAGCAAGCACATATAAAGAAGCAACACATTAGCACACATGTGAAACATAAATAGAGCAATTAATGAGTAACTGGTAACTCTGGCGACTATATTGGCCTACGTAAGTCTCCCTAAGGATTATTTGTTCTAGGTAGTGACGAAAAGCTGACTTAAGCTCGCCAATGGTACGGGTATTGTCAGGAAACAGCTGAACAACAGGTATTTTTTGTTAAATTTTTTATAATAGTAACCTAGGTGCGAGTAATTCTTTGTAGGAAGTCTCTGTATACAATGTTTTTAGTTGTATTCGGAAGTTGGTCAGGCTGGCCTTTGATAAGAATCTTTAGGCCTTCAGGGGACGTCGCCCTTGAAAGCGCCACATACAGCTGCCCGTGTCCGAAGATAGGATCTGGCAAATAAACACCGATCTTGTTCAGCGATTGACCTTGGCTTTTTATTGATTGTCATGGCATAGCACACCTTCAACGGGAACTGTTTCTTCTTGAATATGAACGGTAGCTTTTCTTCCTTGTTCACCAGGAGAATGCAAGGTAGAAATACTGTGTGCATCATCTTTGTTCCGGTAATGATCCTGGCTGAGTTACGATCATTCTGGTGCCGTTGCACAGACCACCTGCTAGGTTCAAGTTTCTAAGTAACATTACAGGCGCCCCAATCTTTAGTTGCAACCTATGTGGTGGTATCCCTGCAAAAGATAATGTGTTCAGGTACTCATTTGGATACAGCAACTCTGTCGCCCCTCCGTCATTTCCACGTGGTATAGCTTCGTTGTTGCTTTGACACGTGTGACTGGGACCATGCAACACGTCAGAACCTGAGAGTTGATAATATCTGCTGTCTCATTCTTTGGACAGACAATCGCTCTTTCTTGTAAGGCTTGTGGTGTAGGTGTCTGTAGTATGGAGTCATCATATATGAAACTTATTAGTTCTAGCATAGCTGTACCAGAATCACGAAAAAATAAAATAAAAAATGATTTGACTAAATGAAAAATAAAAAATACCAGTTGTAATAATCCGGAACCTTTCCAGCCAGCCGTGTCCCAAATTTGGAGTTTGGTCCTCTTCTCATCAAGCTCGATAGTTCATAATAGTGTCATTTCTAGTGCAAAACTAATTCTAAAAAATATATAAATTTGCTGATAATGTAGAAATTACAAGACCAATCACCCAATGGTAGTGATAAAACTAGCATTGAAAGAACCATCAGAAAAATGCAAAAGAAGGCAACTTTTCCCCACACCTGCAAGGTAAACAAAGACCGTGCACATGTTCAAGGTCCAATTTCAAAACCTTTACCTCACTCGATCCTTACGATCTTACATCTCATCAAGTCTACATCGGAGTCTTTTGTACCCAATGCTTAAAATCTTAAAAACTAAATGCAAAGTTCACTGTCTTGTGATATTGAACATTTGGACCTCTAAATCATTCAACTTGCATTTTTGGTAGAATTAAGAGATGAGATGAAGAAAGTGATGGAAAATAGTTGATAAAATGATTTTGGTCCAACTTTGACTATACAGTTCAGAAATGCACCATGTAAAAAATGAAAGATGCCACAAACGTATAGGCGTTGGTGAAATCAAACATACATATAGATTTGTTCCTCCACCAATGTGGGATAAACTCAAGTCAATTTGAGATTTTGTTTCAAGTCACTTACTTCGATAGTCTATTTCCCATTCATATAAACTCTACTTTGGACGTATTTTAGCTCATTGCTAGGGTCTCTTCAAAGACAATGCAAACCTATAAGCTATCACTATATTTAACATATAATTAAAATTGGAGGGCTCGAAGGGATTGTCTTCCTACTCGATACAATTTGTCCCGTAAAGGAGTAGTGTTGGATTCTTTAGTTTGTCCGCTTTGTGAAAGTTCGGTGGAGACGTCTCAGCATGTTTTTTTTCAATGCCCTATTGTGAGGAGTGTTTTCTTTAGAATTTGTCGATGGTGGGAGCTGGATGACCAGGATCTAGAGTCATTCTCGGAGTGGCAGTCTTGGTTTTTATCCATTCGTATGCGTGCTGGTACGAAGGCTTTGTTGGATGGAGTGTTTGCTACTTATTGGTGGTACATGTGGGGTTTCCGTAATAGAACAGTTTTTGATACGTCTGCTCCAAGACGTTCGGTGATATTTGACGAGATTGTGGCTTTATCTTTTAATTGGTGTTCGAGTAGATGTAACAAGTTTTTTACGTGGGAGAGTTGGCTTAAAAACCCCCACTTAATTTCTTTGTAATGTTTTTGTTGCTAGCTTCTTGCTAGTCTTTCTATAAAAGTTGTCATTCTAAAAAAAAACATATAATTAAATGTGTCAGTAGTTGTGAAAATGTCAGTTTGTCAGCTAATTTTTCCAACAAAACGACCCTGATTAACTGCCAAACCATATTCGTAGCTGCTCACCTGTTATGAACTTTGACTTGTGCTCTAGCTGTCATTTTGTGAGATAACCTTGTATGGTAACAGTTCTTCACTCACTTTGTCTGCTTAATGCCTTTTATTAAACAGATTGGCTTGAATCTCGTTAGAGGTCAACTAGAAAATAAGCAAAAGAGAGTCCTAAGTCCTAACTCCTTTCCGTAGAATAAAGAAACAGGGCTATGGGTTGCGATTTATTACTGATCCATCTATGATAAAAGTAGGTTTTCTTAATTTAAACATGTCACATGAGTTCAATTCATAAATCTCATAGTAAAAGATTAATATCATTGTTGGACTAATAGAACCTATGTTATCAGTTTGACAAACTTATTTATATATTTTGAAAATAAGCAAAGAATGTTTCGGGTGAAATCAACCCGAGACTTGATATTACTTATGCTTTGACATTTTTACTAGTTCCATAGAAGAAGACCATTACATATAGAACACCACCAAAAAGATGCTACACAGTTGGTTAGCTCAGTTTATTCATATCCAAAATCCACTTTCTCACTTTGTTTATACATTCCTCATTAAATCTTATATACAGCTGCTTCAACTTCATATTTCCCTTCAATAGAATTGAATCAACATGTTTCTCATATCTCTCGTACATCACCGGAACCGTCATAACCAAAAAAACAGCTGTCAAATATTGAAATCACAACAGTTAACACTCATATAATCTATGCATACAAATTAGAGGTAGCAATAGGGACAGCCAGTACAGGTTTGGGAACGGGTAAAAATGGGTATTCTTTTACATGTCGTAAACACTTTTTTGTCCAAATTTAAATAGAACAACTTACTTGTGTAGCACAATGTACGAAAATCAGTTAGGCTTCCGATAATGGAGATTAGGACCAAATATGCAGATACTTTAGCAAACTTCTTGGGGTCTTTACCAAGTGCAATATCATGGGATACGGATAGCAACATATTTATTTGGTCACGAATCAGAGCTGCGGCCTCATTTGTATTTTCTTCTGACAGCTGCAAGTGTGGTATTGGTGGTGTAGGCCTGTTAGGCATCAGGTTTACAAAAATATTATGAATCAAATCCGTACATAAAAAAATAATTTGTACTCCCACAATGTCAATTTCAAACAGACTAGCTTTACTAAAAAGTGATACGAATTTGGCGATGATAAGAATCATATATCAAATATATACCGGAGTTGGTCCCTATAACTCTTTCATATGAAGTTGGTTACTGACTTTTGTACAAGATATCCCCCTTGTAGCATTTTTATGGAGATTTAGTGGAGATATTTGAATACATATTTAGAAATGAAAAAATCATATAATTTCAACAGAAAATGCAAACCATATAATCCACATTACCTGTTAAGAATTTGTGCCGATTTTGCCCAAAGGAAAAGAATGAGAAGTAGAAGTAAGAGAACATTGGAGACATATGATAAGAATGTGTAATCCGATCTTTCAAACAACACCCAAGAAACTAAAGTTAATATCAATATCGCCAATGTAACATTTTTCTGCCTCCATAGAATTACATCTGCAACTGCATTTAAGAGTCCCAATTGTTCAAAAACAGTTTCACGACATTGGAGAAAATTTAAATTAAAGCCTCATATAATTAAAGCCTCATATGCGTTAAAGTAAAATTCTTCACTTTCTAGAAGCAAGTTTGTTAAAGTAAAATCACGTTTGTTATAATGATTGTGTAAGCTACTTACTTATGATAATCTCATTATTTAGGAGACATCTAAGCAGTTTAATATTAGTTATAGAAAAACGATCATCGAGGGGTAGAGTACAACTACCTATATATACAGTTGATTTAATTTAAATTACTACTATTCTATCCTCACTAATAAAATTGCTAATCACTCAACACCATCAAAAGGTGTAATAACAATATCAAGAACACGAAGCACATCCAAACACAATGTATTGCAACACTTAACATATGCCAAACATTTGTCAAGATGAAAATGCGGATGAGAGACAACAAAGAGGATAACAGTTCGTATCTTAAAGTATGAACAAAATGATACATTGACCCATGAATAGGTTCCAGTGTTGTAAAAAGCGGTCTAGGCGGCCGCCTAGGCGCTAGGCGGTCACTTACCATGGCGATTTGAAGCTAGGCGGCCGAATTAGGCGTTTTCGTCAAAAGGCGGTCAACATCCCGCCTAGGCGGATCAAATCAGGCTAGGCGGTCAAATTAGGCTAGGCGGGTCAAATCGGTCAACGCCTATACCACCTGGTCAACACTTATAAAAACTTCAAATTAGAGTTTTTTCTACCCCAATTAACCCTCTTCTCACACACTCTCACCAAATACGTCTCTGGATTTACAATTGGAACGATTCATAATGATAAAAACACCACAATCACAATTAAACACACATGATCGAAGATTTGAAGGTATGTTGGCCCATTAAAAATATATATTGGACCTAATAATATAGTTTTCTTGTAAATATTGCAATATATACAAAAGATATATAATTAAAAATAATAAGAACATTAACAAAATTATTAAAAATATATAAAAATATGCCAGACTTTATATCAAATATACATAATTTAAAATTTTTTATATAGAAAAGTTCAATCCGCCTAGGCGGCCTAGGCACTAGGCGGCGGTCGACCGCCTGACTAGCGCCTAGCACCTTTTGCAACCTTGATAGGTTCCATTATATGCCATTACTTCCTTCCTTCTTTCTAATATTCATCATCAAGCATGAAAAATTTCAAGTTTCATCACCACTCCCAAGTCCACCAAAAAAGCTTCAGGGGTTGTTCGTTTAAGCTTATATAAGGAGCTTATGGGCTTATAAGATTTCGGCTTTTGTTTCATAATCTCCTTTTTCCGGCTTACTTTGGAACTTTTAGGCTTATACAGCAAAAAGTTCCAAAATAAGCAGGAAAAAATTAGCTTGTGAAAAACAAGCCAAAATCACATAAGCTCATAAGCCCGCCATATAAGCGTAAACAAACACCCCTTCAAAAACACAAAAACTTACCAAAATCCTAAACTAAACAAATCAAATAAGCTTCAACCAAAAATCTATGACACAAAAAAACCGAACATGGCCCATCCAATCTAAAATAAATTGACGTTGGCTTCCCCTCACAAGAGGTTAAGGGTTCAAACCTCGCTAGGTGTGTACATTTAGGGGTGGTCAGAGAAAGGTCAGAAATATTAGCCAACCCATATTAGTCACTCTTATTGGACTTAGCCCAAGTCATTAGTTATCTTATATTGCAAGTCGTGTATAATATATATACTCGGATTTTTTTTATTTATTTTTTATTTTTTTTAGAACGGCAACTAACTATCTCACGATATATACACCACAAACTATCTCACATGTCCTAACTCCTAAGCAGGACTTGAACCCACAACCATTCGGTTGGGGAGCTTCTCACACAACAAGGGTACCATAATGTTAATGTTGATATATACTATTATAGGGAAATCTGTACTCTAATACGAAAATGTCCCGAGATTAACCCGGTGAGGCCAGGTATATCTGCGTCAAAAAAGGCTCGCCCTCCCCGAGTAAACTCAACAAGGGAAAACAACATCCGTTTACCAAATATCTACATAATCAAATCAAAGCCAAAACTAACAATAGTAATCATGGCAGAAGTCCGATTGTCCACTTTTTTTTTTTTTTTTTCTTCCTATGGAATCAAGAACACTCTTAAAACCCAAAATGGGATATGAATAACAAAGCCATAAACATAAAACAGCAATAACAGCAAGTCAAAGTAAATAAAAGACTTACAAAGTCCACCACCAAGAATCTGATGAACACTTGTTTGTCTGTTGAATAATAAAAACTGATCTGATGAAGTCATATCATATGCACTAATAAGACCTGAAACTGAATCCTAGATTTGATAGGATGATTCACAAAGCATGTTATTATGGAAAGAAAAAATACTTGTGGGGTTTAAAAGTTTGTTGAGTGATTCCAGCCTTTAAAAGAATACAAAGCTATAAATGGGTCCTCTTTTGGTTTTTTCTCTTTGATTAATTGATGACAGAGAGATGATTGTTTTTGGAAAAGAATATTATTATTTATTGTTGATATTAATGTTCTTACTACGGATAATTTTATATTTACCCTTTAAAAATATTGTATACTAGCTTATAGATCCGTGGAATCCACATGATTTTAGAGGGTTTTTGCATAAAAAAAATTAAGTACATGAATAAAGTAAAAGAACAACGATCGTAAATGCTATAAAATTTTCTTGTAACTTAATAATAAGTTATAAGTGAATGATAATATAAAATACAATGCTTGAAAATATCTGTGTATTATGATACGATAAACACCTCGCATGTACACGTATAAATAATAGTAGTTGATATATGCAAACATAAGCCTAAGAATGTCAAATATGGCCCTGCGATCAAATACTGCAAGAGCCTAATATCAGTTCCCTCAATACGTAATTTGTGTTCCCGCGCTATATTCTCTAAAATAAACTGACCAAGAATACACAACCCTCTTTGAAAAGGTTTTAAAATGACACAAAAGCCCTCTCAAATTGTTGTACATGGTACTTTAGGAAGCGATTGATCAAAATGATGCACATAAGCCTGCCAAGGTGTGCTTTGCAAGGTCATTCGATATCATGGTTTGCCTTGCATATTAACTATATGGTACCCATGTGGTAATGTTGCGAGACTTCTTCCAGCTCTTTATAATCAAAATCCTAGTGTTCATATTTATATGAATGAGTTAGATCTCAACAGAAAATAAATACATGATTATAGCTTAATCACTCCTAGATTTGTCAACGCTGTCGCAACTTAGATAAACCATTTCATCTCTAGAAAATGTCATCAACGAAAGATCGTTTATTGCATCCACCGCCTTCGGAAACTTTCAAACGTATAATAAACTCAAACTTTGGAGAATGCATCTTAATTTGTACTTGTTCCAGCGAATACAGAAGTGCTGAATATAATGTGAGTGCTTGAATATAATCTTCAAGCAACTGAAAGTTTTGTCCATTTCCTATAAAAATAAAATGGGTAGATGACCATGTTAATGTCAGAAAAATAGTTCGTGAATATGTAAATACTTGATGCTTGAAATTATTCAAACTACAAAGATTATATAATTTTCACAAATAAGCAAATGAGAAATTTGAATCCAAGGGGAAAAAAAGAAAGAAAAAAACTAAAGTGTTTAATGGGAATTTGTATACAAATAAATAATAACTACTACCTTGATCCAAAATCAACCATGAACTATTGCTTTGTTGGATTTTTTATTTCTTCTACTTTTGTTACATAATTTGCAACCTGAACAAATAAGCCCAAGATAATCATACTTAGGATGTTGCTAACAATAATACTATAACCGATAGGATATAGTGATATTTTTACCAAGGAGTTTGAGGTAACAGTTGATCCCCAATAATAAGAGTCGTTCTTAATAGAGTTCGAAATACATAAAATGCAAAAAGTAAATCTTGCTAAGATATTAACTCAATACATACATTAGGATTAAACTGTATGTCCTCAGATATAACATCTTGATTCAAATGTGTGTACCCTCTTAAAATTATTTAAAAGTTATAATAGGTATAACACAAACTGTAACCAACATACATGTATCCAATTACTCTAAAGCTATATAAAGTGAGTCTACCATCTCCTAACAACAATTTTAACCGCACCTTCTAACATGAGCCAACCCACCAAATAAACCAAATACACATGAATAAGGACTAAGGAGGAGTTTAGCTAAGCTTAACAGAAAATCTTATGGCCTTAGCAAATAGCCTACCCCAACTTGTTTTACGCTAAAGCTCATTTTTTAACTTGAATGGCCAAAAACACCCTAAGTCCCAAATATACATCATATCAGATAGCACTTAAATGCTAAAACCAATTATGTCTAATTGTATCATACTAATTATATTTCATGAACAGAGTAAAATAAATGATCATGGTAAAGTTTACCGGTTCCTTTTTACCCTATATCTAAACTCATAAACTCATTCCAATTCTATTCCACCCTATATCTAAATTCATACGAATAGTGATTCAAGACTCCAAACCAAACGCACCCTAAATTACATACTCTTTTAGGAATAGTCATTTCCTGCAAATAACAAATTTATTTAAAGGGTTCAGTAACCATAATAGATTTTTGGATGGTGGAAAGTTGTGTTAACTACTTAATAAAAGGGACACATTTTGGGCAACTTTTAAGTGTTCAAGTGTTCAATCCATATTTTCTTTAGTCTATGATTTAAATCATTTGACCCACCATAAATGAAATTTGAACCGAACCGACCCATTGATGAATAAAAGGATCAATGTTACACCTCGAGTACTAATGATCAAATATTCGTTGGAAAACGTTAGCTTTGGAAGTAATTAGCAATGACAATAAGTCATTAGGTGGTTAAGGGGTGTTTGGAATACCTTACTTGTAATTATTGAGAATCTGCCGCAAATGGGTTGTCCAAGGATCCACCAAACAAAGACTCCACCTCCTCTGAATGAGATAAAACATCTTCCTGGTAAACACCTTCACGGGATCTTTCATGATAATTAGATGCGGAAACTTGGACATGTTCTAGCTCATGAGATACATACATATCTATTAGAGATTCTTTATGGTCTGGTACAGCTGGAAGTTGATTATGAGCATCCATAGTTTCAGGACCAGAATCTGCAACGTAACTTGTTGGCTGATGTTGGTCCTCAGTGTGTTGAACCCTTTCATTATGCGGATGATCTTTCCTCACAGATATTTCTGCTTGTAAATCATTCAAGGAGGGGTAAACCACAAAGGTGAAAGCCACATGGTATTATAAGAAAAAAAAAGGTCCAATGGGTTAGTTAGCCGTAATATAAAGTATAACAAATCAACTCGTTCCTTTTTTACCAATTGGCAAACCTGGTTGACCCTCCCAATTTGCCACCAATAATACCTTGATCGATAAATGTAACTCATGTCCAAGATCATCATACATAGCCTCTGAGCTTGGAAACCAAAGCCAATTAAAAAAGGTCAACGACATTCAAATTTATAAGTCAAGAATAGTCAACTGAAAATCAATCTACTAAGAGAATAGTCTGATGTATATACCTGTTATACACAACAAAATCCTACCCAATGACATTTGATTCGTTGTGTTTTGGTGTGTGTAAACAACAATTTATCAAAGTATCAACAAACGTGAAGTTTAATTCGTCGTGAGACAAATAAACGTGAAGTAATACAAGTAAACCGTTTAGGAAAACGATTACCTCGTAAAACTTGTGAAAGTGATATTCAAATTGTGAAACCGGGAAGTGATTTCCCGGGTCGTACCCCAACGAGGTGTGAATGGAAAGCTTCGAATGAGATTTGGATTAAAATCTAGTATGATTGGAAAAGTTATTTGGTTTTGTGAGTACGTTAACGAAAATTAAGAGTTATTAAACGCAACCTAAATGAGAAATAAACTAAGGTATGCTACTAACTATTTAAAATTTACCTAAAAAAGCTACGGGAAAACAAAGTTAGGTATTGGGAATCCTAATTCACAAATTAAACAAGTAAACGTAACGTTTATTCTAAATAAACGTCACGCGCAAATTAAAACGTAGAATTTAAGCTACGAAGGTCCTACGGGTCTAAAAATATTTTTCTTACGAACTAAAAGACAAAAGAAAATTTTAGAAAAAAGAAAATTAATTTTTGAATAAAAATTTTATTTATTATGACTTAAATACTATTTTACCTAAATTAAATCCTAATAAAAAGAAATTAACAACGAGAAAAATCTAAATTTTTGCTGGAAATTAGTTTAACCTATATTAAGTCTAAGTAAAATATAAGGGGAGGGTAATACTTCAAATTAAGCAGGAAAATAAGCTGACATAAGCTGATAAGCTTATTTAGGCCAAATGAACAATAACTACTTAAATTACAAATCTTGTAAACAACTAATAACAAAATCTCAAGAGCGTGGTGGATTTGTGTGTTGTGTTATGTACGCTGGGGTGCAAGAGGTCAGGGGTTCGACCCTGACTCTCTCTCCTTTTTTTTTTTTTTTTTTAAATTTCTCTTTTTGCTTTCTTTTTGAATTCTTCTTTGTAGAAGCTACTGAGAGACAGATTTTTAACCAAGTTTCGAAAAGTACTGTTTTCTGAAAAACCAAAATCGAGCTTATGCAAGCTTCTAAGAACTCAACAGTGGTGATAAAGTGGGCTTTTGAAAGATAATAGCCTCAATGAGCAAACAACAATAACAGCTACAACTAAAATGAACAAACACCAATCTAAAGTACCAACTAGCAACAACTATTGCACTAATGACAAAAATCAAAACTAAATAACAAATAATAAGAGTAGCAGCAGCAAGGATAAAATGATGCACAAGCTCAAATGGTAAGTAGTAGCAGTAATTAACAACAATAGGTTCCAACAACAAGAATCAACACAAAGAACACAATAACAAGTTTGATCAATTTCAAGCAGCTTGTGCCACCATTATTATAGCAGCAGATCTCAGCCAATGGACCAGTTTATGGCCCATAAACAAGCGGCAAATAAGCAATTTGACAAAGATTAAAAATGGACCTGATTACCCGACCTAGTAAACTACCTAAACCTACAAGATTCGAAGTCTATCACTAACTAAAAAGCGATCTACACTCAATCAAAAGTACTTATAAAACTGAAATGCAAGGAACTGATGTTCAGACCATCAGTTTCGCAACCATTTTTCGTTGGGTATTCCCTTTCCAAACTCGAAAATTCTTTTTGAAATAGTTAAATGGCCTGGGTGAGTTCTCGAATCAACAAAGCTTACACCCCTCAGTCCAAGATTGAAGACTAGGGTCTGATTTGAAAATGGGGCAAAACCTGGGTAAACCACTTTTTGACTTGCAAGAATTTTACTCTAAAATGACTTTTATTAATCAAACTTTAACTTTTATCTTACAACCTACAAATTTGTTGTTCAAACTACTCCAAGTGGCTACTGATAATGAAGTTCCAACAAGTGATGTTTATTGAAAAGCTTATGAGACCAGTGAACCATCCAAATCCAAACACCCTAACTTAACTCGTTTTTAAGATTTTTACCAAGCAATCACTAAACTAACCTACGAGATTCTCTAATCTACCTCTAATATGCAGCCTGATACTAGATTAAACAACAAACAATGAATTTAAACTACCAACTTCAAATATTGTAAACTAGAGAATGTGGTGTAAAACCTACTTGTCGTCCGTGTTGTGAGATTGCTGCGAACCAAGAACCAAGAACAACCTAAACGCCCCCATGGGCTCTAAACCAATTTCCCATCCATAGCCGCTTACTGCATACCCTTTTTTTTCGTATATATTTCTCTTTTTTTTTTTTCTCTTTTTCCTTTTGCTTCTTTTCTTCCTGGTTTTTCTTTTTTTTTTTTTTTTTCTTTAACTTTCAATTATTTTCACAACTTTAAAAACATTCGAGACCATAACATAAAAAAAATACGAGAATGAATTCAACTTAAAAAGGGTTTCATTAAACTGAATACTTTCATTAAACTGAGAATAGCGATTACACTTGTAAACTAAGTTTTTAAAAACAGAAAAGATTAAAAGATAAATTGATGCCTCATAAGGGCTTACAAGAATCCTATTTATACTAAAACTAGTGGTAGGTACCAATTAGGCTTTCTTTGTGTCTTCATCTTCAAACAGCCATCCTTTTCCCTTGTGCTTTCTTCGATATATTTTCAGCCTTTGGATCAAATCTTAAATCATCTCAACCCTCTGATCTTATCTTTGGCGCCCAAGAGAGTGGAGGATTGCCAGCTTGTCACTCCTTGAATGGTTGAGGGGTGTTAGGTATGAGTTTGTGAGTGGGTTTAGTGGGATTGGGAGAGGGTTTTGAGGTTGATGGGGAGGATAGTGATGGAAGGTTTGGAGGGATGTAGTCACGAGGGGGGGAAAGTACAGGTATTTTTTATCAGTATTGAGTGAGTGGGGGAGATGGAGGGAAGGAGGGAATCGTATGTTATGATTTAGGGTTAGGGTATGGGATGTGTTTGTATTAAACGTGAAAGGGGAGAAAGGGCTATCATTGGGCTTTGGTTTGGATAATAACTTGGGCCAAGGGAATGGTGGTTGTTTTATTAAACGTGGGCTAAGGGATTGTAATAGTAACCAGGAGTCCGTTTGGTATCATAAGTATCACAAGGACCATTGTTGTAACCTTGCTGAAACTTGAGGGGTATCACTTTCCAGATTTCCAAAATTAATCCGAGGGACCATAGTTGCCAAGTTAGATAAACCAAAGTACCAAAATTGAATTTTTCCATTTCAAACCACCCGGGACTAAAACTGCCAATTTGCCAAAGTACGAGGACCAAATGTGTAATTTTCCAAAAGTTTTTACCCAAAGATCATTTGTGATTCGTTTTGACTTTTAAAAATCAAGGGTTGACTTTTCTTTGAAAATGATTGACCAGGGACTAGTTTTGTGAAATTTTGAAAGTCGGGGGACTGAAACTGCCAATTATGTAACTTGTATTCGTTTTTCGTTTGTTTTCACTCGTTTTTCATCAGAAACATATAAAATACGATCTTTGGGATTTTGTTCGCATTTTGGTGCGTTTTTGAGTATTTTTGATCGTTTTGCAGCTTAGATTTGACTCAAAATGATGAGTATTTACACACTCATCAATCCCCCACACTAAACTATTGCTAGTCCCTAGCAATCTTTTTGAGAAAAATTAATGGATTTGAAGTCTCTTTACCAAAAGCCATCACTTCTGGAGTAGCCAGGTGTAAGAACTGTGGCACACCTGATAGCCGTGTGATTTTGAGCAAACCACCAGCTTTCAACGGATTTGATTTGTCTTTACCAGGAGCCGTTTGCTCCTGGACTAGCCAACTCTTGATGGAACAGTCAACATCTTGGTGAGTTGATTACCAATTATGGTTTTTCCACAGCCTTTACCACAAGCCATAATCTTGCGGGCTAGCCAACTCATTAGCTTTTGAGGATGATGGGGAGTTGAGGAACCATACAATTTTTGGCAAATTGCAAGCCATCAACGGGTTTGAGTTATCTTTACCAAGAGCCGTTTGCTCCTGGATTAGCCAATCCATTTTGTCATTTAGACAAGGCGAATTGATAACCACAAAAATTTTGAAATAAAGTGAAAAATTTTTGGCCAAAAACGGGGGTACTAGACGGTATATTTTGATAAAATTCGCTAGAATTTTCCCCTCCCCCACACTTAGAGTTGAATATTGTCCTCAATATTCAAAGTCCCGGCGATTATGCCGAAATTTTGAATGAAAGACGAGAATATTAAAAGCTAACTGTGGGAATGTCATTTGTATTTTTCACTTTATTTATTCAAGCACACATTTTTTTTTTTTTTTGAAAGATATGTACATCTCAAGTAGCTGGGGGGTGGCCAATCCCCCACACTAGGGTGTTAGAAAATAGGAGGAAATCAGATACACGGGTGAAAACCCGTGTTTGTTGTTACTTGTTTTTGTTTGTCGAGTCGCTAGCTTGACTCGATCCCCGAATTCATTGGTCCATGGGGAAAGTTTGGAAGTCCGGGACAACAGGTGGTATGTCCCCTCCAAAATAGTGTTTCAACCGATGCCCATTTACTTTGAAATTGGGACCGTCGTCTTGAGATAACTCGACGGTGCCATATGGATAGACTTTGGCAACGGTGAAAGGTCCGGTCCAACGGGTCTTAAGCTTACCCGAAAAGATCTTTAATCGAGAGTTAAAAAGAAGGACTCGGTCACCAACGTTGAAAACACGGTTCTTAATTTTGGAGTCATGGATCTTTTTGGTTTTCTCTTTATAGATTAAAGAGTTTTCGTAAGCTTGATCACGAAGTTCATTGAGTTCATTGAGTTGAACTTTCCTGTGATCACCCGCGGACTTAAGATCGAAATTAGCATTCTTCAAAGCCCAATAAGCTTTGTGCTCGAGCTCAATTGGTAGATAACAAGCCTTTCCATACACGAGCTTATAAGGAGTACACCCTATGGGTGTTTTATAAGCCGTGCGAAAGGCCCATAGAGCATCGTCTAACTTATCCGACCAAGAGGCACGGTTTTCGCCTACGGTTCTTTCAAGAATTCTTTTCAAACCTCGGTTTGAAACCTCCACTTGCCCACTTGTTTGTGGGTGATAGGCGGTAGCAAGTCGGTGAGTGACACCATACTTGAGCATGACTTTTGCAAATTGTTCGTTGCAAAAGATAGTACCGCGATCGCTTATGATAGCGCGGGGAGTTCCAAACCTTGAGAATAACGACTTTAAAAATTTTACAACTACTCGGGCATCGTTGGTTGGGAGAGCTTTTGCTTCGACCCATTTTGACAAGTAGTCAATGGCCACGAGTATATACTTGTTCCCTCGTGAAGACGGGAACGGCCCCATAAAGTTTATGCCCCAAACATCAAAGATTTCACACACTTGGATGACATTTTGAGGCATCTCATCTCATTGTGTGATCTTTCCTTGACGTTGACACGAGTCACAAGATTTGACTAGGTCATGGGCGTCTTTGTAAATGGAGGGCCAATAAAACCCGAACTCAAAGACTTTCCGAGCGGTGTAGTTCGGGCCATGATGTCCCCCGGTGGGTCCATTATGACAAGCCTTAAGGATTTCCATGGCTTCTTGGCCATGAACACACCTTCGAATAACCTGATCCGCACAAATTTTAAACAAATAGGGATCGTCCCAAAAGTAGTGATTGACATCTTTGAAAATTTTGCTCTTTTGGTGGGACGACATCCCTTTGACAACGAAGTTCCCCGCATGATAGTTTGCAAAGTCGGCAAACCATGGGGTACTAGAATCACCACGAGAGGAAATCACAAAATGTTTCGTTTATTGCCTTTTTCTCGAGAACTCCTTGATGAGGATTCTCCAATCGGGAAAGATGATCAGCAGCGAGGTTCTCGGCTCCTTTTTTATCACGAATTATGATATCAAATTCTTGTAGGAGGAGAACCCAACGGAGCAATCTCGGCTTTGCGTCTTGCTTGGCAAAGAGATATTTTAGAGCCGAGTGGTCCGTGTACACTATGCACTTAGTCAAGATCAAATATGGCCAAAATTTCTCAAACGCATACACTACGGCAAGTAATTCTTTTTCCGTTGTGGTGTAATGAGCTTGAGCTTCGGTCAAGGTTTTGCTTGCATAATGAATTGGCTGAAAATGCTTGGTTTTTCGTTGCCCCAAGACCGCACCCATTGCAAAATCACTTGCATCACACATGAGTTCGAAAGGTAGGTCCCAATCGGGGGCAACTAGAATGGGTGCCTCGGTAAGCTTTTTCTTGAGAGTTTGAAAAGCTTCGATGCACTCATCGGAGAAGACAAATGGAGTTTCTTTTTCAAGAAGTCGGGTCATAGGCCTAGCTATCTTCGAGAAATCTTGAATGAATCTACGATAGAAGCCGGCATGACCCAGGAAACTCCGAACACCTTTGACAGTAGTGGGAGGAGGAAGCTTAGCAATGACGTCGATTTTAGCTTTATCGACCTCAATCCCACTCTTGGAAATCTTATGGCCAAGGACAATTCCTTCCTTGACCATGAAATGACTTTTCTCCCAATTTAGACTAAGATTGGTGTCTTCACACCTTTGAAGCATTTTGTCTAAATTGGAGAGACACGATTCGAATGAATTCCCAACGACCGAAAAATCATCCATGAAGACCTCCATTGTTTTCTCGATCATGTCGTGAAAAATGGCCATCATGCATCTTTGAAACGTGCCCGGAGCATTGCATAAGCCAAAAGGCATGCGTCGATAAGCAAATGTTCCGTATGGGCACGTAAAAGTCGTTTTTTCTTGATCTTGAGGATCGATGGGAATTTGGAAATAACCCGAAAAACCGTCAAGGAAACAATAGTATTCGTTTCCCGCCAATCTTTCGAGCATTTGATCCATGAAAGGTAATGGGAAGTGGTCTTTACGGGTGGCGTCGTTTAATTTTCGATAATCAATGCAAACGCGCCAACCCATTACCAATCGAGTCGGAATTAACTCGTTATCATCATTCTTGACAACCGTTATGCCACCCTTCTTGGGCACACAATGAACGGGACTCACCCAAGGACTATCCGAAATGGGGTAAATTAAACCGGCATCAAGAAGTTTAATGACCTCTTGCTTGATAACCTCATGAATCTTAGGATTTACCCGTCTTTGTTGTTGAACCGCCGGTTTATAGTCATCCTCCATCAAAATCTTGTGCATACAAAATTCCGGGTTAATACCCTTGATGTCGGAAAGCCTCCAAGCAATGGCTCGCTTGTGGGACTTTAAAACCTTGAGAAGAGCGGTTTTGTTTTCCTCACTCAAGTCTTTAGCGATTATGACGGGAAACTTATCGTCACCCTCCAAAAACGCGTACTCGAGATGAGGCGGAAGTTCCTTGAGTTCGACATCGGGAAAGTCATCAGTTTTTTCAACATCTTTGACTTCCACATTATGAAGTTCTTTTGGAGGAAGAGATGAAGGATCATCATTGAGCAACTTCTCGAGGAGAAGTAAATCTTCCTCGGGATTGATTGAATCATAATCAACATGAGAATCACATGACAAACAAGCTTCGATTTCTTCCAAAATGAAGTCACCTCCCAAAAATGGAGTAAGAGAGGGGGGAGAGACATCAATGGAAGAATTGATTGATCCTTGCACACTTAACACTTCTTCAATATGGTCATCGCATGCAAAATCGATGACATCAAGTCGGTTGATTTCTTCTCTTTCAAGGTCGAGAAGATCCTTAGAAGTGTTTTCGATGTTTATGATCAATTTCTCATCGCCAACTCTAAGAGTCATTTCTCCTTCGAAGACGTCGATTAATGCACGAGCCGTTTTTAAGAATGGTCTTCCCAAAATAAGGGGGACACGAGGATCGGCATCAAAATCGACGACTACGAAGTCGGCAGGAAAATAGAACTTGCCAACCTTCACAAAGACATCTTCGGCAATACCCTTCGGAATCGAAACCGAACGGGTTGCTAATTCAAGAGTCATTCGTGTTGGTGTAAGCTCAGGAAGTGAAAGTTTTTGCCAAATCGAGAAAGGCATGAGGTTTATGCTAGCGCCAAGATCGGCCAAGGCAAAGCATTCCACAAGCTTTTGGAAATCACATGGAATGAGAAATTTTCCGGGGTCTCCTAATTTTTCGGGAAGTTTCTTTAGGAGAACCGCCGAACAATTTTCGTTCAAACGAGTTTTGGTGAGTTCAAATAGTTTCTCTTTGTTACTTAGAAGACTCTTGAAAGTGGAAGCAAACTAGGGCATATAGAGAAGAGCATCCGCGAAACTAATGTCGAAGTGTAATTTTTGAAAAATTTCAAGAAACTTTTTCATTTGATCATTAGTTTGCTCGCGGAGTCTTTGATCATTTAACCGCGAAGGATATGGTATTGAAGCTTTTTGTTGAACGGGATTTTCCGATGGTTCAAAAAGAATTCCCGGTTTTGATTTGGTTTTTGGGACAACATGAGGTTGGACGTGTGCAGTACTTCGTGTACTTGTGATTTGCACCTTGTCCTTTGTGGCCTCGTGTTCACGTTCCACTACCTCGGGAGGAGAAGAAGATGAGGTAGTAGGAACCGTGGGTCCATCATAAGAAACTCCACTACGGGTTGTGATCGCCTTTACATCGCCCTTCGGATTGGCGATCGTGTTGCTTGGTAGCGTTCCCGATCCCGAAGGTCGATCATTTAAAGACTTCTTAAGTTCAGAAATCTGACCGATCAACAACCTATTAGTTTCTTCTTGAGCTTTCATAAATTGCTTCAACAACTCATCGGTTGATGATTGAGGTTGAGCAACAGATTGATTTTGAGGAAAGTTTTGAGCTCGGTTGTTTTGATTGAAACCTTGATTTTGAAAATTTCCATGGTTTTGATTACCATGAAAATTGTTTCCTTGATTGAAATTACCATAACCTTGGTTTCTATTCAAGTTTCCTTGATTTTGAGAACCTTGGTTGTAATTTCCCCCTTGATTTTGATATTGATTCATAGGGGCTTGAAATTGGTTTTGAACATTCGGGTTTCTTTGTTGTTGATTTTGATTGAATCTATTTGGATTATTGGGTTGAGAAAAACCGGGTGGACCACTTTGATTGTTAGTACGGTAATTTTGTTCCATTTGAGGACGGTATTGGTTACCTCCTTGATTGGAATTACCGACTATTGCATTGACTTCAAAAGGATTGCCATCGGTGGCAGTACAATTGTAGTTAGCGTGTGGACCACCACAAGTAACGCAAGTGTCAACCTTTTTGACTTCAGCAGGTTGAGAAGAAACTTTCTTTGTTTTGGTGAGAACCAAAGCATGAATAGCTTCCGTGAGCTTGTCAAGTCTAGCATCAGTGCTAGATTGAGCCACGGGTGATGAGGAAGAAGGACCAACATTAATTTGCGAAACAACCGATTTGCTTCGTGGAATGCGGACCTTGGATTTGTTTTCAATTATCATCAAAGCATCTTTGGTGGTGCGATTCAAGAAGTTACCTCCCGAGGAGGCATTAAGAGAGTCTTGATCAACTTGGCTCACACCATTATAGAAAGTTTCGAGTTGCATCAACTCGGAAAAACCGTGATGAGGACATTTACGAAGCATGTCCTTGTAACGATCCCATGCCTCACCGAATGATTCATCAAATTTTTGAGTGAATTTCATGATCTCATTCTTGAGGGCGGTGGTTTTGGATGGAGGAAAGAATTCGTTCCTTCTTGACCAAATCTTCCCACGTTTCAATCGATCGAGGGGGTTGTTTGTCTAGCCAATTTTTGGCAGCCCCATCGAGGGAAAACGGGAAGAGAAGAAGTTTGATAGCCTCCTCAGGGACATTTTTGCATTTGATGGTTGACGTGATTTTGTTGAACCATCGAATGTGATCTTGAGGATCGTCCCTCTCGAAACCATAGAATTGACGCGAGGTGACTAAGTTAATCAACCCCGTCTTAAATTCGAAATTGTCAGCCACGATGGCTGGAATGATGATAGCATCTTCGTAACCCTCGATGGGTGCTTGGAGAAGCTCATTCATAGTGGGCTCGGCCGCCATGATTGGAATAGTACGAAGCTCGGGTTCGACTATTCGATTGGTACGTCGTCGATTATGCCTTCTCGGAATGTTATTAAGCGATTGCAAAGGACTCGTTGACGTAGACGAACGTGTGCGCATGCACCACAAAAAATATCAATTAAAACAATACACTTTAAAGACAAGGGAACTTAAACCAATAATCAAGAACGCAAGGTCAACTTCTAAGGAAAAACGCACAAAGGAGCGGGAGAGAAGAATGGATCTCTCACTGGGCGAAGTTCGTTGGATCGCCACATACCGTTTCGACTCCTCTTAAAGTGTGATTCTCATTTAAAAGTTTTCCAAAACGCAAGTGATACAAAGGCAAGTTTTGATCTTTTGTTTGGGAACTTATTATGGTCACACCCCCAGTTGGTAGGTGTTCTGCCTTGGTTTGCGGTGGTAAGATTTTTACTTTGTATTTATTAAACAATGAAACGGGAAAATCTTTTTGTGTTTTTCTTTAACTTATATAGATATAATACATATACTAGAAACAAAAGAAAAATATTTTTGGTTTTTTATACGTTTTATAAAAGCGTAACTTCTTGCGAAGGTTCTACAAGACTAATCGTCTAAACCTTATCGAGACTTTCGACACACAGCCTCCCCGGCAGCGGCGCCATTTGATTCGTTGTGTTTTGGTGTGTGTAAACAACAATTTATCAAAATATCAACAAACGTGAAGTTTAATTCGTCGTGAGACAAATAAACGTGAAGTAATACAAGTAAACCGTTTAGGAAAACGATTACCTCGTAAAACTTGTGAAAGTGATATTCAAATTGTGAAACCGGGAAGTGATTTCCCGGGTCGTACCCCAACGAGGTGTGAATGGAAAGCTTCGAATGAGATTTGGATTAAAATCTAATATGATTGGAAAAGTTATTTGGTTTTGTGAGTACGTTAACGAAAATTAAGAGTTATTAAACGCAACCTAAATGAGAAATAAACTAAGGTATGCTACTAACTATTTAAAATTTACCTAAAAAAGCTACGGGAAAACAAAGTTAGGTATTGGGAATCCTAATTCACAAATTAAACAAGTAAACGTAACGTTTATTCTAAATAAACGTCACGCGCAAATTAAAACGTAGAATTTAAGCTACGAAGGTCCTACGGGTCTAAAAATATTTTTCTTACGAACTAAAAGACAAAAGAAAATTTTAGAAAAAGAAAATTAATTTTTGAATAAAAATTTTATTTATTATGACTTAAATACTATTTTACCTAAATTAAATCCTAATAAAAAAAAATTAACAACGAGAAAAATCTAAATTTTTGCTGGAAATTAGTTTAACCTATATTAAGTCTAAGTAAAATATAAGGGGAGGGTAATACTTCAAATTAAGCAGGAAAATAAGCTGACATAAGCTGATAAGCTTATTTAGGCCAAATGAACAATAACTACTTAAATTACAAATCTTGTAAACAACTAATAACAAAGTCTCAAGAGCGTGGTGGATTTGTGTGTTGTGTTATGTACGCTGGGGTGCAAGAGGTCAGGGGTTCGACCCTGACTCTCTCTCCTTTTTTTTTTTTTTTAATTTCTCTTTTTGCTTTCTTTTTGAATTCTTCTTTGTAGAAGCTACTGAGAGACAGATTTTTAACCAAGTTTCGAAAAGTACTGTTTTCTGAAAAACCAAAATCGAGCTTATGCAAGCTTCTAAGAACTCAACAGTGGTGATAAAGTGGGCTTTTGAAAGATAACAGCCTCAATGAGCAAACAACAATAACAGCTACAACTAAAATGAACAAACACCAATCTAAAGTACCAACTAGCAACAACTATTGCACTAATGACAAAAATCAAAACTAAATAACAAATAATAAGAGTAGCAGCAGCAAGGATAAAATGATGCACAAGCTCAAATGGTAAGTAGTAGCAGTAATTAACAACAATAGGTTCCAACAACAAGAATCAACACAAAGAACACAATAACAAGTTTGATCAATTTCAAGCAGCTTGTGCCACCATTATTATAGCAGCAGATCTCAGCCAATGGACCAGTTTATGGCCCATAAACAAGCGGCAAATAAGCAATTTGACAAAGATTAAAAATGGACCTGATTACCCGACCTAGTAAACTACCTAAACCTACAAGATTCGAAGTCTATCACTAACTAAAAAGCGATCTACACTCAATCAAAAGTACTTATAAAACTGAAATGCAAGGAACTGATGTTCAGACCATCAGTTTCGCAACCATTTTTCGTTGGGTATTCCCTTTCCAAACTCGAAAATTCTTTTTGAAATAGTTAAATGGCCTGGGTGAGTTCTCGAATCAACAAAGCTTACACCCCTCAGTCCAAGATTGAAGACTAGGGTCTGATTTGAAAATGGGGCAAAACCTGGGTAAACCACTTTTTGACTTGCAAGAATTTTACTCTAAAATGACTTTTATTAATCAAACTTTAACTTTTATCTTACAACCTACAAATTTGTTGTTCAAACTACTCCAAGTGGCTACTGATAATGAAGTTCCAACAAGTGATGTTTACTGAAAAGCTTATGAGACCAGTGAACCATCCAAATCCAAACACCCTAACTTAACTCGTTTTTAAGATTTTTACCAAGCAATCACTAAACTAACCTACGAGATTCTCTAATCTACCTCTAATATGCAGCCTGATACTAGATTAAACAACAAACAATGAATTTAAACTAGCAACTTCAAATATTGTAAACTAGAGAATGTGGTGTAAAACCTACTTGTCGTCCGTGTTGTGAGATTGCTGCGAACCAAGAACCAAGAACAACCTAAACGCCCCCATGGGCTCTAAACCAATTTCCCATCCATAGCCGCTTACTGCATACCCTTTTTTTTCGTATATATTTCTTTTTTTTTTTTTCTCTTTTTCCTTTTGCTTTTCTTCCTGGTTTTTCTTCTTTTTTTTTTCTTTAACTTTCAATTATTTTCACAACTTTAAAAACATTCGAGACCATAACATAAAAAAAATACGAGAATGAATTCAACTTAAAAAGGGTTTCATTAAACTGAATACTTTCATTAAACTGAGAATAGCGATTACACTTGTAAACTAAGTTTTTAAAAACAGAAAAGATTAAAAGATAAATTGATACCTCATAAGGGCTTACAAGAATCCTATTTATACTAAAACTAGTGGTAGGTACCAATTAGGCTTTCTTTGTGTCTTCATCTTCAAACAGCCATCCTTTTCCCTTGTGCTTTCTTCGATATATTTTCAGCCTTTGGATCAAATCTTAAATCATCTCAACCCTCTGATATTATCTTTGGCGCCCAAGAGAGTGGAGGATTGCCAGCTTGTCACTCCTTGAATGGTTGAGGGGTGTTAGGTATGAGTTTGTGAGTGGGTTTAGTGGGATTGGGAGAGGGTTTTGAGGTTGATAGGGAGGATAGTGATGGAAGGTTTGGAGGGATGTAGTCACGAAGGGGGGGGGGGGAAAGTACAAGTATTTTTTTATCAGTATTGAGTGAGTGGGGGATATGGAGGGAAGGAGGGAAGCGTATGTTATGATTTAGGGTTAGGGTATGGGATGTGTTTGTATTAAACGTGAAAGGGGATAAAGGGCTATTATTGGGCTTTGGTTTGGATAATAACTTGGGCCAAGGGAATGGTGGTTGTTTTATTAAATGTGGGCTAAGGGATTGTAATAGTAACCAGGAGTCCGTTTGGTATCATAAGTATCACAAGGACCATTGTTGTAACCTTGCTGAAACTTGAGGGGTATCACTTGCCAGATTTCCAAAATTAATCCGAGGGACCATAGTTGCCAAGTTAGATAAACCAAAGTACCAAAATTGAATTTTTCCATTTCAAACCACCCGGGACTAAAACTGCCAATTTGCCAAAGTACGAGGACCAAATGTGTAATTTTCCAAAAGTTTTTACCCAAAGATCATTTGTGATTCGTTTTGACTTTTAAAAATCAAGGGTTGACTTTTCTTTGAAAATGATTGACCAGGGACTAGTTTTGTGAAATTTTGAAAGTCGGGGGACTGAAACTGCCAATTATGTAACTTGTATTCGTTTTTCGTTTGTTTTCATTCGTTTTTCATCAGAAACATATAAAATACGATCTTTGGGATTTTGTTCGCATTTTGGTGCGTTTTTGAGTATTTTTGATCGTTTTGCAGCTTAGATTTGACTCAAAATGATGAGTATTTACACACTCATCAACATCCATCCTCCTTTTTTAATTAGAAATCACGTCAGCAAACCCGACTCGACCTTTTTCCATCCATACCCAAAATTACCCATAAACCAATTACCTAATCCGCCCGACACACAAATTTTGTTGCCTTCAATGCATACACTGAAATTGGGTTCACTTTACTATATAATACCTCAAGTTGATCAAGCATGTTAAGAGTGGCTTCCATATCACCTCTATTTCTAATTAGAAATCATGTCAGCAAACCCAACTCAACCTTTTTTCCATCCATACCCAAAATTACTCGTTAAACCAATTACATAATCCGCCCGACACAACCATTTTGCCGCCTTCAGTGTATACAGTGAAGTTGAGACTTTTCAGATACCAGGGAAACTCATCTAAAGATAGGCCAAACTCATGTCATAAGTGACATCTTTTCCAGCTAAAGTTTGCACTTTGAGATGATGAACCACTCTGCCTACTTCATTAAATATGTCCATTACTCTCCGCCTACAACACAAACCGACCCAGTTAAGAGTATATGGGCCAAATATGCAACCTCTATCTAAACCTAAATATACCATGGACACTACAGAAATGCAAAGAACTTACCAACCGTCCTCCAACGATAACAACACTGATAGCAACAACTGCCTTTACAGCGGCGGATCCAAGAAATAATCGTGAAGAAGCCAATCTGAAGAAAAAAAATTAAAAAGAAGGCTCATTTTTACAGAGGATTGCAACTTTCTGACCAAGTTACTATCATTAGATGATGGAACATAAGAAGTTACAACTAAAATATTATCTGACCAGCTTGCTTTAAATTTATGGGAACAACTATCGTTTAGAAAGAAAACAAAAAGATCATTGGGAAAATATTCTTTTTTTTTTTTTTTGGAGAAATGGATCATTAGTAGGATGCATACAACTGATAAAGAATAAAATAGCATAGGGAGATAAAATCAGCGTATATATCTTTTATCGGATGAATAGTGGACATACTCACCCCTCCTTTAGATAAATAAGGAAGTACAAATCAAAGCACAGGATACCAACCATTAAAACAATATCATTAACTCTATTCACTTACCTCAGAAAGAGACACAATTGCTTTCTCTAGCTCATCTCCATCGATATCCGCACCGGTACCCTGACATTCTGGACAAAATGCATAATATAATTGCTTCTCACCTCCTCCCTGAATTTTTATGTCTTGCTCCTTTTTTCCGCATATTCCTCTTTTTTACTTTGGGAGCAACTAACTATTTTGTATGAAACATGTGGAAGGCCTGCACGATTATATATTTATATTAAATGACAAACAAACTATAAAAATAATACATTACGGGTCCAATATAAGAAAGCTTTCAAAAGAGATTAGGCAATTTAAGTTCCTACTATTGCAAACGATTCTACCAGTCTTCACAGTCACAAGTGTATCCTTTTTCCAAGGAAGCATCTTGTCGCCACATTGCCTGCCCAAAACAACTCATAATACTTAATATGTGCCTTTGTTCTTTTGATTACATAGAAACTTAAATGATCACGGTTTGTCTTAACTATCAAAAAATAAATTTTATCTATCAATTTCATTGGAAAATTCAAAACCAAAATCATTCTTCATATATTTATTTTTGTAAAATACGACTTACTTTGTGTCAACACAATATGAGAAGTTCCCATATGCTTGTTATTTCAAGACCCTCAAATCAAATCCCAAATCACGCAACTGCATGTAATAAAAAAAATAAAAATAAAACATTAAGAAACATGTTCCCTAAAACAATTATGGGTTGACTCAAAGACACCCCTTTAGACACCGTTGACCAAACGACCTTTTAAACACTCGTTTTATGAGATTCAGTTGATTGGAGCCCAAGCAAGCTGCAACAGTGCTACTGACACATAACCCGAACCAACAAATGCAATTGATACGTCAACCCTAGCTATTATCCACTACGTGTAAACAACCACTTTTAGCCCACTCAGAAAAAGATTACATAGACCATATTACGAATTTTATATGTTTTGAACCATTAGAAAGATACCCATTTTCACACATACCTTTTGTGGATCGCTCGTGTGGGATAATTTCTAGTTAAAATTAAGTTGATTGGAGCCCGAGCAACCTGTTCCACATAACATGTTATGATTGGAGCCAGAGTACATATCACAACTTCCCTTTCTAGTATCGAAAATTAACCTTAATGGCTCAATGTAGCTGCAAACAAATGAAATAATAAATGTTAGTTATCAAATCAGGAATACCAAAAAAATGCAACATAAACATAATTGGACCAAAACCAATCAAAGAAATTGTGAAACTGTATGGAAAGTAGGGTATGACATTTTAACTTGTTAAGCTATGAATAGGTGCAAAATCAATATGAACTGTTCCATACAATATGAATTTATAAACTTTTGGTAACCACCATTTGATAATAGAACAATACACATAATTAAAATGAGTGAATTAAAATAAAGTCAAAGAATTCTTATTACAGCAATGCCGGAGCACATTTCCTTTTATCTCAACAAACTACGCGTATCAATAGGAATGTTGTGAAGAACGTTAATATATGAGGTTAAACGCCATCTGCAACCGTGAAGTAATTTAAGAACCGCGAAAATGTCATCATTGCCATGAAGTTTGAAAATGTTGGGTTTCTGAACATTTAGGGTGTGTTTGGGATAGCTTATCAGGGGTCCTAAGGGGCGTGTTTGGGTAAGCTTATTGATTGATCATTCGTAGATTAGAAATATTGCTACAACTTGATTATAAAAAAGTGAAATTCAAAATCAAATATGGCTACCTTTAACCAAAACAACATTGGATGTCTGTCTTTAAACTTGGGTACCGCCTTCAAAGTAATCTCCAAGCAACCTGTCCATTCTTATACTAAACGAAAGAGCTGCAAGATCTTCTACTAATCAATCCCTTTTGCTGCATAACAAAATCAACCCACATTAGTCCAAACTCAAAACCATACACCATATGCTTAGACCTGTTGAAAATCAACTTACAAATTCCCAGAACCCACAATTATAAAGATAAATTCTTAATTCTAATACAATCATTTAACCCCAATTTATAAAAACTATTTCACATAACACACAATTCTAAGAACTAATTCATACAATTAATTCATCAACGTGATTTTTCCCAAATTTTTTCTGGAGTTATGATAATAAACAATTGCATTGAGCAGAATCCAATGAAAACATATGATAATTTAATCGAATCAAAATAATTATAACATGAGCTAAATTAATCGAAACACTAAATCTATTATAATTGATGATTCGGTACTTACCATTCTTCTATGATGACATCATGAAAATCAATGGCAGAGTGATGTAACGAAATCACTGGCGTATTTTTGAACGATGTTGTGCTTTGTTCTGAAATAATGGTTGGTGTTGTGAATCGGTTAATTCAAAAGGCTAATGTTGAAACTCAAGAGCAAATGAAAAGGTGATCATATTTTGAATGCATTAGATTAATTGTGGAATTGAAACTGATATTGAAAAGATTTAATGCTTAACAAAAATAGTGATTGTTGGAGCGTACAGAAGAAGCTATTGAAGAATGAATAGCTGTGATTGAATAGTTTACATAAATAAATCAATATACCATGTATGTTAATGGTATGCTTCAAAGGTGTTGTACACTAGAAAGCATTTATGATTTATGGACCAATAGCATCAAAGACACATCAGCGCATTTATGATTTATGCTGCTTTATTGACTTGTAAATTATTCACGTTTATTATATTTAATAGATTATGGCTTAGCGCAGAAATTTTTATGGCGATAAGCGGTGAGCAATAAGCTTTTTGATTTTTAGTGTTCGTTTGAAAAAAGAGCGATGAACTTTGATAATTTTTTTAGGAAAGCTCATTTTTCCAATGCTTTTTTAAGAAGCTGTGAGCGGTGAGCAGTGAGCTGCAGCTGCAGCTCACCGCTCACAGCTTCATAAAGAAGCATTGGAAAAATGGGTTTTCTTAAAAACTAGCAAAGCTCACAGCTTTCATGTCAAACGAACACTAAAATTCAAAAAGCTCATTGTTTACCGCTCATTGCCCCAAAAAGCTCGAAAAAGCTTTACGCTAAAAAAAGCTATGTTTGATTTCCATTTCTTAATGAATATTTGATTTCCATTTCTCTAAAAGCTATCCCTTCGGTCTAGAATCTCTTGAGAGTGTTTTTGTTTGAAACTCACAAAATATGAGTTAACTGACACCTCACTTTTGAGTTATATACATAGTTTTATTCATTTGGTTTGACGAAAGCCATCTTTAACATGTACCCGCATGAAATTGTTTGCATGGGTACAAGCAGGGGCGGACCTAGGCTTTAGCTTTGGGGGCGGTGCCTTTCACGACTTGCCGAAAAAGTTCATATTTTAGTGTAAAAAAATTTTTTTAGGACCATTTTATTAAAGTGCACCCTTCCAGAAAATCAAATTGCCCCCCACCTTGAAGCCAAAAATGTAAAAACCTTAAGGGCTGTTTGGTATAGAGAATTTCAGAGAATAGAAATAAAGTAGAGAATAGAAATTGAGAGAATAGAAATCAGTAGAGAATTTTGTTCAATTCTAATGTTTGGTAACAACAGAGACTTGACTCGAGAAATGAAAAAAAAAAATATTTATTGATTTAAAAAAAAATATTTTTTCTAAATAACAATTCTAAAAAAATATATTTAAAAAAAATATTTTTTTTAAATTATATTTTTTTAAAAATTATTTTTCTTGAATTTATTTTTTATAAAAATTATTTAAAAAATTTTATTTTTTTCTAAACAACAATTCTAAAAAATATATATTTAAAAAAAATAAATTACATTTTTTAAATTTTATTTTTTTAACATTTTTTAAAAAATTTATTTTTTTTTAAATTTATTTTTTATAAAAATTGTTTAAAAAAATTTATTTTATAAAAAATTTATTTTTTTAAATCATTTTTTATAAAAAAGTATTTTTTAAAAAAATATTAAAAGAAACTTATTTTGAAAAAAAAATATTTAAAAAAAACTTAATATTTAAAAAAATTTGTTTTTTAAAGCTCAATTCTCTCCATTTCCACAACAATAGGGGTGGAAATCAAAGTTAACAAAATACAAAGAGGTGAACTCCCTGAGAATTCGAAATTCTCCACCCATTTGATTTCTCAACCTACCAAACATAGGAAATCAGCCCATTTCCATTTCTTTGCATCTATTTCTCTGTACCAAACATCCCCTTAGTTTTTAGTGTTAAAAAAATTATGACCTTTTTATTAAAGTTTATCACGAATTTTATCAAAAAAAAAAATTTTGCCCCCACTTTGAAAAATTCTAGGTCCGCCACTGGGTACAAGCTAGCAAGATATGTAAACTGATGTTGACATTCTTTTAGTTGTTTTTCGAATACCGCTAAAAATCCATGGTTTCATCACTTTATGTGCTGGCAAGGGGTTCTTGTCATTTCAAGCTTTGCAATGCCATTGTACTAGCAACAACCGGCCAGAGCACCTTTTAAAGAATGGGTAAAGGCGATGATGACGTGGCATGGAGGCATTGGCTCATGATGACCGACTAGGTCTTGGTGATTGAATATTAAAATTTCCACGTATGATACCTTAAACCTTAGTAGAACCTAAGCCCATAGACGGGCTTAGACCAACTGCTTTATCATCTAACTTTGGGTGATTAGATGAGGTGGCATCGTGATGAAGTGGTGGTGTAATAGTTTGTTTAGATTGTATTTGATTTAAGATACTTGTGTCTAAATTTGACATTATATCTACTACATATAAACAGTCATACCACTTGCACAAAATGTAGCAGATGTAACAACCTACATATGCTAAGCGTTCACATATGCAAACAAACAGGGCAATGCATTGTTGGGCATTGGGTCAACTTATGGTAAGTTTCATAAAATCTTTCACTGCAAATAAGGGGTGTTGATGACTCACACAGCCACTCATGTTGACATTTTACCCGACTCATTTTGACATTAACCCAACCCAATCTTTCACATCTATACACGTTTAGACCATTCCAACTAAACTGAACTATTTACCAAGAAAATAGAGTTGCAATCATTTTCTAGAAGGTTTGAAAGTATGTCACATAATATATCATAACATAATTATCTTATCTTGCAACCCAACCTATAAGAAAAACAAGAAGATTGGGAAGAAAAATATGAAGTATCCTGCAAGAAGAAGGAACCCAGTAATTGAAACCTATGTTTCACACACTAACACAAAAGTTTTAAAAGAATGGCAGATAAGTTGAAAATTACAAACACCCCCCATATCACAATGCTGTCATCACAGTTAGTTTTCCCATCGTCAACAAGCCGCCCGCCGGTTTAAGAGCCACAGCAAGCGGATTTCTGTGCAGCTTGACCATTTCCAGCTGCCCCATCTGCTTGATTGATCCTAATGGTTGATGGCTGCATATTATACAACAGCAAAAATTTGATCAATAGTCGAGTTGGAGGTGTTATTTCAACCTATTTATTAGTAAATTAGTCCATTCAATTAGTTATTTATCTCAAACGGGTTAAATAGAGAAAGATTTGCTAGAAAGGAAACAGGTCGCACAAAGTTTTATTGGCAATGCAGACAATTTCCTATTCGTTTTATTAAAAGATTCCGATTATTATTTGTTATGAAACTGTTTTTGTAATCATCTTCAGAAAATGGACAAAATGGTTCTAGCATGTCAACTCAACCGTTTTGTAAACCATACTGCTTTTTGACTCATTACCCAACCCATATGACCCACCATCTTGCCACCTCTACTCTTAACAAATCCTGGCTCATTAAACACAAGAATTGTTGAATTCAACTTTTATTTACCTCAGCTTTGGAATCAGTGTCAGAAAGCCTTTGCTTGATATCTTTTGCAATTGAAAAGAAAACTTGCTCCACATTTAGATTTGTTTTTGCACTCTGCACAAATATGGGAGCTTTCATTATCAGAGAGATGAAGAATACATAAATAGTACGCTTTTGTTCATCATAAACAAGTAACGGGGAACATCACTGCTTTACTTACGGTTTCAAAAAACTTAATGCCATACTCATCAGCAAGTGCTTGGCCCTTTGCAGTAGGTACAGCCTATCAATAAAAGATTGTCATTTGTCAAGTTTTCTTAATTATAAACTTCAGTAATCTAGGGATCAAAGGTAAAACTGAAAAGCAAACATGACAGATAAGTTTGTAAACTAAAGCGTACTCTTTTGCTTTCATCCATATCAGCCTTGTTTCCCACCAAGATCTTGTTAACATTGTCTGAGGCATGTTGTTCAATGTTGCGAATCCAGTTTCTTATGTCTGGCAACAATAGGAAACAAAAAGAAGACAAGGAACAATAAGGACATGATCTGATGCATATGAGGGAACAAACCAATGATGGGTCCAAAAAGAGTATTCTGTGTACAAAGAATATACTGGCAGACCAGGTTTGCATCCACATTTCTATGAAGCTTTATCCAACAGTGATGATTAATAATAAAGCAGCTAGTTAAAACGAGCACAAAACTGAAGGAACTACAATGTGAGTGAAACCTTACTATTGAAAGATGACTCATCTGTCACATCGTACACCAACAAGATACCCATGGCCCCTCTGTAGTAAGCTGAAATTTAATAAGAAACGTGTATAAATTACATGCTACTATAATCTGAAACATGACATAATACAATAAAAGATGCTTAAAGATAAAATAAAGTGAATGTGGTTATATGGGGGACGTGCAGGCCGGGTAACGTTTAACAGGATAAAACGGGTCCAATCGGGTCGGCCACCAGTCATAAATAGTTACTAAACATAGTAAATAAGATTAATATTGTAACAGAAACTCTACTGTTATAAGTTAATAACAAAGTAATATTATTTGTTTACAAAAACGATTTATAAGGTTTTAAGCATTTGTTAAAGAAATTTGAGAGTTTTTTAACACATGTGACCCGCTTGTCCATTTTAAGCCTGATTCCTTTTAGCTAGGCTTTTATATTGTACTGGTTAGAAGCTTAAACTTGACCCAAATCAACCTGTCTAGCTTAAGTATACGAGTCGGGATTGTCACCTCTAAAATAAAGTAATTTCACAGGGGTAGACTACTTAGTTTAAATCTTAATATTTGAAATCTGGTCCTCAAAGAGGTTAAACTCACTGATACTACGATCCAGTAATGTACTAATGTATTTGGACAACTGATTTGCGTGTAATATGCCATGTTAAGTTAACATAATTGACCAATATTCTGTTTCCTTTTTTCTACCTGGCTCACTCTTGTGGCCCAGGTGTGCAAATCTCTTTTGGTTTGAATAAAACTTTGCCAGTAATAGAAATGATTGACCAGAAGAGAAATAGAAAATACCAGTTGTAATAGTTCGGAACCGTTCCTGGCCAGCTGTGTCCCAAATTTGGAGTTTGATCCTCTTCTCATCGAGCTCAATAGTTCTTATCTTAAAATCAATACTGTACTTCCAATAATAGACGTTCATAATTGTAAAAGAAAATATGTGAATCAGCTGACAATGCAGAAATTAGAAAACAACTCACCCAATGGTAGTAATAAAGCTAGTAGTGAAAGAACCATCAGAAAAACGCAAAAGAAGGCAACTTTTCCCCACACCTGCAAGGTAAGCCAAATGCAGCAGATGGTTATTTTGTATGTATTCTATTCTTTAAAGTTATCACACCAAAGCACACACCCCAATAACATCACAATTTATATACTCGTATTGTTTGTCTTTCTTCTATTGTGTAGAAGTTTCAAGATGCTTATAGGACAGAACAAAGGTAGAACCTTAATGGTTCTTCCTTTCTACAGGATTGGAGCCTCTGATAAAAGGGAAAGGTCTCCACGACTCCACTAACTGTAACGAACAAGCGTAGGGACTTTAAAAAACAGGAAAGTGTTGTCTGATTTATTTGATGGTTCTGCACAGTGCATTTATCTATTTAGAGCATCTGAGACGGTTGGAGCTCCTAAAAAGGGAAAAGTCCCCACTATTTGTAACAAACAAGTATAAGGACTATAGAAGAAAAGACCCATAATTGTTGTCTAACTCTTTTGACAGTTCTGCACAGCACATTATCTAGTGTTCCGTTTACTCCAGCTTACCTCAACAATAATATTAATTAAAATTTGGAATTTACTCCTTTTCCAGAAAAAAAATAATACTAAAATAAAAATTGGAATTTACTATTTCCGAAACATCGAGTTGAATCAACTCACTAACATCAGCAATGTTTCAACGTCCAACTGCAGTATAAAAGAAATTGCAGTGTGATTGAATTTAATGCAGAACATATGACCGCAAGGTAAACATCATTAGAAGTATAGTCATACATGGCTATGCAATGACATTTATCTACCAAATCCAATTGATGTTGATGAATGATGACAACATTTTGAGACAGAACAACCAATAAATAAGCCGCTCTACTTTCTAAAATCAAAAACCACCGCCACAATCGGAAATGACGTAAACTCATCAAAAAGGCTGGCATTTATTTGTCTTCCAAAATGAGAGCTGAGACGTCAATTAGCTGATATTCAATCCATTCTTTAAATGGTAATAACCTAACGTGTAGCCTTCAATGACCTCATTTTCTAGCAAATACTCCCAAAGCAGTATTTTGTATATTCAACCATTAAAGGGTTTCAATGAAGTACACAACTTACCCTCCCTAATATAATAGGTCGCATATAGACAACAACATTATTTTGACGTTCTTCTATTATCCAGCCAGGTAGGACTAATCATACCTCCCACGAACCCCAAGTGGGATCAGGTATTGTTGTTGCTTGTTTATTGTCTCTATTTCAAACAAAGTATCCGCCTATTACCAAAACTAACAATTGATCTCCATATATTCAGGGGGTGTTTGTTTTGGCTTATATAGCGGGCTTATGGCTTATTTAGTTTTGGGCTTATGTTTCATAAGCTCACTTTTTGTGGCTTATTTTGATACTTTCCGGCTTATATAAGCTAATTATGTCATAATAAGCTTATACAAACATTAATATTTCAAAATAAGCCACAAAAAGTAACTAAGTAAGCTTATAAAACATAATAAGATCAAAACCAAATAAGTCATAAGGCCGCTATATAAGCCGAAACAAACACCCCCTCACAACAATCCTAGCAAATTTCTATCAACATTCCTAATAACAATAGATCTGTACCAAAACAGTTACAGTACTTAACAATCAATCAACTTTTTATAAAATAAAATTTTATAAAAAAAAAAAAAAAAAAAAAAAAAAACATACCGCTATCACCGATCAACAGCAGCTTAATCAAATAATCATAATCAGCACGTGCTCTCACCGGTGGAGCAGCCATTAATTTTATATAAATATAAACCTGTATTAAAATCAATCAAATTCAAAATCAGATCAAAAATTTAAAATAAATCAATAGATCTGTAAACAAACAAACAAACAAAAAAAAAAAAAAAAAAAAAAAAAAAAAAAAAAAAAAAAAAAAACTCACTCTGATGTGCTAAGATGCGCCGGTTAATTGTTTTGTGATTTGTTTTTGTTTTTAATTTAATGGATGGTGCGCAGGTTAGAGAAGAAGGCGCAGGATAGCAGAAATGGAGAGTTTATGACAGTTGTCAGTTTGTGATGGGAGGGAGGGAATGAAGTGGAGGAGGACTATGGTAATAACGGTGTGACAGCGATGTAGGTGATGATCTGGAATTTGTTAGATTGATTGGGGAATAATTGTGTTGTTTGGATAGTAAGTTACTGGTTATAATACCTGTGCATGCACAGTATTTTTAAAATTTCGTTTTAATTATATATTATTATCGATTAAGAAATGAACCACTTAACATGTTTCAAATGGTTTTATTTGATAGACTAAAAATAAAAAATTATATGTATATGTTATAACCTACCTATTATTTTAGAAGAATGCTTTTGGATTAAAAATTATATTTTATTATTCAAGCAAAATCACATGATGATACTTGACTTGCATGAGATGTTAGTGATATATGCTTTTAGTTTTGTAAACCCGTGCTATCAATTTACGATTTGTTTTGTAATTGTGGTATTTTTTTTACTTATATTTTTGTTAAAATGTGTAGCATATTTAGATAGCTTTGAAGATTGATTTATTTCCGTAATTATGAATAACCATCATATCATTTTTAATAATGTACATTTTTGTTTGGAAAATTGTATTTTCATAAGTTTGTGTTATTTACTTCTCACGTTTGATAATAAAATTACCAAATTAACATAGTTGCTTACACTATAGCTTCTTTATTACAAAAAGAGAAACGAAAAAAAGATGTAATGGGTAGAACTCAAATTTAATTTTATGTTTATGTATAATGTATAAGAATAATTTTTCTCTAAGCCCGAACTATATAAGGAAATTATTATTACTTGTATAAGTAAATTATAAATGCATGAAAAAAATGACAAAAGAGTATATTCGCAAGTCTTTTAGGATTGTTTGAATTCTTACCGACCTTTCACTTTAATGTAACTTTCTTCACAATTGGCCTAAATCATCAAGGTAAAAGACATCCATATTTTAGACCGTTGGTTGACACACATAGTGTTATCAATGACAACAAACACCTGCTAAGTTTCATTCACTCATTTAAAGACAAATTACACTCTGAAAAGAATTTCTACCATAAAATTCCCCGTATAGGCACTAAAACACATCTTTGGTACATTAAAATACATTCATGTATTATCTAAATCAGCAACTCAACTAAATTATACATAGGTGTAGAAAATCCTTCTACGACAATTATGTGTTGATACTTAATCCTCCTCTAAAAAACGCACATAACAAATTTCATTACACTTTATTGTGTGCGATAAGATAATAAAACTGCAAAAGCTAATAAGAAAACTTCATATTAGAACTAAAGGGGTGTTTGGTTATGCTTATTAAAGGTCCTTATTGGTCTATTCAATTACCATAACACAATAAGTGTATGATAAAGCTATAAGCTTTTTTTAGAAGCTTAGTGAAAAACACCTGAACTCACAACTAATTCTATTATAGCTTAGTGTGTTTATAGTAAAAATACAAATATTAAGTATAGAAGTTTTCAATAAAACATAAAAAAGAGTTACTAAAAGTTGGAATGTATAACCAAAAATTTAAACCATAAAAAATGTTATTAAATACTATCAGCTAAATAAAGCATCAGCTAAAGTTCTGTTGAGGTCTCTTTCAGATTATGTTTAGAAGCAAAAAGAGGTTTACAAATAAATCATAAGTATAGAATAATGATTGTAGCCCACATCCGTGATTACCAACTCAATAACATTATCGCATTATAGTAACGTAATAACATGATTGAAAGTATATATTTTTGCTGAATAATTCTCATGTACATATTTTTAATTCGTTTACAACGACCAACTATTACTTTTTCTTTTTTCTTTTTTCATAAAACATCATATCAATAAATAGAGTTAGGTTATCACCTATGTAGTTTTTTTTAGGAGGTGATTGTTATCAAATAAAGATTGTGATGTGTGCATTTTTTTATATAATTTAAGGATAACACATTCTATATTAAACAATGACTATCTAACTCATGTGTTTGTTTATTTTTTTTAATAATTAGCTTTGTATAATGTTTTTAACTGACAGACATGTTGAGGTTGAGGTTGATTTTGTTGTTTAACTTTAACTATTGATATCATGTTGTACAAAATGTGTGAATTTAGTAGCACATAATGAGCGTTGATGTAGTTAAAATATGCTTCGTAAAGTTTTTAAAGTTTTTAAAATGTTTTTAGGGTTTGAATCTGTTTGCTCTAGTAGTTAAGTAGTGTGGATTTCACTAGAATAGATTTCAGTTAGTTGTAGTGGTTAAACTTATTGCCCACCTACCCCATTTGCAGCCCCCATAAAATCAGTAAGCTATGATTAGAGATTAGGGTAAATTCTTGTTGCATTCATATGTTTTCTAAATGTGGACTCAATACTTTTGGTAAAAAACTAGTTTGGACCAGTTCGCCATCTCAAAAGTCAAAACTGCATCAGCAGTTAACTAGGCATACTTGTCCTTTTTGATTTAGATTCTTGATATGTTGGAGTAGGAAATAGAGCTTGGCATTGGTTATGTAAACAGTTAGTAATCTAGGATCTCTTAATATTAGCTTATCTTGCACTATAAGACTTAATGGGTAGCTAATTCCAGGCTGCAAAACCCCACCCATTCCCCTTGGGATTGCCCTGCACCTGCAGCCATTGACCCTTTTTGCTTCCATTTCTAGGTTAGTGTAAGTAGGATTTGTTGTTTGCTTTTGGTTATACAAAGTATTTGTAGCTTGGATTCTACATTTTTCAGCTTATATGAGGGTCTAGAGCTTATTTTAGGACTTATTTCTGGGGCTGCAAATCAGCTCACCAAGAGCAGGTCTGCTCTTATGCTTTAACTACTGTCCACTCTCCCCATGTGGTAAAAGCTCATACAAGCTCCTTGGTGTCCCTATCTTTGCTTTTCAGATAAGCTTATTGTGTAGGCTTGAGATACCCATGCCTTTATTGGACTAATAAGCTTGTTCAACTAGCTTATTTAGGACTGTCATTGCCCTGCACCCACATTTGGCTAAACAGTGGGTTACACAAGCTTATATTAAGCTTATGTCTTGAGCTTATGATTTTATATTTGTTTCTATGAGAAGCCTGATGTACAAGCTCAATTTATTTGAACTGTAAGCTCACTTTTCAGCTTATTATACAAGCTTATTTTGCCTCTTTAGTTGCTCTTGTAGGGCTGTTTGGAGTTGCTTTTTGATTTGGATTGTCTAAGCTTAATTGTTGTCTGTTGCTTGCTTACTTGTTTGATTCAGATTATTTGCACTCATCTCATACCAGCTTTAGCTTATTTTACCTAGGGATAGCTTGTTAGCTTATTTAGATAGCTTGTGAAGTTCTAAAAATTCCAATTCTAGCCATAATAGTTAACTGTTGGGATTATGTGATCCCACATAGCTTATTCTAGCTTTTTAAATAAGTTGTTTTCACAAAATTTTCTCATTTTCAGTAGGATAATAGATTTGTAAAAGAAAAACAAGAAAAAACCAAATTTAATTTTTAGTGATAACTTCTATTTAATAGAAGTTATCTTTTTCATTTTTCCTTTTAGCTTATTATTAAGCACTTTTGTATTTTCATATTTTTCTTAAGTTCCTGATAGGTTAAAGTATTTTTAGGAATTTTTCTAGATTTTTCTCTTTTCATTTGCTATTTTTAATAATTAATATTATTTTATTACTAATTAATTAATATTAGATAATTAAATAGTATAAATAGTTTTTATTAAGTAACCCTATGTTTTTATATTTTTCCTAGGTTTTAGATGTCATAAAATATTTTTAGAAAAAGTTTTAGGATTTTTTACTGTTCATTTGCTATTTTTCTTTAATTTAATTAGTTTAATTAGTATTTAAATCTTAATTAATTAATAATAAATAGAGAAAAAGTAGGAAAAATATATTTTTAGTTTTAAAATTACTTTTATATTATTTTAGAATTAAATTTTCATTTTTCTAGCTTAAATTCATAATTAGTGTATTTTAAATATAATTAATTAGTTATTAAATAGTAATTAAATAAATAGTGTAAAAATTATTTTTCTTTTTCTAAAAATTTTCTTTTATCATTAGGATTGTAAAAATGTAATTTTCATATCCGTAGGTATTTTATTTCTATAAAACTCGCGTTTTATTTCGTACGCTAACGTAACTTTAATTCAAACGAACGCGTTTTTAGACTTAGCTCACGTTTTTAGGTTATCTGATCATCAGTAAATGTTAATATAGTGTTTCTAAGTTATTTTCATTCGTCATCTCGTAGCGTAATCATTCGCAACCCCTTTCTGTCCAAATTCACCTGATCACAAACCTGTTTTGATTACCATCACACCTCGTCGGGACTTAACGACCCGGGGAAACCACTATACTTCCACGGAGATTGACTCTTAGGCTGTTTGACTTGGTTGACCATTCCCTGGTCAATTTAGGTTGACTGTTTAGCATCAATCAAATTTTGGTGCCGCTACAGGGGAGGCTGTGCGCGTTATTCTAAACGGTTTTGCAGATTAGTGAATCTGGATATACACTCATTGTATATTTACCATCCTTTGTTAATATTTTCTTATTATAAAAACAAAATAGTTCCCGAAAACTTTTTAAAATTAGTTTTCAACCAACACAAAAAACCCAAAAAGATTTTCTTTCTTATTTATATATAAAATGTCTTTCCAAAAATCCAAAAATATTCATCTTTACCCTCCAACCCTTTTGATTCTTCATTCCTTACCCTCCCAAACCTTTTGATTCTTTCTATGTCTCATCCACACCTTCTGATTTGTCAATGGTGTGGTAATCCTCATAATGGTGGTAATTGCCCAGTTGTGGCATGGTAGAGTTAGGAAACGGGTCTGTCTATAACCAAAATCCCTATTCCTACTATGACACGACTGATTTATTCCATCAGCTACCACAGCATGAGACTCAACAGTTTTACTGTTGTGAGTACTGTGGTGGTTCACACTACAGTTCTGATTGTCAATCGGGAAACACGCTTGTCTATGAGCAATTTCCTGATAACGATTATGACTCTAGCACACACAACCCACAGCCACATCAGTTTTACTATTATGATTACTGTGGAGGTCCACACTTCAGCTCCGATTGTCAAACAAGGGATCCATTTCCTTGTAACAATTGTGACACATCGTATTATGACGAACCTCCACCTCAGCCAATTCCTCAAAGTCTTCTCCTTGATCTTTTGGATTTAGTGAAAGACTTGAAAGGAATCATACACACCCCAGATAATCCAAACCAAAAATCGATGGAAGAATTGTTAGCTGACGAACAGGCTGCTAAAATAAATTCCCAAGATGCCTATGAAAGATCTATTACGGAATCAATTGTAAAAGAAAAAGCAGCCAGATCTAGCTCTCGATTTCGTTTCATTCCTGATGACAGTGATGATGAGGATATCCTTGATATTCTTCAATTTTATAAAAATTCATCAGATGAGATACCATCAGTTGAGATTCCATCTCAACCCACTCTTATCACACCCGAGGTTCCCACTCACTCTTTGTTCATGGGGGACGAGCATCTTGACACTGTTCCTGATAAGGAATCGGACGAATTCATAAAGTCTAGTGTTGAGGACCTTGTTCCAATCCCAAGAGAGTCACAGGGAACTCTTGATCATTTATGTGATATCCATCCTCCTCTTGTCTTCCCGATTGATCATGTTGAGATGTTCTCCGATTCTACTGATGACGATTCGTTATCTTGTGGAGACATCGTTTTTATGGAAGAATTACCTTCTAATCTAGTTAGCTTAGAAGAAGAGAATGATGAGATTGACACTGAAATCAAGGATGAAGCACTTCGTGCAACATTATTGAATGTCGATCTCCTCATTTCTAAAATCGAGGCTTTCAAAGAGAAACCTATTTCATCTCCTATCCCCATAAAGGATAGTGACATCTTCTCCGATGATCCTATTCCGGAGTTTGAAGCCTTTACTTTTGATCATATGGGAGAGAAGATTAGTGGCAGTACCACTTCTCATTCTCAAATTTCTCTCCCCGAGTATGATTCATTCACCTTTGAGGAGTTCTCCGGTGAACTCACTCATATCATAACTCCACCGGAGTATGATAATTTTTACTTTGATCTTGACAAAGTTGATCTTTGTGTTCCGGAGGGAAATATTCTCAACCTTGAGAATTTGATTGATATCAAAATCTCAACCCTCCCACCTATATTATGTCTAGATCATACGAGCTTAAATGATGAGATTCATGATACACCAATCATGAATTCTCTTTCTGATGATGATGAATCAATCTTGATTGTCATCAAGATCTTTCTTCCTTTCTTCACCTATCGGGTGACTTCTCCTGTTCTTCATTCCTTCGGGAATGAAGACATTATCTTTGACCCCGGCATCACCGCTTATAGTTTATACTATTCTAAGCTTGGTACTTATCTCATCGGTGTGGAACTTTCACGTGCTTCAAATGTTTGTCCAAACATCTTGAATGAAAGTCCGATGGAGATTCCTTCTTCCACATCATGCTTCCCCAAGGACAAATAAATTCGGGGTCGAGTCAAGCTAGCGACTCGATAAACAAAAACAGTAGCATGTACTTATGGTTTTCACCCTAAGTGTGGGGGAATTACCCCTACTGTGGTTACAAATAAAGTGAAAAAACAAACTGGTGTTTCCACATTTAGCTTGTAATGTTGCCTTTTTCCGTTCAAAGAGTCGGCATAATAGCCGGGACTTTGAATATTGAGGACAATATTCATTTTAAGTGTGGGGGGGGGGGGGTATTCTAGCGAATTTTATCACATTTTACTATCTAGTACCCCCGTTTTTGGCCAAAATTTCAAAAAAATTTAAAAATTTTTCACTTGTGCTTCAAATTTTTTTGTGGTTATCAGTCCGCCATGTCTAACCGACAAAAGGATTGACTAATCCAGGAGCAAACGGCTCTTGGTAAAGATATATCAAATCCGTTGATGGCTTGCAATTTGCCCAAAATTATATGGTACCTCAACTCGCCATATCCTAAAAAGCGAATGAGTTGGCTAGCCCGCAAGATTATGGCTTGTGGTAAAGGCAGTGGAAAAACCATAATTGGTAATCAGCTCACCAAGATGTTGACTATTCCATCAAGAGTTGGCTAGTCCAGAAGCAAACGGCTTTTGGTAAAGACAAATCAAATCCGTTGACAGCTGGTGGTTTGCTCAAAATCACATGGTTATCAGATGGACCATAGTTCTTACTTGAATCGATACATCTGGCTACTCCAGAAGTGATGGCTTTTGGTAAAGAGTTTCAAATCCATTAAGTTTTCAAAACAGTTTATTGCTAGGGACTAGCAATAGTTTAGTGTGGGGAATTGATGAGTGCTCAAACACTCATCATTTTTGGTCAAATCTGAACTGCAAAACATACAAAAACACTCAATAATGCATCAAATTACTGAAAATATTTCAAAATTATGTTTTATATGTTTTAGATGCAAAATGAGTAAAAACAGATGTAAAACGAACAAAGTTTGCATAAATGGCAGTTTCAGTCCCCCAAATTTTCAAAACTAGTCAAAATCAGTCCCTGAGCATTAATTTTGAAAGAAAAGTCAATCCAAGTCCTTTACAAATGAAAATTTATCAAAAAGGTTCCTGGGTGAAAAGTTTTGAAAATTTACATATTTGGTCCATCAACTTTCAATTTTGGCGATTTTGGTCCCCGGATAGTTTGAAATTTTGGAAAATATCAAATATTGGTCCTTGGATATTTAATACTTGGCAAATACTATCCTTATGATGACTTTGGAAAGTTGACAGGATATACCCCTGGATTTTCAGCTTATTACATTAATGGTCCTTGTGATTTATTAGTTACCAAGCCAATTGGACCATTTGTGTAAATTGTAAATAAAACCTAGCCCACACAAACCCTAAATCCAAATCCAGTCCACCCTTATTACTACCCCCAGGCCCAAACCTACACCAAAGCCCAATCCCACCCCTGCTTTATTAATAAAAACGAAGGGTCAATAGGTCAACCCCCCCCCAACCCTTCTCCTTCTTCTCCCCCGCCAAGACACCCAGCCCCCAAACACCTGCAACCTCCAATAATCTTGTCTCCCCTCTGCCATCTCCAACATTCCTGTCCCCTACTCCACTACTCCACAAGTCAACCCCACTTGCAATTTCACCTCTTCCCGCCAATTTATCATCAAGGGCTGATATCACTCCAAGCTGATCCAAAGGTTGTAAAAAGGCTCAAGGAGCTCAGAGGAACAAGACAAAGTGAAGAGGACCTTTTTATTTATTTTTAGTGGTATAAATAGCTTATGATTTGTAGCCAAAGTTTGGCATTAGGAAGTAAGTAGATTAAGTAGGTAGTAGTAGTTTAGTATGTTTTAGTTTTTAGTTTAAAGTTTTTATGTATCCCTTGTACTCAGTTTTAAAATGAATGCAAACTTAAGTTCCTTCATTAATTTCTGTTTAGATTATTTCTTATTGCTTATTTATGGCTTAGCTTTGTTTACATCAGCTTATGTTATCATTATATTCCAATTGTTTTTTAAAAACATTACCTGGTTGTCAAAAGAATCTCATCAAGTCACCACCTTAAGGGGTGTTTGGCAGTAGTGAATTTCAAGTTGAAATTAGTTTTGTGCATTACCCAAATTTGGATCATCCTTATTTTGATATTAGAAGTAGCATATAAGTGAGTTTCAATCCTTCCATTTAGTTTTTAAGATTTTGAATTAGTTTTTCAATTATCTTAGGTTTAAACTGATTTAACAGTTAAGTATGATAGGATCTAGTTCTAGAGCAATTTAGGTAGTTAAACTAGTTAAGATTCAGTATACTTAAGACACTTTGATCATTTGGATACCATAGAGTTGGATGCATTAGAGTTTGACTCAAGATCCCACATAAAACTTTCTGTGGCATCAGTTGAAAACCAAGGTTACCCATTCTCACCCCTGCTGCATCAGCATGCAATCTGTGTAACAATTCGCATTTTCAGATTAATTGCTATTTCCGGAAAAATTTACTATTCACTTTTACTATTCATTTTTACTATTCATTTTTCCCGAAATTTTCCCGAAAGTTGATTTTTATTTCATATTATCGAGTGATAAATCATTTCCATGGCAAATTAAATGTTTGACATTCGTTAGATCATTTTCGTGAAAGTTATTAAGGAATTACACGGAATTATACGTTTTAGGGTAAAACGTCATTCAAAAATTCTACGCACAACGAAATTCGGTCGCGTTAATTTTCCCCGTATCAGAAAAATGTTTGACACACTCATGATTTATTTGAGAATAAATCATGACTGAGAAAAACATGACCAAAATAAACCTCGGCCGTGAAAAACTAGAATTTTCAGTTTTAAGCATTTTTACTCAGCCGTAACCTTAGCCTATACCTGCACCGCATTTCTAAGACGATTTGAGTTTTCAACTTATTAGAAAAAGTCAACATATTTTTCCCTCCTCCTTTGACCAAAAAAATCATTCCTTGATTTTTAGGCTTGCGGTTTTAGGTCTAAAAGACATTTAACACCAACCGACACTAGACTGAGCCCAGCCTAGACATTATAAGTCATTTTAAGTCATTATTAACCTATTAGAAAAGTTACATTTTACTTTTCTCAATTTTACGCAACTTTCGTACGTTTTACGTATTACGCGTTTTAGACTCGTGTTTCCAGTTTTTAGCAGGGTTTTAGCACCCGATAGAACCTACCACTCATTTTATATTTTATTATGGACTATATTGACATGTTTAATAATACTTTCAAGTTTCATATTTTTACGATACCCGGTTTTACGTTTTGAGGCTTAATCATTTACGGTTAGCAATTTACGGGGTCAAAACTAGTCACATAAGTAGGATAATATCATCAAAAGTCCACACCTTGTCCTCCAAGCTTATGAACCAACCTAGGGGGGAATTCAGCCCTTGTGTGTCTTAATCTCATGACAATAGCCTTAGGATGATTACATGTGTTCACCTTGGCCTCCAAGGTTGGACTAGTCAACTAAACTAACCTCCTCAAGGCCATATAAATACCCCCCTCCCCTCTTATGAATGTCCATCATCACCCCCCAAAACATCTTCACACTTAACTAATTCATTCCTAGTTTTATGCAAGATTCAAGTACTTCTTCAAGATAGAAACCCTAGTTTCTTTTAGGTAACCAAAACACTTCCATAACCTCATAGACTTTGGTGATCCTCTTGAGTTTAGATCCACTCAAGTCACCTAAACCTTCATCACAAATCATTCAAGAATACAAGGGTAGAAGGGTTACTAAAGTGGAGGAAAGCTTATTCAATCAAAGTCCTAGTTCTTGTCCTAGTTTCCCTTTTTCATTAAAGCCAAAAGTTGTAAGCAAACCCTAACATACTTTCTTGCTTAATTATCATTTACATGCTCTTTGTGTTCCTTTCATGCTATATATGTTCTTGTTATTGTGTTCATGATGTTTAAAAATGGATAAAACAAGTATTGGTATACATATGTTAACTTATGACAAGTAAACAAGCAAACTAGTGATTTTTATGGAGAACCACGACCAAAATAGTATAACTTTGATATTTGACACTTACTTATTGTTAAAGAGGACTTAAAAAGGAAAACATAGCAATTTGAATCACCCAAAACGAGTACCCGAGTCATAAGTTATGGCCATTTGAAGTTAGCGAAACCAAAACGGCAAAACTGCCTAAATAGCATTCTGATCAAATTTTGATTTTGAAAGTCACCCTTCTGGTCCGATTCATAAAAAAGTTAAAACACGAAAGTTGTCCGGAACGACGTTTTCGTTCAGGAGTAAAGAAGCTCGAGCCCTGAAAACGCTTTCCGAGTGATAATTTTCTTCAAAATCTTAACAGCCCATTTTAGACCAAAGTCACTATAATATAGTTATGATTTACCAAGACCAAGAGGTCTAATGACCTAAGGCCGAGACCACAACCATGGCTAAAGCCAAGGATGAGTCTCAAGACCATGTAAAAATGACCAAGGTCACGGCGAAGCCATGACTAAATGACCATATAAACTTACTTAGGCGAAAACATGAAACAAGGAGTTGACGATAACTTGAACAAACAATTTGGATCTACTCCACCTAAAGAACCATGAGATACAAGTTATAATAAACTTACCCTAATAACAATCTTCATGTACAAATAGACTTTCCTAAGTTTATTCAAATATTGGACATGTAACTTTTCGGATCAAAACTTATACATTTGTTATCAAATACTACAATAGTAGGGAGCCTCATGTGAGGAGTTCATTAAGTAAGCCGTCGAGATGAGTTGTGGATTTACGAGTTAAAGTGTCCTGGCTCCTCGAACGTTTACTCCATGACTTCTGAATTATGTCGGCCCGAACGGTAGTAAGAGATATACAACTTATACAAGTTTCATAAACCATTTATATTCAAAGACTTACACTATATACTAAGTACTACATCATGAACATTATGCAAGACATATATAGGTAATTCTTCGTATTCTTAGACGTTACTCCAACCCTAAGTCGCAACGTTCTATTATAGGCTGCTCTTAGTGACTTTCACGATTCGACTACCACTTTGATTTCACATCACTTAAGCTTAAGGTGAGTCATAGCCCCTACTCTTTTTATACTTGTTTTAACTCTTTGGGGGGGATACATGCTCAACTACTTGCTTACTTGTACAAATACTCTTAAACATTTATACTTGTTATACTTGATTGGCATTATACTTGATTGCGTTATACATACTTGTTACACTATACTTGCTTAATTTAAATACAAGATTCGTATTTACGTGCATACATAATACTCTATTCTGTCGGAGAGGTATTGGTAGTACTCATGGGAAGATGCCCCCTACCCTTGTGTCTATACTTGACCTTGGATGACGTAGTACTATTTGGGAAGATGCCCCCGCCCTTGTGTCTATTCTTGACCTTGGGTGAATATAATCCGGTGCATTGTATAAACTAACTTTTAGCAGTGGGTTGTGGACACACAGGTTGCAAGTCTCTTATGGCGGGACTTGCAACTGAGTGGATTCTCAATGCCTTTGCTGTGTGAACATTCTTTTGAGGCTTTTTCAACTATTTTAAGACAAACTCTATGAACTCACCAACCATTGTGTTGACACTTTAGCATGTTTATCTCAGGTCTGTAAGGTGATAGCTGTTGCATGGAGCATAGAGTCGCTTGGCATGTTTTGAAGACTTATGCTTTTATCTTTACCATTCGAAATGTCTTAAAACTCTTATGTATTGTATTATGGAACTCAAGTTTGTAACTCGGAATTTATTAATCGAATGGTAACTTTTCAAAACGTCTCATTTAAAGTTCGTTTTCTATACCTTATACTTTGTATTATGAAGTAGCACCCCTATGACACAGTCTTCCGCTGCGGTATTTTGGGGGTGTTACAATCTGCCCCAAGCCAATCCTTTTGCATCAACTTTTAGGCTAGATGGAGTAGAGATTGGAGCTTACATTTGGTCTTGTAGACTGATAGCAACCTAGGGTTTGTTATTTTTAGCTTACCCTGCAATCTAGGCCTTATTAGTGAGCTAAATCTAGGCTGCTAATCACACTCTCAAACCTGTCCATCAGTTTCTTTTTTTTATTATCTTAACTATGTTTATGTTAGATTTAGGGTTTGAATCTGTTTGCTCTAGTAGTTAAGTAGTTTGGATTTCACTAGAATAGATTTCAGTTAGTTGTGGTGGTTAAACTTATTGCGCACCTGCCCCATTTGCAACCCCCATAAAATCAGTAAGCTAGGATTAGAGATTAGGGTAAATTCTTGTTGCATTCATATGTTTTTTATATGTGGACTCAATACTTTTGGTAAAAAAAAACTAGTTTGGAACATTTCGCCATCTTAAAAGTCAAAACTGCATCAACAGTTAACTAAGCATACTTGTCCTTTTTGATTTAGATTCTTGATATGTTGGAGTAGGAAATAGAGCTTGGCATTGGTTATGCAAACAGTTAGTAATCTAGGATCTCTTAATATTAGCTTATCTTGCACTATAAGACTTAATGGGTAGCTAATTCCAGGCTGCAAAACCCCACCCATTCCCCTTGGGATTGCCCTGCACCTGCAGCCATTGACCCTTTTTGCTTCCATTTCTAGGTTAGTGTAAGTAGGATTTGTTGTTTGCTTTTGGTTATACAAAGTATTTGTAGTTTGGATTCTACATTTTTCAGCTTATATGAGGGTCTAGAGCTTATTTTAGGACTTATTTCTAGGGCTGCAAATCAGCTCACCAAGAGCAGGTCTGCTCTTATGCTTTAACTACTCTCCACTCTCCCCATGTGGTAAAAGCTCATACAAGCTCCTTGGTGTCCCTATCTTTGCTTTTCAGATAAGCTTATTATGTAGGCTTGAGATACACATGCCTCTATTGGACTAATAAGCTTGTTCAACTAGCTTATTTAGGACTGTCATTGCCCTGCACCCACATTTGGCTAAACAGTGGGTTACACAAGCTTATATTAAGCTTATGTCTTGAGCTTATGATTTTATATTTGTTTCTATGAGAAGCCGGATGTACAAGCTCAATTTATTTGAACTGTAAGCTCACTTTTCAGCTTATTTTACCTCTTTAGTTGCTCTTGTAGGGTTGTTTGGAGTTGCCTTTTGATTTGGATTGTCTAAGCTTAACTGTTGTCTGTTGCCTGCTTACTTGTTTGATTCAGATTATTTGCACTCATCTCAGACCAGCTTTAGCTTATTTTACCTAGAGATAGCTTGTTAACTTATTTAGATAGCTTGTGAAGTTCTAAAAATCCAATTCTAGCCATAATAGTTAATTGTTGGGATTATGTGATCCCACATAGCTTATTCTAACTTTTTAAATAAGTTGTTTTCACAAAATTTTCTCATTTTTAGTAGGATAATAGATTTGTAAAAGAAAAACAAGAAAAAACCAAATTTAATTTTTAGTGATAGCTTTTATTTAATAAAAGTTATCTTTTTCATTTTTCCTTTTAGATTATTATTAAGCACTTTTGTATTTTCATATTTTTCTTAAGTTCCTGATAGGTTAAAGTATTTTTAGGAATTTTTCTAGATTTTTCTCTTTTCATTTGCTATTTTTAATAATTAATATTAGTTTATTACTAATTAATTAATATTAGATAATTAAATAGTATAAATAGTTTTTATTAAGTAACCCTATGTTTTTATATTTTTCCTAGGTTTTAGATGTCATAAAATATTTTTAGAAAAAGTTTTAGGATTTTTACTGTTTATTTGCTATTTTTCTTTAATTTAATTAGTTTAATTAGTATTTAAATCTTAATTAATTAATAATAAATAGAGAAAAAGTATGAAAATATATTTTTAGTTTTAAAATTACTTTTATATTATTTTAGAATTTTTAGAATTGAATTTTCATTTTTCTAGCTTAAATTCATAATTAGTGTATTTTAAATATAATTAATTAGTTATTAAATAGTAATTAATTAAATAGTGCAAAATTTATTTTTCTTTTTCTAAAAATTTTCTTTTATCATTAGGATTGTAAAAATGCAGTTTTCATATCCGTAGGTATTTTATTTCTATAAAACTCGCGTTTTATTTCGTACGCTAACGTAACTTTAATTCAAACGAACGCGTTTTTAGACTTAGCTCACGTTTTTAGGTTATCTGATCATCAGTAAATGTTAATATAGTGTTTCTAAGTTATTTTCATTCGTCATCTCGTAGCGTAATCATTCGCAACCCCTTTCTGTCCAAATTCACCCGATCACAAACCCGTTTTGATTACCATCACACCTCGTCGGGACTTAACGACCCAGGGAAACCACTATACTTCCACGGAGATTGACTCTTAGGCTGTTTGACTTGGTTGACCATTCCCTGGTCAATTTAGGTTGACTGTTTAGCATCAATCATAGACATATCTTTTTCCTAGGTCTGGATGATATGTTTTCACGCATTAAGGGAGTAAAATGGGCTGTGTTCTTTTGTGTGCCTGGTAAATCATTAGAAGAAGGTTTGAAGCTGATTCACACAGACAATGATGTGCATACAATGATTGAGCTAGGTTGTTGTGCCGGTTTTGTAGATTTGTTTGTTGCTCACACAAAACATGTGTTATCTCCCTACTATTTAAACAATATTGATGCAGAGGGTGATGGTGGGGAGGTTGTTGGGTGGGTAGAAGAAGATGCTAGCTTGCGGTGCTCTATTACTGTAACTCCTTTTAGGACTACCACTTCAAAACCTTATAGAGTTGTGGCTGATGTTGATGATTCAAAGCCTGAATTCAGGAAGCAAAAAAAGAGTGTGAAGAGGTCTGCGGATAGAGATGGTGGTTCTATGAAGAAGACAGCAGGTGCAAGTGGTTCAGTGAATGTGGGAGCTACGGTTGCGGGTCTTGTGAGGCCAAGAAGTGATGTAAAAATCACTAATTGCGTGCTGGGTCTAAGGGCACCAAGATCAATGGGAAACAATGTGGTTTTATTTTGACTAGGTGAGTCTAATGAATTGATTAGCAAATTTTTTGTGGATACATTGCATTGCCTATTATAGTAACCTCATTTCATTGCATATTTTTGTTGATACAAAAGTTGGGTGTTCCTGGTTATTGGCTCTTGCTCTCGTATCAATTCACTTCTTAGTACTTGTTACCTGCGCACTAAGAAAATAAACAACACCGTTAGGCTTATCGAGGGATTGTCTCCCCCGATTAGACTCCGGCGTGAGAGTAAGTAATCGATTTTAGGTTCTTGTAGAGAGTTAGGGTTTTATATATCGTACCTTGAATGAGAATCGTGTGATTCTATATATAGGAGTGTAGAAACCGTGTTTCTTGCTCCTTACTCTTTGCACGCGTAGTGCTTATCCGAGGAAAGGATATCTATTCCATGAATAGATAATCCTTATCGTGTACCCGGTGGGTTTAGTTGGGCTTTGGGCCTCGTGGGCCCAAGCTAATGATACTGCGGCCCAAACCATTGTCATGGCAGCCCACTCGTGGTGGATTTAGGCGCTAGTAGTGTGTATTATTTGGACTCGTGGCCCAAATATAGACTATACGTCATCATGTCCCCCTAGTCTAGTGTGCGCGGCTTGTAGCCGCGAATACTAGACTAATATTATCAGCGGTAAGCGTGGCGGGAAAATAAGGGGATATTACCGCCCATTTTAAGTGCAATGCACCTAGCCATGGGTATTTCAAATGGATACCTCGAAAATTGGGGGTAGTGTCCACGTGGCCCTCGTAAATCGGGAAAAAGTGCATGTACCGGTTCAGTTCCAGCCATACGTTTTTGTGAGTGGGTTCCACGTGGAGACAAACTAGGGTTTTTTACTCCCTATATAAGAGTCACCGCCCACTTTTTACGATCACACAGTAAAACATACACTTATCACTATTCACTTTCCTTGAAAGATTTTTGCAAAGAAAATACTTCATTTTCGTAGGTAATTTGTGTGCGTTTCACTTCGTCATTTAATGAAGATGGTTGCCCAGTTAGAGGATTTTCGCTCCGCGATGACCATTGAGGATGTTACTCAATTTTCGTCTGACTATTTCGTGCCTCTGGATGTCCATCCAGAGGCTCCAGATGTGGACGCGTGTATAGCTGATTTCCCCGAAGGGAAAATAGGGCTATACACAAAATTCTTTGAGTACGCGAATTACCGCGTACCCATATCTATCTTTCTGAGCGATTTGCTCAACCATTATCGCCTTCACATCTCTCAGCTGCACTGTATAGGTGCGGCTAAAGTGTCGAATTTTGAAGTAAACTGCCGTTTACTTGCGATAGAACCGACCGTAGCCTTGTTCCGCTCATTTTACCACACGACGTGGTCAAATGGTTGGGTTTCTTTTGCGAAGCGCCAGGGGACGCTTCAGTGTTATACTGAGAAAGTAGATGCCCTAAAGAATTGGAGGGAGTACTTTTTCTGGGTTGATGATGTAGTCTTTCCCTTTCCTTATGAGTTTTATACTCAGGATACATTGCCAAGGGATGGGCGCCCCGCACCCGGTTCCTACAGGCTGGCTGACGCGCAGATTCTGGATGCCAACCGACTGGCCATTAACCCCTATCCGGAGGAGTTTTTGGTGCACATGGGGTTGAGCCGCGCTTATTTTGGCGCTGCGGATGAGGTGCCAACTTTCTTAAGTGAGGATGGCCGGGGTGGGTGTTCATCCTTTCTTCTTCAAGCTTTGTAAGTCTCTTTTTGTGTATGCGCGCTTTTAATAACTAATCCTTTTTTCTTTCTTGCTTGATTAATGTGCCCAGAGATGGATTTGTTTGCCGTTATTAAGCTGGACAAGCCGAAACTGGTAACTATAGGGGTGCGCCCTCTGAGGGAAGGTGAGCAGCCCCTACTGGAGGCGACTGAGGGTCGCTTGACCGTGCTGCCAGAGGCGGTTCCTGAGAACACGCCACCGCTCCAAGTGACGCCCGTTCAAAGCGTGGCGCCCGATGCAGAGGTGGCGCCCAATGTGGAGGTGGCACACGAGGAGGCGCACTCGGGGTCGTCTGATAGTATAAGGATCCTCAAGCCTGAGGAGGTGCTTAAGGAGGAAGTTGCGCAGAATGTCAAGCGTAAGGGAGAGGCTGGGTGCAGTGGCACCAGGAAGAGACGTCGTCACCTTATTGGGGATGCGGAATCTACCGCGGAAGAGACATCTACTTCTGGTGCGGGGAAAAAGGCTGCTGAGGCTTCTCCGTTTCTGTAAGTGTCTGAACCTTTTTTTTTTTTTTTTTACTATATTACTTGTTGTAATATTGACTAACTGTCATTTTTTGTTGCGTAGGGATGATGCTGCGAAGAATGATGGAGCCTTTGTTGATGAGGTTTCCCCTCCACAGAATGAAAACAGGGAGGGGAAAACCAAGGTTGTCGATGGTGGAGAGGCGCAGCAGCTGATGGATGAGCTGGCTGCGACTGCGGCGTGCCAAGCTGAGCTGGTGGCTCAGTTAAAAGAGAAGTATGTCGGGGAGAGCAGTGCTCTTGCCCAGAAGGTTGAGGAGTTGGCAAGGCTCCGTGCGCAGTTGGCTGATGCGCAGGTGGAGTTGGAGGCCTCGCGGGTGCATGCTGAGATGATCACCCACGAGAAGCTGTCCGCCATGGCTGAGGTAGTGAAGGCGCGTAGGGAGCTGCACCATTACAAGTCTGACTTGACTTTTGTCGTGCGCTTCTTAGAGGAGAAGAAGGTGGAGCACTACGCTAGCATCACCAAGTTTAAGGAGGATATGTTGAAGCTCATCCAGACCCAGGAGGACAAGCTGCGTGGTCTTAGCATTGAGTATGACGAAGAATTATATCCTCATTTGATGTCGACCATTGCTGAGCGCAGGTATTCTTTTTATTTTATTCTTCTTTATAATAATTTTATCGCCATGCTTCTTACTTACACAAATTGTCTTTGTGAATGTAGGTGGTTGATTAGCCATGGGCTGCGCCTGGCAGCCATGGGCACGCTAGAGTCCCAAGAGGTGGTGGACGCCTTTGGGAAGGTGGTGCATTGTGCGATGGCGCGTGGGAGATCACAGGCTATGGAGGATCTCCACGAGGCCAAGCTGCTGAAGAAGGACTTGGCGGAAGTCCCTGGGTACAGCCCTACTGCTTATGATGAGTTGCTGCAGGCAATGGCGGGGTTGAAGGTTCTTGAGCTGCCGCATATTGGGAGGCTAGAGCGCGATCAAGATGACCCCATAGATGTTCTGATGGCGGGGTTGACATTGCAGCGCCATCTTGGAGAGAATGGGGAAGGGGAATCAGATTACTATCTGAAACCTGACGTTTCGCAGCTGCAGGTTCCGGTATTCGCGCAGCCTCGCGACATCCTCAAACCCTTTGCTCTTGAGAGGGAAATTCCCTTGAAAGAGGTGCTGGAGCGACATGAGCAGAGGGCTGCCCAGAAGAAGGGCATCAAGGGTAAAGCAGTGATGTGCGGCATTGGTGCTGCGCACATCCCCAGATCTGATGGTGTGCCCGTGAGTGTTCCCACGGTATCTCCCCATGATGCCTTGCTTCTCAGAAAGCTTCAGGAAGCGGGGAGTTCTTCTGCTCCGCCGGATAGTCCTAAGCATCGCCATAGCGTGTAGGTTTTGTTTGTATATTTATGTATCTTTTCCTTGTAATTTTTATGAATAAATGTGGAATAAGATATCTTTTTGCGTAAGTTCGTGACTTAAATATACTTGCATTGTTTGCGAAGTTTTATTATTTGACCAAGTGTCTTGGCTCGGTATGTTGCTAAGCTTGTACAGTGTACTTAGTATGTGCGCATCCGTCGTGGGGTGCGCACGCGAAACTTACCTCGACGTCTCAAGAGTAAGGCGCTTAGCAAGGATACGTGATCCAATGTTGATGGGTTTGCAACCCTCTTACTCAACGAGTGAATTAGTAGGTTAACTCATCCTTTATGCCTTCGTGGGTCTTTAAGTGATGCATGCACGCCATGTAGGCAATAAAAATGTAAGATAACAATATTGACATATATTATTATGTATGCAATAAAGTAGAATACGCTATGGAGTTAGCTAAAAACCATAACATTTTATTGATACTTGCAAGTTTTTAAAGAAAATAAAAAATACAATTCCTAGGAAAGAAAAAAACAAACACTTATTGGGCATCACGTAGAATGCGAGGGTGTCTGTGTAAGGGCCGTAGCCTAGAAGTAACATCTTTTAAGATTGCAGATGTTCCAGTTGCGCGCTAGGTCGTGACCTTCCATATCGCGCAGTCTGTATGTGCCGTTGCCGAGCGCGTTTGTGACCTCGTAAGGTCCTTCCCATTTAGGTCCGAGCTTGCCTGTGTCTTCTGCGTGGCTCGCATCGTTGGCGCGGTAAACAAAGTCTCCTGGTCTGAAGGAAGTGTGTTTGACCTTCGCATCATAATACTTCTTCATTTTTGCCTTAGCCTTTGCTTCGCGTATAGCTGCGCGTTCGCGTCTTTCTTCCAGTACGTCCAAGTCTATGCGCCGTTCCTCGTCATTTGTCGTGACGTTGACCTCTGCTGTACGTATAGTTGGCATTCCTATCTCAGCTGGTATGACGGCTTCTGTTCCATAGACTAGAGAAAATGGCGTGTCGCCAGTACTGGTTTTGATTGTTGTGTGATGCGCCCACAAGACATGCGAGAGCTCATCTACCCACCTTCCTTTGTGTCTGTCAAGGCGCGCTTTTATTCCTTCACCTAGACTGCGGTTTGCGCGCTCAACTAGGCCATTGGTTTGTGGGTGTTTCACTGAAGCAAAGTGTTGTGTGATGTTCAATTGTGCGCACCAATCTTTGAATGGGTTATCACAGAATTGTTTTCCGTTGTCTGATATGATCGCGCCCGGTAGTCCGAAGCGACAGACAAGGTTGTCCCAGACAAAGCGTTTGACTTGGTTTCCTGTGATGTTCACCAGCGCTTTTGCTTCGATCCACTTCGTAAAGTAGTCTATGGCTAAGATGAGGAACTTTACTCCTCCGGCTGCTACAGGGAAGGGTCCTGCGATGTCGATACCCCATTTGTAAAATGGCCATGGTGAGGTAGTTGGTGTTAGCTCTTGTTGTGGTTGGCGCGGGATTGGTCTATGTACTTAGCAATTGCTGCATTTTCTTATCAGATCGCGTGCGTCGCGATGCATTGTTGGCCAATAGTACCCTGATCTTAGAGCGCTTGCCACCACGGATCGCGGCCCTGAGTGCATACTACATGATCCAGTGTGAATTTCTCGGAGTACGTAGTTTGCTTGAAGAGGTCCAACACATCTGAGCCATGGCTGTAAGAAAGAGCGTCGATAGAGTACATTGTCTCGTATTTCAAATCACTGCGCTGTGCGCCGTATTCTTCGGGCGTCTTTATGATCTTGGGGTAGGATTCCCTTGCTAATGAATTCAATGATAGGTGTCATCCATGTAGGATCTTGTTCTTCTATCACTGTGGATATCTCCATTTCTAAGATTGACTTGTTTTTTAGGGTTTCTACCAATACCTGTTTTGAGAGGTGTGCGAAGCTTGTGGATGCGATCTTGCTGAGTGCGTCCGCCTTCCTGTTATCTCTTCTAGGCACCTGTTTTATTGTGAACCTGTCAAAGTTTTTGATCAAAGATTTTGTCTTTTCCAGGTATTGGATCATGTGTTCATCCTTGGCTTCATATTCACCTAGCACGTGGTTAGCGACTAGTCGCGAATCTACATTTGCTTCTAGGTTGCGAACACCCATTTGGATTGCGATACGTAGTCCGGCTAGTAGGGCTTCGTATTCTGCCTCATTGTTTGTGGCTGTGAATTCAAAGCGTAGCGCATAGGTGAATTCCATACCTTCTGGATTTGTAAGAATAAGGCCTGCGCCTGATCCATCTACACATGAAGACCCATCTGTGAACAGAATCCAGGGTTCCTGTAAATCTGTTTTAGCTGCAGATGTCGGGCTGTCGCTGTCTGGCTTCTCCACGATAAAATCGGCTAAGATTTGTCCTTTGATTGCAGTGCGCGGTCTGTATGAGATGTTATACTCACTTAGCAGTACACTCCATTTTTGTAAGCGTCCTGATGCGTCAGGCTTAGAGATAACTTGTTTGATTGGCTGATCAGTGATTACAGCTATTGGATGCGCTTGAAAGTATCTGCGCAGCCTTTTGGCTGCGAACACTAGAGCCAAGACCAGCTTTTCCATAGCGCTGTAGTTAGTCTCTGTTTTCTTTAGGGCTTTGCTTACAAAGTATATGGGTGTCTGGACGGAGTTCCTGTCTGTCAATAGTACTGCGCTGACTGCTCCATGGGTTGCCGATAAGTACATGATTAGTTCTTCCCCTGGTCGCGGTGCGACGAGTTTGGGAAGAGATGCCGGATGGTTTTTTAGTTGTTGGAAAACTTCCTCCGCTTCTTTAGTCCAGCGGAAGTCTCCCTTTTTAGTGCACTTCGTGAGTGTTTTAAAGAGAGGAAGAGATTTGTCTGCTGACTTAGATAAGAAACGGTTTAGCCCTGCTAGCTTTCCATTTAATGACTGGACTTCTTTGAGTGTGCGCGGTGAGGGGAGATCAATAACAGCCTTTGTCTTTTCTGGGCAAGGCTTGATTCCATCGGGTTCTATCAAGTATCCAAGGAACATGCCCTCGGTTGCGCCAAAGGTACACTTATTGGGATTTAACTTCATGTTTATTCGCCCCAATGTTCTGAATGTTTCCTCGATGTCGCGCACCAATTCGTCCTCTGTATGGCTTCTGATGACAAGGTCGTCAACATAGACTTCCAAGTTGCGGCCTACTTGTTTTTCGAAAGCTGTGTCCACCAGTCGTTGGTATGTCGCGCCTGCGTTCTTCAGGCCAAAAGGCATTTTTGTGTAGCAGTATACTCCTTGACTGGTGTGGAAAGCTGTTTTTTCTTCATCTTCAACTGCCATCTGGATTTGATGATACCCTTTATATGCATCTAGGAAGCATTTGAAAGGGTATCCGCACAGGGATTCGACCTTCCAGTCTATCTCTGGCAGTGGATAGCAGTCCTGTGGACATGCTTTATTGAGGTCCGTGAAGTCCACGCACATCCTCCAACTGTCATCGCTCTTCTTTACCATAACTGGGTTAGAAAGCCAGTCGTGGTAGTATACTTCGCGCATGATGCCTGCGTCTACGAGCTTATGTACTTCTTCCAGAATAGCCTTTGCACGATCTGGGGCCTGGCCACGTTTCTTTTGTCGTATTGGAGGATATCCTTGTCGGATTTGTAGCTTATGCTCTGTGATAGAGCGCGGTACTCCCGTCATATGCTTTGGTTCCCATGCGAAGATGTCTAGGTTCTTTTGCAAGAGTGCACATACAGCTGCTTTACCTTTGTCAGATAAAGATCCTCCAATCGAAACTTGTTGTTCCGGGTAATCTGGATGAATAGCGACTTTTAAATTTGGCATTTTTTCCGTGCGTTGTTCTGGAATAGTCACTGCTTCAGTTGTGACCGCGATGCATTCTCTTGGTGGTATCGTTGTGTTATAGAGAGTGACAACTCCTCCTTCCACTGGAAATTTAAGCATTCCGTGCGCTGTGGATGGTACAGCGCGCATGGATGATATTCCCGGTCTCCCAATGATACCATTGTATGGTGAAGGGGACTTTATGACCATAAAGTTTATCCATGTTGCGGTTGAGTGTTGTTCATCTCCTACGACCACCAACAAGCGTAACTGCCCCATGGGCCAGATCTTTTCTCCTATGAATCCTGTTAATGACGTTGTTGCTGGTATCAATTGACTTTGGATCTCGGGTCGCAGTCTTTTGAAACAGTGATCGTACAGGATATCTGCGGATGCTCCTCCATCAATGTACATGCGGTGGATATCATGTGCTCCTGTATGTATTTCAATAGTTAGAGGCTCCACGACTGCGTTGTCCGCAGCTACAGTAGGGAAAGATATCTCTTTTTCTGGAGAGAATTTTTGGCTGACTTTTTGCTTTATCTTGCGTTGCCATGATTGTATCATGTATATAGTATCAGCTTTTTCCTTGGGGGGTTCTTTCTTACCCCCATTTCTGTGTTTATCTTTTCCCTCTTTGATGTTCCTTACGAGGTGGTCCATCCTCCCTTCTCTTACTAGCTTTTCAATTAGTTGTTTTAGTTGGACGCACTCGTTCGTTGTATGGCCTTTTTGGCCATGGTACTCGCAGTATCCGCTCCCTATGCGCTTTTCTTCTGCAGTGCGCATTGGTGGTGGTTTTGGGAAGTTCGCACCTTCTGTTACAAATATTTCCCTCGGAGTTTTTGTAAGAGGGGTATATTTGTCATTGTCTCTTCCACTGCGGTAATTCCTGCTGCGGTTGTTATTCTGATCATTGGATTGTCTCTGCGGCTGTTCTTGCTGCCTATAGTTTGAATAACCCTTTTTGCTATCCGCAGCGGCTGCTTCTCCTTGTATAAAGGATCTAGTGCGCTTTGTTAACTCATCAAAAGTCTGTGGAACTTTGTCGTTCAGCTTCCGGATGAGTTCTGGGTTATTGATCCCATTCATGAACCCTGAAATTTTTAGGATTTCAGGACATGCTTTGACTTGTATGCACTCATCCTTGAAACGTTCCATAAAAGCGCTGGTTGATTCCCCTTGACGTTGTTTCACTCTTGCTAGCTCCACAGGGTTTTTAGCGCACTTCTTTCGCTGGGTGAAGTTGAGGCGGAATGCTTTCCGTAATTACTCAAATCCACCGATGCTCCTACGTGGGAGTTTGCTAAACCATGTACGCGCGTTTCCTACTAACGTAGAATTAAACATGTGGCACCACACAGGTTGTGGCCAGTTTTCGATAGTTGCGGCTGATTCGAAAATTTTTAGGTGATCGTCTGGATCACCTGTTCCATCATATGTTTTCACGTTAGTGGGCATGCGCCTGCGTTTGCAGTCTGAGTAATCGCTGATGCGCCGTGTAAACGCATCAATTTTCTGGCTTCGCCATGGGAGAGACATATCTTCATTCTCTTCCTCGCGACGTCTTCCTCTTGACTTCCAGTGTCCTGTTTCTTTATCCTCGTTGTCCGAGGAGTCGCTGGAAGAAGGGTAGTCTCTTTTTCGGCGCTTGCGCCGACTTCTTTCAGAAGAAGAGCTTGAGGGATCTCTGCTTGGGGATCTTCTTCTCCCCAATCTGTCTTGAATCCTCCTACTCCCAGGTTTGGAAGATCCTTGGCTTGGCGAATGCTGAGGCCCTAATCGATCTTGTATTCCTCGACTGCCAAGTCTGGAGTGAACATTAGTGCGCCTCTCACTGTCTTCTAAGTATAGTGAATCAGATGTCGTACCCAACCTATCATGGATAGTGATACGTTCTGCGCGTCTTCCTCGTGGGTGGCGCAGTGGTGATGGTTCGCGTTCAGGACCAAAATTGAGTCGAGCTTGTAGGCTCGTACTTGCCCTTCTTCCTGCATGAGGGCGGTTAGGGTTTCATAATTTTGGGATACAAAGTTTCCCAAAATTAGATCGGGTGCGTCCTCAGTTGTTGCAAGAATTTCTGCCTCAGTATTAGGCGCGCCTGGCGGAGCAGTGTTGTTCACTGCGGGTATAGTTTGATGAGGAGTAGTGAAGAGGGTGCGTTGGAGTTCCTCAACGCTTGGGACCACTGGGTGATTTGGGTAGTTCTTATAGGTAGCTCTACCGTTGGAAGAGGTTGGGTTGTCCCTGCCTCTGGGTGACCAGGTGCGCTGGTTGTCCCAGCGACTTGTCTGGAGGTCGGATCTTGTTGATTCTTCCTCTGATGGTCACGTTTTTCTGACTGCGGAGTCCGCTGGCTTGAATTCTTATGCTTTGTCATCCTAGTTCTTAGTCGGGTCCCACGGATGACGCCACTTGTTGATACAAAAGTTGGGGTTCCTGGTTATTGGCTCTTGCTCTCGTATCAATTTGCTTCTTAGTACTTGTTACCTGCGCACTAAGAAAATAAACAACACCGTTAGGCTCTTGCTCTCATATCAATTTGCTTCTTAGTACTTGATTGTGCAGGTATAGTTGCACACCTATCCAGTAGAAGCTTTTGAAGATTGACATATGGGTTTAAACTTTTTGGGATTATGTAATGTGTAGAGAACAATATCAGTTTTAATTTGGTTGTATTTACTAATGTAATTTGACTAATGTAACTTGAACTATTTTACCTCCCTTTCGAATACACCAAAGGGTGTGTGGCGGGATTGTGATGGGTTCATCTGTTTTTGTACATGCCGACCAATATTATGTAACTTGAACAATATTTCAAATGGGTTAAATTTTTAGTCAATATTGACTACTATCAATACTCTGTTTTGTGTTTCTGCTATATAATATGTTTGTCTTTGTTTCTTTGTTTGTGTTTGTGTTCTTTTGTGTTTGTGTTATATGTTTGTATCTTATAGTTAGAATTCATTGTTTGTGATACGAATCGAAGAGTATAAAGTATAAACCAAGAAAATTGGGATCAAACGACCCCTTCCATTCATAACAATACATTTACAACCATAACATAGGGGAAACCACAACCCCTATCTACACCTACAACCTTACAACAAGGGCACCAAAATGAACAAAAGAAACCAAACATGCCCGACCACTTACCACCTACTACCTACATTCATCATACACAACAAAACAACCCATCACAGCCTCCAGCACCCACCCCTTCACATGTACGTTTGCCTCACAGCAAACTCAATCTTGGAAACAATGCTGTCATTTATTTGCCTAAGCATCCTCATCAACCCCCTCATCTTTCTCATATTAGCTGACTGAATCCTCCTAAGCTTGTTCACATTGGCCCTTGCAGTTCTCGAGCCCCTTATGTTTTGGAGCTCCAAAATCAGGTCCCCCCTAAGACTGAGCATATCAGACAGCTTTTGGCACCTACTCATCAACTCTTGTGCATGATGAATGTCCTCCTCAACCTCTCGCCGGTAATGGGTTAGCATCATTTCCGATATGACAAACGAGTTGCAAGCAACCATCAGATCAAGACAGCGAGACATTTTTCTGGAAAAAGGAATGATAATTGTTTGATTACGGGTGTGTGTGTGTGTGTGTGTGTTTTTCTGCTTGTTTGTGTGTGTGTGAAGGCGTTGACAATTTAATATGAAAGCTGAAAATAACTTTGCAAATTAGCCACTGAGGTCTAATCATATTGATACCAAGCATAGAGCCGAAAGTTGGCGGGAGATAAGTATGAACAGTGAAATGACGATACTACCCTCAAATACGTGGCACTTAACGGGAAAATTAACGGAAAAGGGCTCTCAGTGGCGATTTTGCGAAAATGTGGAACGTTGGTGTCTTTTTTGCGCTACTTTTTGTCTCGGTTCCGTTTTTGCAAATTCTTGGAACGTTAAGGACCATTTTTGCAATTTACCATCTTTTAAAAGTTTAAAACTACTTATTTATATTTTAAAAAAAATATTAAATCTTAATTAATTAATTTTGATATATAAAATTATTATCTAAATATCGCATAAGGTATCATGTTAGATGACATAATCACTTTTAGTCAAACATTTCCAGGTTAAGGAAAACTACTCCACGTTAAAACAGTCATTTGGAGTGGCTATGGTAACGAAAGTTACCCTAGGTTTGAAGCCAATGACGAAGAAGGTATTGTTCCATACATCATCGATAGATAAACACTCACATCAAATGTACAACAAGGTACAAATGGAACAATACTCGTTCCATAGCTAAGGACGTTACAACAACCCGAGCCCTGAAAGTAAAGGCTCGTGCCTAATAGCGATTCTCACACTTCATCAAAACGACAATCACGTTTTCATAATCCCCGTGTCATGGAGCATGGATCAGGTACTATAAATAGAGTCGTTCACCTCGATGAACAACACAATCACATACACACTCCACTCATTGCTTACTCTTTCTCTCTCTACTTTATCTCACTAAAATTATATCAAGCATATACTTATTCTCGCACCGGACCTTGGCCTCAAAATCAACACACGGTGCGAGATAACGGTGCTTTGTCTTATTATAGGTAAGAAAAATAACCTTATTTTAAGTGTACATACAATTTATAAGTTTTTGAGCAACACAAATACTAAATAGGTATACCTAATATCAAACAAAAATATTTATGTTTTTTGACATCCAACAGGATGAACAACTATGCAAATGACTTGTAGGTTAAAAAAAAAAAAAAAAAAAAAAAAAAAAAAATCAACTTAATGTCTATGCTATCAAGTAAAGTACCATATATGCTATAAAAGTCTTTAGCTCATATAATCGATTGGCTACATTCATTAGTCAACACATCAAGCCTACCTTTAAATATTTTTTTTCCCAGGCCCCTCATTATTATTATAAACCAAATAAACTCATCCTCATTTTCCTCCTCCACCACCGCAGCAATGTGCCAACTTACAGAACCAAAATTGCAATTGGTCGATGTCTAACAAGATTTGAAAATGCATGCTTCAGTTACACAACAAGCATATCCCATTATATCGTCTACGGTTATATCATTTTATGTCTTTTCATCTCATATAATGTGAATCGGTCGGTTTTTGGTTCGATAGTTCGACCCGAGTCGACCAAAACCCGGAGGTTCAATCTGGTTCAATTTTAAGCAAAAACCAAACTTGCAACGGACCGGTTACCACTCCGGTTATCGGTTCAACCGATTGAACCAGTCCAGTCGAACCGGGTTTTAAACTATATCTTTAAGGAAGCACATAACAACACCAGTATCTTTACAAATTTTAGAAATACATCAATATCTTTTAAAACTTTAAAATTACTCATGATATCCAAAGAAATTATTTAATCTTAATTAATTAATTTTAATATATAAAACTATTATCTAATTATTTGTGAGGTATCAAGTTCTTCAAAGGTACTTAATTACTCGTAGTCAAACATTTTCCTCGGAAGGTTAAAATATAACTGCTCCATGTTAGAATAGTCCTTCGGGGTTGCTACGGTAACAAAGGTTACCATATGTTTGTAACACCCCGTGTCTGATTTGACCAAAAACTAAAACTTTTACGCGAAAACGCTTTGACCCGTTACTAACTCCTGTCACTCATTTATAAACTGACTAAAATCAGTTACAAGACAAACATTGAGAATATATTTAGAAGAACTAGACTCCAATACTTTTAAAATGAGTAATGGCACCCTAAAGTTATAACCCCTAAAGTGCACTGTTTTCTCAAAATGACCCGCAACACTTTTTAACATAAAAGCAACACTTTAGACTTATATTTAAACACATGTAATCCACATTCAACTAAAAATATACATTATACATGGTTTCCCAAAATTCTTGACCCGTTAGATCCAAAATGGGTTAAAATGAACCTTGTCCCAAACACCCCTTTTTATGCATAACCCTTTAGTGCACTTTTGACCCATTTTCCCGAAAAATGACTTACATGACATTACACCAAAACTTCCAGAAATCATTAGGACATTATAATCATCAATTATATGTATAAACTTGGTCATGATGACCTGCGGAAACGTGCTTTACAAAGTGACGGGTTATGTGCCAAAACCCGTTTCGACCCATTTACATAACAAACCATCTATAAAACTTCATTTATCCACCAAACTTAACCACCATCCTTATTAAAACATATTAAACTCGTTCCTTAAACACATGACTCGTTCACATCCCAAAATGGGTAATTTCACACTTATGTCAAACACCCCCTTAACTTGACTATAAACGCTTGAAACATACTTTGGCGCACTATTAGACCACCAAAGCATTATAATAACTTTGACATACACTTTACAAATCGTAGAAAGACTCTCGGGGGTACAACTTTGACTTGAGCTCGGTATTCTACCAAGCTCTACTAAATTACCCAAACCTTCTAACATTACATATATCCAAACCTTGATCCTTAATCCTAGCTCTACTAACTTACCCATATCATCACACATGAGCCTACAAAATATTAAATACTTAAACCGTGAGCACGAATGCTTAGTAAGTAAAACGAATATAACATAACATCATAATTAATTCACACATTAAGCTTCATAATACATTTACTTCATCACATACTAACATAACACATACCTTATCCACATCAAGTCTTATCAAAACATCTCTACCTTTCTACACACTTACAATAATCTCACTAAGTTCAAAATCTTATTTGCTAGTTATAACAAACTAGCCTTACATCTACTTCTTCATCACATCATCATCTAAACACTTCAAACATCTCATCATAACAATTACATAACACAAAATATAATAAATCATTATAATATCAAGTCATAACCGGTTTACTTACCTTAGCTTCCAAAGCTAAGTCTAACCAACATAATACCATCATCATCATCATCATTACTAGCCATCATCATCACCATCCTTTATCATCTATCAAAACCTAATAACATAACAACCAATAACATAAACAAGGGTTTATATAAAACCCACCATAACTTACTCATCATCCTTACTAAATCATCATATGATCAAATATTGATCATATGATGATTTCCCACTTCTAATCTTAACTCTTAACCTCATAATCATCATGATAGAGGGACACTTACTTGTGGGAATTCATAGCTAATGCTTAATCCTTGGCAAGGACTCATCATCATCATCTCCACTTCATCCTCCAGCTCTCTCTTTCCCTCCCTTTTCTCTCTAATAACCGGACCAACAAGAATGTGTGGGATTGCGCCCTCGCAAAAGGTTTTACCTCTCAAGGGATCTCAAGAGGCTTGCAATCCCCACCAGGCAGTGTACCTGACCGATGTAGTATACTGTAGTGGCAAGTACCAGGGGATTGATCATTCTCTCGGGGAATAGTATCGTTAGGATCAAAACTTAATTAAACTAGGTCTAGAGGCGAGGGATGATTCTTTTTGTATTTTTATGGTTTATGGAAAGCAAGTAAAAATATCGGGTATTGGAAGAGTGGACGGAATTAGTTGCTAGTCAACTAACCCAATTAACTACAAATGCAATAAAAATACAATAACACGAAAGTAAATATGAGAAAAACAATAATGAGAGAAACGTGTTTACTTAGATTTCACTACTCCCTAGCTATCTTTCATTAATTGAATAGTTTGTTACAATTGCGTGGATGATGGGTTATATTCCTTAATACCATTCGTGGGGCCGTGTACGATCTTCCCCAACTTTATAAGTTTCTACCTCTTCCTATGTCGAGCCGACAACTAGCTCCTAACATGGCCTCCTTAGTAGTCACTCATGCATTAAATACAACCATTAAAATCGTAGTACACATCCGATTCATGTTTCTTAAGACGTTCAAGCATGTTACCAATTGGAAGTCTGCCAGTTTTCTTAAGCATAACATCGATATCATTCATTCATTACAATTAATAACAAACAATCAACCAATAATCAATAGCTAGGTTTCATTACATCTAAGCAAACACAAACAAACCTAGCCTAGCATGTTAAAGTAAAGACAAGCATAAGATAGAATCAAACAACAAATAGACATATTGAATGATTAGTGGAAGACTTATCTTTATTGAAACATGGATGAAAGAAGGGTGAAAAACCCTGTAAAATTCGACCTATGGTTTATCCAAAAGTTCTCTCCTAATGAATTAAAATTAGAAAACTATATATAGAGAATACACGTCTGACGGCGTCACGTTATAATCCTGACGTCGTCAACTAGCCGCCAATGCTTCCCTCGGATTGCCTAGATCCATATCTGAGGCCGTCATGTATAAACCATCTCTTGGCCGTCACGTGTAATTTGCTCTTGATGGCCTTGGTGATGTCGTCACTCTTTAACTCCCAAAAACATTCTGGCGCGTCTCGTGTAACTTTTTATCCACCTCTTTGCCAATACGTGACGCCGTCACATGTAAGTCTTGACACCGTCAGGTACTATTTCCAGCTTGATTTGGAGACTTTGCCGTTTTCTTCACTTTTCGCTCTAAAAACGTCCAAAATGCTTCTTTTTTCATATTTCTTCTCCAAAGTACCTAAAATGACAAAAGGAATGATTTGAGGCAATATTTGATCAAATAATCACAACTTATGGCTTAAATGACCCCCTAAAAGCGTAACACTTTTCGTCTCATCAGACTGGCTCAGAATCATTTGTTTTAATTGGTTATCTCTTCAGTCAGAGACAGAGACAGAAAGGGTCAGGGTCGGCACGTGCTCTAATGAAAAAAACTGTAGTCGAAAATTTTAAAATGATTTGGCTTTTGTAATAATAAAAATAAAACACAAACTTAAAAAAAAAAAAAAAAAAAAAAAAAAAAAAAAAAAAAAAAAAGGTGCTCATTTGACGCAAGTTAGGGGATTTTTACTCGTGGCTTGGCGCTAGGGGGTCCGGTATAGTGGCGTCGTGCCACGTTGGTTTGGCGTGAGTCTCTCGTGACTGAATCCAGTCCTCTTAGACGGAAAAGTGCGACAATCCAAAAATGATGTTTTCAGAGTAATTTTATTACCTGGGAAATTAAGGGCTGGCATTTAAGAAACAGGTTCGCAACTTTGGAACGGCGTAACAATAATCATGTAAACATGGTAGTAAATCAACAAACCATGGTGCATGAAAAATCAAGAGGTGTTTGGCTTAGAATAATTTTTTTTCATTGGTTATCTCTTTTATCAGTTGTGGAGACACCGGTTATCTCTCCTATTTACAGTTGTGTTGTGGTAGGATAATATCCCTTCTTAATTGGTGATGTCATATGAACTGTGATCCTGTTTCAAATATTGTAATGGTTTTCTTCACCATTTGAAATGATGTAATATGATACTTTAGTGGTTGCCTACGTTGAAAAGCTTTTGTGTAAATCTTAATTTTTTAAACCTTTGTTTCTAATTTTCTTTCACTTTCTTCCCTAGTAAAACTTGAGAACAAAGTGTTAACCTTTGTTTCTTATGGCCTATATTAGAAAGCTACTCCTTGGTTTGAATAAAACTTTGTTCCAATAAGTTGTCATAGACAAGAAAAGGTTTGAGATAAATACAAAGGGATATGACCAAGGAGTGAAGGATAGTAATTATAGTTATTTTCTTTTCCTTTTTGGCCATATATGTAAGAATTAGATATGTTTGAAGAAAAACAAACTGATGAGAAATCGAGTGATAGCCCAATCGACAAACCAACTCAAAAGGGATGTACCTCAAACAAAAGTTTAACCCAAAATGATAAAATAGACTCTTGTTATTGAGCAAACCCAAGGTTGAACCATACATAAAAGTGACTTGAAAAGCATAGATTCTATTTAACTACAATTGTTCAACACATGTGTATTTGTTAATGAAGACTTTCATTTTAAGAAAGCTAGAATAAATACAAATAAGAGTTGGTCACAAAGCTAGAGGTTATCAAGGTGATCGATGAAGCTAACTGAATAAATTGAAGTAAATATGTTCCAAAGATTTCTGTTAATGCAATTGCAAATGGTTTTCTCCTTACACTCTTAGATGTTGCAATTTTTAAGGTGATGATGTAACTTCTTCCTTCACCCTCAAGTGGTTCAATGATTTTAGCTTCAACGGGTCAAATGGGTAAATTAAAAATATATAGAAAGGAAATGAGTCAAGACTTACACACTTAAGAGTGTATATTTTCTTTTTTTGAATGGCAAATTAGTTAACACACTTAAATTACCTGCTATCTCATATAAACCTCACAATTTTCTTAGATGAGAGTTTAACCCACAACCTCTAGGATGATGTGACACTCACATACCGCTGGCCCCAAAGCTTTTGGTAAATTAAATTTAGATGCTAATTATTTATTGGCGGAATCATGGGTGCAGGAAAAAATTCTGAAAGAAAAAGCTAGTCAAAAGTATTGCAGATCAATTTGGCTTATTTTAACCCGCATAAAAATTACCTGTGTTAACTTGAACCTATGTACAGATTCGTGGGGATAGTTCATACATAGAGGAGCATGTGTATTGAAATTCGGAAAATATGTTGTCTGGTCGTGGCCCAAATATGTTTTTATCCATGTGATTTTTATTGTGATATATACTATATGAATTGATAAGTGATCCGCAAGAGGTGAACATCCATTTAAAATCGATACTACTTATTGACAATAGTATCTTGAATTGTTTTAGTTTCATACTTTCATTTGTGGATGTAGGGAGGAGGTGAAGAAAGGAGACACGAGTAGAGAGATTTGAAGTTTATGGGAATGTCGCATATGATTTTGTTGTCATACTTAGACAATCTAACTATCTTATAATGCATAAAGGACTACTATAATTAGAATACTTAAAATTAAGTCTTACAAGTTTAGAAGCTTAAAGTACAAGTGATTCAAACACAATTAGACAACTAATACCATAAATGAAATATAATTAGACATTTACAAGTTTAGAAGTTTAAAGTACACACCACTTTGTTTTTGCCATTAAAGTTTAAAATTAATGACTTAAAATTGATTATTATGTATATTAAATACAATTAATTCAATAGTCAATAAATACAATTAATACACTTATTAAAACACCCCTTACATAAGAAATACAAATTATCAATCATATTATACAACCAGCTTAAACACAATTCCTGCATTAAATGTCACTAATACAAATAATAAAGCATATTATACAAATTTTTAAGCCCGAACGGGCAATGGGCCAAATGGGCTCGAGCCCGAACGGGCACGGGTCAAACGGGATCGAGCCCGAACGGACACGAGCTAAACGAAATTTTTGATATCCGTAAATTTATTGTCAAAAAGAACATAATAAACTAAAATATGCTCACATATTGTACAAATCAAGCAAACTACTAAACAAAAACATAAAATAAATAATAAATAAAATAATACAAACAAAGCAAAATTTCATCAAACTTTTGCAATAAAAAGCTAATTAGTAAAGCTATTGCCAAAAAACGTACAAATAAAATAAATTATTAATCGAAAAAATTAAATTACAGAGTGCCCACAGCTGCATCGCGCGGGGACCCTGCTATTATATATATTGTAAGTTTACAAAGTATGAAGTGTAGAACGCCAAAAAATTTACAAGTTTAATCTAAGGGTGAGTTTAGTTGATGGAAAACACACTTGTTTTCCACAAAATGTTTTGTGGAAAACAAATAAAACAGAGATTACGTTCAAATTAGTGTTTTCCAATAAAATTCTTTAAACACAAAATTCCTATTTTCAACTTTAATACATAAAACTACAAAACATTTTTTTTTCACCTATTTTCCTTTAAAATATCCCTAATCCGTTTTCTTCCTTTTTTATTCGTTTTTGTCTGTTTTTTACGTTTTCGTCCAATTTTTTACGTTTTCGTCATTTTTTACGTTTTCGTCCATTTTTTTACGTTTTCTTATGTCTTTTTTTTTTACGTTTTCGTCAATTCTTTTACTTTTTCGTCCGATTTTTTACGTTTTCGTCAGTATTTTTACGTATTCGTACAATTTTGAACATTTGCTTACGTTTTCATCCGATTTTTTGAGTTTTCGTCTGTTTTTTTAAGTTTTGTCTGTTTTTTACGTTTTCATCCGTTCTTTTACGTTTTCGTCTGTTTTTTTTACGTTTTCGTCCTTTCTTTTAAGTTTTTGTATGTTTTTTTTTATGTTTTTGTCTGTTTTTTACGTTTCGTCCGTTCTTTAACGTTTTCTTCTGTTTTTTATACGTTTTCGTATTTTTTTTATGTTTTCATCTATTTTTTACGTTTTCGTATGTCTTTTTACGCTTTCGTCTGTTCTTTTCATTTTCGTCTGGTTTTTTATGATTTCATCTATTTTTTCAAATTTCCGTTTTTTTTTACGTTTTCATTCGTTTTCTTACGTAAGATAACGTAAAAAATGTAGAATAACGTACAAAAAACTTTCAAAAATGTAAAAAAAAAAGGATGAAAGCGTTAAAAACAGGCGAGAACGTAAAAAACAGACAAAAACATAAAAAAACAGACGAAAACAAGAACGCAAAAACATACTAAAGTGTAAAAAAATGGACAAAAACGTAAGAGAACAAACAAAAGTGTAAAAAATGGACGAAAACGTAAAAAAACAGATGGAAATATTATAAAACAAGCGAAAACTAAAAAAAACGAACGAAAACGCTAAAAAATAGACGAAAGCGTAAAAAAACAGGCGAAAAACATAAAAAAAGAAAAAAAAATGAAAATAAAAAGACAAAAGCATAAGAAAATGGGCGAAAGCGTAAAAAACATACAAAAACAAAAAAAACAGACGAAAACGTAAGAGAATGTAAGAAAATGTGAAAAAACAGACAACAACGTTGAAAACGGAAAAAAAAGACAAAAACATAAATAAACAGACGAAAGCGTAAAAAACATTAAAGAAAAGACGAAAACGTAAGAAAACGGACAAAAACATAAAAAACCGATGAAAACGTAAAAAAACAAACGAGAACATAAGAAAACGGACGAAAACAGACAAAAAACATAAAAATATGGACGAAAAGGTAAAAAGACAGTCGAAAACAAAATAAAACGGACGAAAACGAAAAAAAACGAACGAAAACGTAAAAAACGGATGAAAAAACTATAATTTAGTGGGTCGACCCGACCCAAACTGTTTGACCCATGACCCGTTAGACCCATTTTTAAAACATGACATGTATGACCCATGTCCCAAAATGACCCGTTTGCCACCTTTAATTAAACGTATAAAATGTTTAAAAAACATATGAAAACGGATTAAAACGGAGGAAATATGAAATTTTACTTTATGTTGAATTTAATGCTTTTATGTCGAATTGTAGTCGTTTGAAGATTTTTTCATGTTATTTGTTGTTATATGTTACTTTTTTAATTTTTTATTTTCTTGTTTTAGACTTTTTTTAGTTATTTTATTATTTAGTTGGTTAGTTTATAATATTTATTTTCGTGTTTCGTAGATGTTTTTATAATATTACAAAGGTGAATAGAGAATTGAGAGAGAAAACAACAATACTTGAACATGTTTTCTAATTTTGCAAAATGAAAAACACAAACACATGTTTCTTTAACTAAACGCGTTTTCTAAATTTTCCATTATTTTGTAGAAATAAAACTCTCTTCACTTTTCCTACAAAACAAGAAATAGGAAATGAAAAAAAAAATATATATTTTCCAACTAAACGCCACCTAAGTGTTTAAGATCAAATGTTCGTCTTTAGACATATAACTAGCTAGTATATTATTTGCTCAAAGCTGTGGGGTTTAAAATTATTGAAGTTAAATCGAAGATGATGGTAAGCCATTTCGTGTTCTACGTGTTAGTAATGGCGGTAAATAGTTGATTCTTTTGTGTTTCAATCTTTGTTATCAACCACTTCCTTAATTAACTCTAATCAATCTGTATTCGGATGAACATTGCCAAGTTGGTACATTGGATCATGAATCAAGAGTTACTTCGATTTAATTTAGATTTTAGTAGTTTTGCCTTTTAGACATTTTAACTTCTTATCAGTGTAAGAGTAAATATCACATTACTAAAATGGCGTTCGTGGATCAAAATGGCGTTCGTGGATCAAAGGTTGCCTTCTTAATGCTCGTGCTTCCGTGTTGGTTAATGGGTCCCCTACGAAAGAATTCGAGTTATTTAGAGGCCTTAGACAAGGTGATCCTCTATCTCCTTTTCTATTTATATTGGCTATGGAAGGTCTTCATGCTTTCATTTGTAAAGCGGTCAATATGGGTATTTATAAGGGCATCTCCATTGGCAACAATCTTCACATCTCTCATCTCATATACGCTGATGATGTCATATTTATTGGTGATTGGTCTTTCAATAATGCTCACAACCTAATTTGTATCCTTAGATGCTTCTTTCTTGTCTCTGGGCTAAAAATCAATGTTAACAAAAGCAAAATATCAGGAATATGCATTTCTGATGAGGATACTTGGGCTATGGCTAATGTTATTGGGTGTGGAGCTGCTAATTTACCGTTCAAATACCTCGGGGTGCCTGTGGGTTGCAATATGGCTCGATGTTCTAATTGGGACCCTGTCATTCAAAAATTTACTACGAGCCTCTCTCATTGGAAAGCCCGTCTTCTTTCGGTTGGTGGCAGACTTACCTTAATAAAATCTATCCTGGGAAGTTTGCCTTTATATTTCATGTCGTTATACAAGGCGCCAGTTCTCGTTTGCAACAAGTTGGAATCCTTGCGTAATCAGTTTTTCATAGGTAGCGATTTGGGAGAGAAAAAGATGACATGGGTTAGTTGGAAAAAGTGTCTTGCTAGCAAGAAGTCGGGAGGCCTTGGTATTGGAAGCATATTCGGTCTCAATGTTGGGCTTTTATTCAAATGGATTTGGAGGTTCCTTCAAAACGATCCTGATCTTTGGATTAAAGTTATCAAGTCCTTTTATGGGCACCATGGTGGTATTTTTGATGTTCCAACGCAACGGTCTAGTCTTAGCCCATGGTGCGGTATTCTTTCTTCTATTAACTCACTTAAACTAAAAGGTATTGATCTTCTTGCATTTTGTACTCGAAAGCTTGGAAATGGGGTTAATATTCGATTCTGGGATGATGTTTGGTGTGGAACTCTCCCTTTAAAATCTCTTTTCCCTCGCATATACATGCTTGACACTGATAGGTATTGCAATGTTGCTAATCGTGTCTTTATTGATGACTGGAATCAAGTTCTAAGAAGGATTCCGAGGGGTGGTATTGAAGCATCACAACTTGCTGATTTGAAGAGTCGAATAGGGGATGTGGTGCTATCGGAGCATAAGGATGCTTGGAAGTGGTCTCCTGACATCAACAAAGGTTTTTCAGTCGCCTCGACTAGGATTCTAATTGATTCCCATATTCTTGAAGGTTCTCCTATCGCTACTCGTTGGAATGGCTGCATCCCTATTAAAGTTAATATCTTCTTGTGGAGGCTGTTATTGAATAAGCTTCCTTCTAGGGTAAATTTGGATAGGAAAGGTATTGATGTCCCTTCGACTTTATGTCCCATTTGTCAAGAAGATGTTGAAACGGCTAATCACATTTTTTTCACATGTGAGATGGCTTCTACTTTGTGGTCTATGTTAGCTAAATGGTGGGAGGTTGATATTCCTTTATGTGCGAATATGGAGGATTGGATTGTTTGGCTCGATTCCTCGCGCTTCTCCAAAAAGGTGCGGATTTTTCTAGAAGGCGTAGGTGGGGTTCTTTTATGGTGCATTTGGAGCTTCCGTAACGGTTTGGTCTTTTCTACTTCTTCTCCTAAGAAGTCGTTGTTATGGGATAGAGTTGTTTCTCAATCGTTTTTGTGGATTTCCTCTAGGAATCCCAATTTTAAGTTTAGTTGGGTAGGTTGGTTGCAAAATCCTATTGCTACTATATCTTCCTTGTAATTGTTTCTAGCTTTTGCTAGTTTTATTTTAAGCCGCCGTTCAAAAAAAAAAAATATCACATTACTAAATTGTAAAGATTAGAATTAGAACTTTTACTTTCCATTTTGTGTCAGTAAAGATGAACTCAACCTCAAACAAATCAAGTAGATTACACGGTATTAAGTGACGTATACTTAAAAACGATCGCTTGTAGAACAAGTTCAAACTAAGTAAAAGACAGTTATCACCAAATGATACGATAATGACAACAGAAAGCATATATAATAAAAAGGTATAAAGACATTTTTTAGCATTAGATTAGTTATTGCCTTATCGGTGATAGTTACTCATTAGAGTCAGCGTATAAAACTATAAATATATCACTAGCTCATTAGAGTCATCGTATAAAGTAATAAAACTATAAATATATCACTAGAGAAACCCTCAGTTAACTGTGTATATTCGTTAGTGAGAAATACTTCTAGGATGCACTTGTACCAAAGATGCCTAAGTTTGTAAACCGCAGCACCCAGCCAATGTGATTAATATATAAAACACTTGATGATTTGTGTCGCTGCTTTTTAAGTGTATTAAAATTCGTATTTTGGTTTAAAAATAATTATTTCATCACTAGACGATTTCTACCGTTTAAGTTCACTATATAAATGCATCTCTATTAAATAAGACACTTTTTGTTGGGACAAACATAAACACTACCCATAAGCAAAGTTGCAATAATCGTTAAGCTTTAGTTAGATGGTAGACTATGGTAGTTGACCTATGAGTTTATGTCAACTACCGTAGTTTGCCACCTAATAGATGGTAGACCGCCTTTGAGCTAAAATTCGGTCTAGGCGGGGTCGGAGCGGCCAAGGCGTACCAAAGTTTTCTATATATTAAGATCAGATGGTATGTTAAATTTGTAGATAATTATCTATAATTTTTTTTTTCTTTCTTAACAATCACTTTTACAAATGTCATCAATTTATATATTAATCCATTTTTTCTTTGGTTGCATTTTTAAAAATATGGTTGACATGTGGAAGAGCCGAGATTCACATCATATCCACAACCACACTCTACACCCATTACGTTTTGGCAATCGAGAAGTATGTCGAAGTTTATTGCTAGATAAGGTTTATTTATTTATTTATTATTATTATTGTTATTATTATTATTAATGTCATGAGCCATTTTGATCACTTTCCTTCCTAAATACATATTTGGAAAATGAAACTAAGAGCATTATTTCATGACCCGCTCGCTCGATAGTCATTTTCGAGGTTGGTAGGGATTCCGAATTGTTCTAAACTTACTTAAAAGACTCTATGAAATTCTAAGGAAGTTGCAAGAAGGTTTTGGAAACCCTTGAATGATTTGAAAATTTTTAAAAGCTCTAGAAGCTTCCTCCCATGGAAGGTTGTAGAACCCTCCCATAGAAGGTTGTAGAACCTTGTAGTTTGTACATAGTTGTAGTATAAATAGAGGCATCCTTATTTGAGGAAGACACCTCTCAAATCACTTGTAATCTTTTGTAAAGTTCTCTCAATTAGCAATATAAAGTATTTACCATTTCACTTGTTCCTTTCTTTAAAGTTTTCTCTAGTTGTCTAGATCATTGAGTATTCGAGAAAGACTGAATTAGTCGAGACTAAATGCTGCACGGAACACTCTTGTAGAGACAAGTGCGTGACAATTAGGTGTGGTGAATCACTTTCACTATTTATTTGACTCCGCCGGTGCCACATCATCTTAATACTACTATAACAAAGCCCCTTTTATCATATCACACAACAAATCTATTCATTTGAGCCTCACCCATTCACAATTTTATTTTCTTTTTCAAGGGGGAGGGTGTTCGGATAGTGTTTTTAGGGGGGGTCAATATAACTTGTCCCAGGAGGGTTTTGTACTTTTATTCTTTTTGTCCCCCTTTTTTTCCAGTGCAACACAGTTTTTTGTCAGTTTCTGTTCTATTTTTCTAACAGTTTTAAGCATTTGACTTATTAAACTTTATATTTTTTGTTCCGCACTTTCATGTTTATAGTTTTTTTTTTATATATAAAAACAAAATTATAAAAAAAATAATCCAAAATAAAATAAAAATAGGAGGGTGTGGATAATGTTTTTAGGGAGGGCGAGGATAACTCATCCCAAACCGTTATTACGTCTAAGCCTAACCGTTATTTTTACATGCACACCTTCTCTAAATTTTAGTTACGTCGATATAACTAAAATTAACTTCATTTAAAGTTAACAAAAGACAATTGGTTGTTCAAGTAGACAATTGATTTCGTTATATAGTTCTTTAGATTGTATTTGATCTTGGCGTTTAACTTGCTAACTTATAATTATCATTTTTCTTTCCTAAATATCAAATATGAGGATTGATTCGCACACAATTTTATTTGATTAAAACACCACTTTATACAAACCGTATAGCACACCATACAACAACGTAATGCATAGTTGTGTCGAAAGTATTGAAAAATACATAATCATACCCATATACATTCAAAATAATGTAAAATAAAGTATTTTATAGTGGTACATGTGTCGTTTTGTGGTTAAACCTCCCATGCAATAAACCCTAAATATATTCACGTATCCCTATTTTAGCTTTCTCTAAATTTTACGAGTAGTTTATTACAACGAAAATGAACCTCCAACATGAATCACATATTCTTTAAGATCATCAATGTAGTCGATAAATCGACGACACATCTTCCATCTTCGCTCACACGTTCACTACGCCACATGCATTTCTGTAAGGTGCCCCATCGTCCGCAATTCACATCTCGCAATCTCGGGTCAACACTAAAATTGGTACGCATGAAGGTTATGCAGTCAAATCACAAGATTCTGAAGAAGATCCAGTCTCGCTTTCTCCGGTGATTGTTTCGTTATTGAAGACACTTGCGGAGAACATGTATCGCATAACCAAAAGTTACACGCATTCATCGGAAAAACAGAAGAAGATTAATCAATGTTTGAGATATGGATATATCAAAAACTTGGTCGAGATCAAATACTCGGGAAAAGCCGATGGATTTGAAGTTTCTGTGAAAGTTGAGCCCAAATACACCGGTCCGGTGACAACAGCATCGTCGTCATCCACTAAGAGTGTGAATGGGAATGGTTCTATCCGGCTTTTTTTTAAAGGATTAGGAGATTTAAGTGCCAAGATAGTTTTTGAAAAACCTTTGGAACTTTGTGCCTTTTGGGCATTGATGTTTTTGTATTTGCAAAAATATCTTGATAATTTGCCAAAGATTGTGGGCTTCATGAACCAAAAACCTGTTGGTGAGTGCCTTACCCATTTTTGATCTCACACTGCAATTATTGCCTTACCCATCGTTGTGAATTCTGTACAAGTGTTAAGAGAAGCTTTTGCCATTGTTGATCGTAAGAAAAGAGTTGATATGATCTTGAAGAATTCACAAGCTGGTTAGTTCATTACTCCATATAATTTATTTTTTATATTTCAATATAATTTATTTTAATTAGTATATTTTATTTATTGATTTATATTATGTAGGTGTGGAAGGAAATGAAGAAAAGCATTACTGATTCACTTCAAGCTAGGTAACCAAAAAGTAGTTGTAGTTCATGCACACGGGGCAATTTTTATAAGTTAAAATAAAAATTAGTGTTTCAGTAAAAATGTCATTTTGTAAAAATTTTGATATATTTGACAATGTGACTTTAATCGGATAATTTATCGTTTTTCAATTAAGATGCTTTTGACTTTATAGGTGTTGACCGGATATTTTGAAGAATTTGGTGATGCAGACTACTTGTGCAGAAATTGTTTGTTTTTTTCGTACATATTTTCAAATCTTTGTTGATAAAAATGGTGAATATGTTCTTACATGAAATCTCAATTTGCACCTCAAGGTAAAAATGACCAATGTATAAAAGAAATTTCTTAATGCAGATCTTCCTCATAAATCGAATAAATTCATCACAAATTAGTAGATTTATCATTATAAATCGAGTCAATTAATCATCGATTTTACTCAACTTTACTTGAATTTTATCATAGATCTTCAACATCTAAGTAAAAAACATTTCAAAATTCATGAAATTCATCGAAATTTATTGTTTTACACAAATTTATAAACTCGTTTATACCCATCTCAATGAGTTTCTCAATAACACTTTTACATTTCGTAAACTCATTTACATCCATCTTAATTCTTTCTCTAGAATTAATTCTTTACACCCAAACGAACCTCGGACATAAAAATGTCTATTCTGCTTTTCAAGGGGAAAAAAAAGAAAAAATATATATATATCAAAAAATTACTCTAATATCAGTACCACCTCGTAACCAACAACGAAATTTGCATTGCTCATACGGTTACTCGCTAGTTCAGTACGTTATCCCCTTTTTAACACGCACTATATATATACTAAACCCCAAGAGGTTACTGTAGCAACAACTGTAGTTGCTACAGTAACTTTTTTTTTTTATTTTTTTTTTTTATTTTTTTTTTTTTTTACAACTAAAACAACAACAAAAATAACTTCAACCCAATATCAAAATTTATCCGAATCCAAACCGAGCCCAAGCCGAGCCTTGGGCTACCTCGGCTCAAACCAAAACCAATCCAAATCCGAACCAAATCAACCCATCACTTACAACAACAACAACAAAAATAATAATACTACTCCCCTCCTCCACCACCACCCAAGTCGCGGTGGTGGTGGCTGTCGGCTGTTGAGACACAAACGGGCCAAATGGACCCTCGAAATCCAAATCCAAACACAAATATTACTCCCTTGGTCACCAAACAACAAGAAAAATATCACCAAACCCTCACCGAGTCACCAAGTTGACTCGGTGAGTCCATCCGAGTCGCGGTCCAAGTCGAAAATAAAAGAGACCCACACGAGTTTTAGGCTAAAAACATTTATAAAAGGTTTTCATAAAAGATTTATTAATAAAATCGGTTTATAAAATTTTTATAAAAACTAGGGTTTTCAAAATAGTTAAAAGAAAATGAGAAAGAAAAATGTGTGGCACGCCATTTACCGTCGGAAAATGATGTAAAAGTGGTGGTGGTGGTGTTCGGTGGTGGTTTCGCGGCGGTGGGAGGCGCGTGGGAGAAAACGGCGGTGTTTGGTGGTGTGTGGGTGGTACGATGGTGTCGGGGATATCACGATCTACAAGTTGGTGTAAAAAGGTGAGGTGGCCGGAAAGTTTTCCGACGATGGTGGCCGGATTCTGCTGGTGTCCGACGATGGGCGGCGGCCGGAAAAATCAAGAGAGGGAGAGAGAGTTTGTGAGGTGTGTGTGTTTTATTTGAGTGGAAATGAGAGAAAGTGGGGGTAATGGGGGTATTTATATGAAATAAAAGTATGAGGTAGTTTTTGAATATCATGGAAGTGTAGGGTGAAATAAAAAGATAAGTCAAGGGACCAAAACTGCCAATGCATTAAACTTCTCACGATAAACGCTTCGGGGTCCAAACGACATAGGAAACGGACTCGAAAAATCACGAAACTTGCGCCATTGTTCACGAAATAAACTTAAGAGTTTTTCTCAAACTCAAAATAATTCAAATAATTTGGCAAGTGCAATACGATTCGAGTTTTCTAGGTTGTGATGGGTCAATCAAGGGAAGATTTTGCTCACCAAGCATAAGATTGAAGAGTCTATCTTGCAATAGACCCTTTCTTTCTAATACTTTCACAAACCAATATTAGAAAATCGACGAAGTTTTAAAACCGTAAAACCTATTGTTCGCAAAACACAAAACATACAACATAAAACACATATCTAAACACTCCCGCCGCAACGCGCGAGTTTTCCCCACTCGTTAAAGACTAAGACTCAAAATTTTACCGAACTCAAATAATGTTCCAAACTCTTATGACCAAAACCCCCTAATGATCTTGTATAAAACCTTTTTTACAAAACGATCATAAATCACTCTCTTAAGTGACAGTGTCTTTATTAAAACTTGTCATATTTTTTTAATTAGTACTATCATTTAACAAAAACTTATGTGTATGATGGAAATCTAAAGATGGTTAAAAAGAGTCAAAGCCCAATCATGATTTGAGAGTAATCGAAACAATATCAAGGACACAAGACATACAACATAATTTTGTTTAGTGCAAATACACATGAAAAAAAGTAGATGTATTTGACGTTTATATAAAACTAGACGAGTACCCGTGTATAGCAACGGGATTTTATAGCGATAAATAATTTATTGTTAAAAAAAAGTTTACAGGTTATAAATGAAAAATAATAAAAGTTTGAATATTTGGGAATTAAACATAATGTTTTGAAACCCGGTTCGCCCCGAGTGGTTCAACCGGTTAAACCGTTCCGGTCGAAAAATTGGTCGATTTAAACCGGGTCAACTTGCTAGGTTAGGTCAAAAACGGGTCAAATTAAACCGGTTCAACCCGTCAGGTTTGAAGCGTCCCGGGTCAACCCGGTTTGTGAATTAAACATAATGTTTTGAAACCCGGTTCGACCCGGGTGGTTCAACCGGCTGAACCGTTCCGGTCAAAAAATTAGTCAATTTAAATCGGGTCAACTTTCTAGGTTGGGTCGAAAACGGGTCAAATTAAACCGGTTCAACCTGTCGGGTTTGAAGCGTCCTGGGTCAACCTGGTTTGTGATTTTTATTAATTGTTTTAATTGGTTGTATTTAATTTGGTATATATGTTTTTAATTGGTTGTACAATGTGAATAAATCATTGTACTTTTAACTAATGGAGTGTTTTAATAAAAGTATTAATTATATTTCATAATTTTTTCTTTAATAAGATTTTTTAACATTTCACAATACTTAGGGTGCGTTTAGTTGGTGAGAAATTCTCCATTTTTTCAAGAAATTTTTTATATGAAAATGAAAAAACTGAAAACGCGTTTAATTGCACTTTTTTCCAATAATTTTCGAAAAAGATGAAATTCTTATTTCTTAAACTATAATAGAAAAAATGAAAATAACAATACATGATTCTCACTTTTTTCATTTCCAAAATAAAAAACCCTATTTCCTCTAACTAGAGGTGGCAAATGGGTCGGTTTGGGTCATGGGTCAAATGGGTTATGGGTCGAATGGGTCATGCGTCAAATGGGTCATGTTTTAAAAATGGGTCTAACGGGTCATGTGTCAGACGGTTTGGGTCGGGTCGACCCACTAAATTATAGTGTTTTCGTCTGATTTTATACGTTTTCGTCAGTCTTCTTACGTTTTCGTTCGGTTTTTTACGTTTTCGTCCGTTTTTTCACGTTTTCATCCGATTTTCACGTCTTCGTCCGAATTTTTACGTTTTGGTCCGTTTTTTATGTTTTCGTCCGTTTTTTATGTTTTCGTCCGTTTTTTTTCGTTTCCGTCCGTTTTTTATGTTTCCATCGTTTTTTTACGTTTTCGTCCGGTTTTTCATGTTTTTTCACATTTTCGTCCGTTTTTCACGTTTTCGTTCGTTTTTTCACGTTTTCATTAGTTTCTTTATGTTTTTGTCAGTTTTTTTATGTTTTCGTCCGATTTATTACGTTTTCGTCCGTTTTTTCACGTTTTCGTCCATTTTTTCACGTTTTCATTCGATTTTTTACGTTTTCGTCTGTTTTTCCACGTTTTCAGCCGTTTTTCCACGTTTTCATCTGATTTTTTACGTTTTCGTCTGTTTTTTCACGTTTTCGTCCAATTTTTTACGTTTTCGTCGCCTTTGCTTTTCCCACAATCACAAGCCCACTAGGCATAAAGAAAACGGAGTTCCTACCGATCCATGCCATTCTTCGTAGTATACCTGACAAAGCGGGAGGTGTAGCCGCAATAACACCAGTTTTTATATGTCTGTTGGCTTTACCTTTTTTCCATTTATAAAAAGTAAGATGAATCTACGCTCCTCGGCCTTAAGTGAATGAGAGGGTATGGGGTTCCGGGTCTTTTTCCAGTCACAATTGACTAATAGGTGATGAGTTCATAAAAACTCATCATTTCTGTTCCATTTAGAAGACGAAAACAGTTAAAAACACACAGAAACACCACATAATACTACAAATATCTTTGAATTGTGTTTTTATATGTTTCAGGTGCAAAAGGACTGAAAACAGATGAAAAACGTGCAAAGTTTGCACAATTGGCAAAATCAGTCCTTGAACTTTCAAGAAATGTCAGAAATGGTCCCTGGGAAAATCATTTTGAAGAAAAGTCAATAACAGTCTCCCAGGAATCATGAAATTACAAATTTTACCCTTGAAGTTCAAAATTGCACAAATGGCAAAACAGGTCCCCCAAGTTTCATAAATGACAGTTTTAGTCCCTAGAAGTTTGTTTTGGAATGAAAAGTCAACTTTAGTCCTTGGGAAGTCAAAAATGTTCACTTATGACCCCTGGATAAAAGTTTACACAAAATGATAACTTTTACCCCTTAAGTTTCAAAATTGGCAAAATTAGTCCCTGGGTGTTTTAAAATAGAATTTTATCAAATAACACCCTTGTACTATTCATAATTTACAATTTGAAACATTTTGTTAACTTTTGGGGAATTACACATTTAACCCTTCAAAAATCAGAAAATTACATAAATGGTCCTTTAAGGTTTAAAATTGGAAATTTACAATTTTAGTCCTTGTACTAATGTTATTTGACAGGTGTGATCCCTAAAATGAAGTTTGGAAGCTTGTCACATCAGGTCCCTAAAGTTTCATTAATTTACAACATTAGTCCTTGGGCTCAAATTAATTGTAAACCAAACCGGCCCTTTATAAACCTTAAATCCAATTCCTTAAATCCAAAACAAATAAAAACCCAAACCCTTCCCAGGCCCAACACTTCCCAGCCCAACTCCCTTTTTATTAATAAAACGGTCGTTGACCGTTTGACCCATCCCCAACCTCCACTCCACCTCACAACACCTCACCTCTGCTACACCATCCACCATCCCTTCACCACTTGCACCCTCCTTTTCCACCTCACCCCTACCTGTTAACCCCACAACAAAACCCACTCCTCAGTTTTACCTTAGGGAAGGACACGTATCACACCTACAACCTGCCATCACCCCCTACCCTGTAAAACACCCTGCAACACTCCAATACCACCTCCCTTGCCCACTATCTCACCCAATTGTCCCTTCAACCTCCAAAACAACCAATCAAACACCTCACAGTCTCCCAATTGCAAAAAGCAATTTTGGCGCCAAAATATCTTTGAACAGGTGTTGATCAATTGGACACGTGGAAATCAATTGGAGTAGTGGGATTTCATCCTTATGACACAGAGACCACCATGGGACTATAAAAGGCAAAGAAGAAGGGTGAAGCAGGGTACCTTGGCATTAGGCCATTGTCACCTAGAACTAGAATAGTCTTAGTGTAACTTTTATTGCTTTCCTTTACTTATCATGTCATTTACAGCTTTTCAATAGTGTAATAAACTCAAATTAGTGTAATGGAACCTTAGTTTACAGTTTAATGCAAAGTTCTCTTTTACATTTCAAGTTTTCATGTTTACCTTTAATTTTCTTGTCATTTACTTTTATGTTGATTAGTGTTGATTATTGGACTCAAAAAGCTCATGTAAGCTCCTGACAAAGCTCACTAAGCTTTTAGAAACCTTAATTCAGCTTTAGTTTTAAAATACAAAAATAGATATAAAATCAAGAAAAATCAATGAAAAATAGAAAAATCAGTTACTATAGAGATACAAGCTGGAGCAGGGTAAATTCTTGATGGCCCTTGGTTTAGTAGCTTCATGGGAAGCTGTTAGGATAGGTAGTGTTCCTTGGTTTCATGGTTTTCAGTAGATTCACTTGTAAGTCTACTTTTACAATTCTTGCATTTTCATGTTTGAATTACTTATCTGTGTTTATTTCTTCTTTTATGTGTTTAATTGTTGTTATGTAATGATCATATAGCTTAATATAAGTTTGTAATGTGTTGAATTTGATTTTGGCTTGAAATTCCATTTCAACTGTCATAAGCTCAATTTTTGAGAATCCTAGGTATACCTTTGTGTGACTACTTATGTATACTGAAAAAGTTCTAATTTAACCAATGAAAACCTCTGGGTTTGATAAAAATGACTTATGCAATGATATGGAATGAAAAGCTTAGTTTATGTTTATTTAAGGTGTGTTTGGTTTTGCTGATTCAGTAGTGCTTGACTGAGTCTAAGTTGTTATTCTTGATTGATATTTGATACATAGAGTTCCTTAGGGTCAGACAAACCTTAAGTCTATTATGTAAACAAGCAAAAGTCAAAAATTCACTTCTTTGATCCTTATTTGAACACTGTGAGGATTTGTAAAGCCATACTCCCCAAATCCGTTTAAATGTTATTTATTTTTGTTTATTTCATGTTTTCAATGTTTAATATAACTTATTGAATCAGTAAATTAGATTAGAATCTCATATTAGTCAACTTTTTATGTTTATGTGAAAAGTCAAAATATTAGTTTTTCAGGTTTTTGATTAAATAGATAATTTTGTGTAGGCTTTATTACTTAGTTTTAGAACTTGTCTTTATAACATGTTTTAGTTTAGCTGCTTATCTGTTTGTATGAATTTTGTCAATTTTTGTTTAGCTTATTTAGTAGCTTAAATTTGTGCTTATACTTACATGTTTTTGCCCTGTGTCATGAGTTGTCAGTCAAGTCCATGAGCTTGCCAAAGTCTCATGACTTGACCACACTCTATGCTCTTGGCTTATTTGTGTTGCCCTTGTGGCTTATTTATTATGTGTAAGCTTATTTTTCTGTCTTAGCTTAATTAGATAGCTTTTCACCAACCCAACTTTTTGTTACTCACAACTCATCACACTGAAGCAAACAGTGTGATGAGTTGATTTTCAATAGCCCATAGGAAGTTCCTTATTGAGCTTGAGCTTGTGTGGTTTAGCCTCATATGAAGCCTTACTACCCATCTCAATGTCTCAGTTTGTTGAGCTCTTATGAGCTCATTAGATAAGTTGTGTGAGTCTTGTTGTTTGCCCATTCACAACATACCCCTGAGCAATCAGGGGTATTACACCATTTCCACAAGTCTCTCACAAGCTAATTAGTGGTCTAGAGCTTATGTAAATGAGCCTCATGTGAAGCTTTCCTACTATACTCTATGACCCAGTGCTTAATTTCAAGCTTGTAGCTTATTAACCAGGGCTGCATAGAGCTTTTTGTGTGTCCCATTTCCTGAACACTTAAGAATTTTACCATATCACTCAGGAAATGGGAGACTTTTCATAAGCTTCCTACAAGCTCACTAGTGGACCCCACTAGGTGAGCTTGGGCTTTTTGAAAAGCCAACCAGATAGTCTTGCTACTACCACAGCTTATTTGGACCTTGGAGCTTATTATCTGAGCTTTAAGTGCCATTAAAGTGAGTTGCAGGGGTGTTTGGAACTGAGGCATCAGGGAAATGCTTATTTGTTTATTATGAGCTTATAAGCTAATCCCTGTGCATAAGCTTGTTAATATATGTATATAATACTAGTATAGATATATTTTAACTTTTACTTTTAAGCATGGAGCTTATTATAGGTTCTTAGAAGCCTTCACTCAATCCAAGTTAAGCCCAAAAGGCTTGACTGACTAAACCATAAGCTCATGCTTATAAGCCCTTCTCAGTGCTTATTTTTGTTAATACATACATATTATACATGTACATACACTCACATACCTTTGTTTCACCCCTGTATAGTTTTTTCAAGCTTGTTTCAGGCTTATGACCCAACTGTAAGCCCAAAAGCTCAACTGAGGTGGTCATAAGCTGTGAAACAGCTTAATCCTTAGTATGTATAGTTTTATTTTCCTTTTATATGTATATTATATGTATTTAGTTAGTTTCATAAAAAGAAAACCCAAAAAGAAGCCCTTTTGAAGCTAAGTGATAGCTTCTATTTAGAAGGCTTATCACTTATTTGCTTAAATCAAGCTTTTTCACAAGCTCCTCAGAAGCTCAATAGTGGATCATATTCCTTGATCCTTAGCTTTTTGAAAAGTCCTCCAACCCAACTTTCCATATCAGTTTTCATTTTGAGCTTATAAGCTTATTTCATGAGCTTATTTTGCCCATTAAGTTGACTGTTAGGGGTGTTTGGTTGACTGAAAGTGGAATTGCTTATTTAAGCTTATAGCTTATTTCCCTTAGCTTATTTAGTTAATTTAGATTACTGTAGGTATATCTAACTTAGTTGTAGCTTATTTAACCTTAGGTAGCTTATTTGTAGCTTTTAGCTTAGTAAAAATCCTAGTTTAGGCTTATAAGCCAACTGTTAAGCAAATAAGCTCACACAGAGCTTATTTGGCTTTTGTTAAAAGTTTTCTTTTATTAAACTTTAATATTTTTACTAGTTGTACAGGTTTGCAAAAAGAAAATCAAGAAAATAAAAAGTTTCAAAAAAATGGGTGTGGGTTGGATTCGAACCTGAGACCTCTCGCTAGTATAACATGTTTAGTACCCACACCCCTTCCATTAGCTCTGGGGGACCAGTTCCGATTATCTCTACACAAACAATATATTTAACCTTGTTTTTCCCTTTTGGCTTTTGTGGACTGATGAGCTTATCACAGCTTATTGGGATAAGCTGGGTGCCCAACCTTATTTTTCCTAGGACCTTTATAACTTTTTATACTTTCTGTAATTTTTTCAGATTTTTTACTATTCATATAGTATTTATAATAATTAATATAGTTTACTTAGGTTTTAGCAAATAATAAGTATTTAATTTTTAAAGCAGCTTATTTATAATTTTTACAAACTTTTTATATTTTTTATGGATTCCTATAGTGGAAAAGTAGTTTTATAAAAAGTTTCATAATTTTATAAATTAGTTTAGTATGTATAATAATTAATTAGTATTAATTAGTTTAATTAATATATAATAGTTTTTAATTTAGTTTTCTTATTTTTGTATATAGAATATAGTTTTTATATTTTTCTTAGGATATTATAAGTATATTAGATTTATGTAAAAAGTTTTAGATTTTTGTTTGTTTATTTAGTATATATAATAATTAAATAATAATATTAGTAATTAGATAATAGTAAATAATTAATAATAAATAGAATATTTGTATAATAAGTATATTTTTAGTTTCTAAATTTCTTTTATATCACTTTTTACTTTTCTAAGTTTTAGTTTTATTTATTTAGGTTTATTTTACATTTTCTTTATATTTAGTTAATTAATAAATAGTTAATAAGTAGTTTTAATTAATAATAATTAATATAACACTTGTAAATATTATTTTTTTTAATACTTTGTAAATATAGTTTTTTATTTTATTTCTTTTTAATTTGCATTTAAGCCGTTAAGGCATGCAAATTCCCTCTTTGGGAAAGTTTTGTTTTATTCGTTACGTTTACGTTTATTTAAACTTAAACGTACGTTTGTAAATACTTTAATATTTTAAGGTTTCTGATTGTACGTTTCTTAATTGAACAAGCTGTGACAGAGCTATTACTATTCACATTCAGTGTTAGTCAATCAGATTCCTGTTTTTCCTATACTAAATTTATTTTCAACAATTCACAAGTCATTGTATTCAGGATATCACGCCTCATCAGGACATAAACGATCCAAGGATATTTTAACCCTTGGTAAACTTGCATTCCTCTCCCGGGCTGTCGCCCTCCTTTTATTATTATTATTACGGTTGACCATTTTGGTTAGCTTATAAATAAAGGGTGTAGTCCGGGAGGAATCAATAGGCAATCCCCTTTTTCCGTGATAATGTGAAAGGACTCAATTCCTTCTTTCTTCCCCAGCTGTTCACCTATTCGAGAGTGAGGAAGAAAAACCAACAAGAAACTTCCCACTTTTGATGTCCTGCGATTCTGCTAGTTTAGAAACTAAGGATAAGGACAGGGTTTTTCACGTTTCGTTCGGTTTTTCATGTTTTCATCCGTTTTTTCACGTTTTTGTCCGTTTTTTCACGTTCTCATTCGATTTTTTACGTTTTTGTCCGTTTTTCACGTTTTCGTCCGTTTTTCACGTTTTCGTCCGTTTTTTCACGTTCTAGTTCGTTTTTTTACGTTTTCGCCCATTTTTTCACGTTTTCATTCATTTTTTATGTTTTCGTCTGTTTTTCAAGTTTTCATCCGATTTTTTATGTTTTCGTCCGTTTTTTTTACGTTTTTGTCAGATTTTTTACATTTTCATCCTATTTTTTCCGTTTTCAACCAATTTTTATGTTTTCGTCTCTTTTTGTTACATATTAGTCTATTTTTTAAGTTTTCGTCTGTTGTTTTACGTTTTTGTCTGTTTTTTTTTATGTTTTCGCCCATTTTCACGTTTTTGTCTGCTTTTTTTTACGTTTCCTTCAGTTTTTTTTTCGTTTTCGTCAGCTTTTTTACGTTTTCGTCTTATTTTTTACGTTTTCTATGGAAAAAAGGGAATCAAATGTAAAAAAACTAACGAAAATGTAAACATTCTGACAAAAATGAAAAAATGGACGAATACGTGGAAAAACATACGGAAGCGTAATAAATTAGCTGAAAACGTGAAAAAAAATCAAAAGAAAACGTAAAAGATAGGCCGAAGACATAAAAAATCAGGCGAAAGCATAAAAGACTGAAGAAAATGTAAATAAACTGACTAAAACGTGAAAAATCTGGCAAAAACGTAAAAAATCAAACGAAAACCTGAAAAAACAGACGAAAACGTAAAAAAAAACGTACGAATACGTGAAAAAACAAACGAAAACGTAAAAAATATGACAAAAACGTAAAAAAACTGGGCGAAAACATGAAAATCGAGCGAAAACGTAAAAAATCAGACGAAAACGTGAAAAAACGAACGAAAACGTAAAAAACTGACGAAAACGTAAAAAAATCGGACAAAACGTAAAAAATGGGCAAAAACGTGAAAGTCAGGCGAAAACATAAAAAATCAGACGAAAACGTGAAAAAACAGACAAACACATAAGAATTGGACGAAAACATTAAAAAACTGATGAAAACGTGGAAAACGGATGAAAACGTAAAAATCGGACAAATACGTAAAAAATTAGACGAAAACGTAAAAAAAACTGACGAAAACGTGGAAAAACGAACAAAAACTTGAAAAACCGGACGAAAACGTAAAAAAACTGACAAAAACGTAAAAAGACGTTTTCTGATTTGGATTTGACGGATAATATGGAAATGCTTCATGTTAGAGATTCAATTGCAAATAGCTTGTGGGATAAGTATACTTGTCGTCGTCGGGCTCGGATGCAACCTTGATACCATGCTTATGTATTAAATTTGTTTATGTTCACTTTTAGGATTTGATACTTGTGTTTTTTAATCAGGATTTAAATATGTGCTTCTAGTAATGTTAATTTCGAGTCTACTATAAATTAAATATATGCTTAAGGTTGTTGTTAGTTTTTATTAATTTTATTTGTATTTTATGTTATTTTACTTTTATACTTGTATACAAAGATCCAATATAAAGAAAAAGTTGATTATGAAAAGAGAAATGAGAAAAATGATTGGAAATAGCTTCAACTAAACAACATTTCATTTTTTTAGGAAAAAAAATAATAATAACTCCAACTAAACGCGTTTTCAAAATTCTCAACTCTTCTCTAGAGAAGAAAAACCATTCCCTTCTCAAGGAATTTAGAGATGGAAAATTGAGAAATTTCTCTCCAACTAAACTCACCCTTAATTTTTTCACTTTAACTATTTTTCCTTCATATGTAGGATAGATTAAGACAAAATATGTTTGTCTGGCGACAAAAGCGTCACCTTCATCTGCTAAGAGTGTAAGTGAGAATGAGTTTGACGACAAAGCTTAGGGGCCGTTTAGTTGGTGAAAAATTTCTCAATTTTTCCATCTCTAAATTTCTTGAGAATGGGATGTTTTTCTTCTCTAGAGAAGAGGTGAGATTTTTGAAAACGCGTTTAGTTGGAGTTATATTTTTCATTTTTAAAAATAATAAGAAGATTACCTCAAATTGCGACGGTAGCGGCGACGGCGGGCGATGGCGGCGACGGTCGGCGGTGGAGGATGACACGAGAGATTAGGGTAGAATGGTGTATGTGTTTTTTTTTATTTGAGAAAAAAAATGAGAAAGAAAAAAGTGAGAATGATAGAATGGGATTTTCAATTTCTTAGTTAAAATTTAGAAAATAAGAATTTCATATTTCTTGAAAATTGTTGGAAAAAAGTGCGACTAAACGCGTTTTCGGTTTTTTCATTTTCTTATGAAAAATTTCTTGGAAAAATGAAGAATTTCTCTCCAACTAAACGCACCCTTATATTTGAGAAACCAGTGGAAGTGCCTGCATTCTTGGCATTGCTGTATGTTTGTTTTGAAAAGTATTTGAAGCTTAATATTAAGGAATCAAAAGGTGTTAAATCCTTGTAATTTATTTTAATTTTTTCATGCTCTTTTAGTAAATGTTTTTCTTTCATTCTTTTTTTTTTCTTTTTTTTTTTCCTTTAAATATTATTAATTTTTTGTGTAGGTGTGGCAAGGTTTGCAAAAAAAGAGGAGGATAATCATTGTAAGTAACTACTCGTAAAATGTAGTTTTATTGATGTAAATTTTATAATTGAAGATAATAATTGTTGATACAAAAGTTGGGCGTACCTGGTTATTGGGCTTTTGCTCTTATATCAATTAGCTTCTTAGTACTTTGTTACCTGCGCACTAAGAAAATAAACAACACCGTTAGGCTTATCGAGGGATTGTTTCCCCCGATTAGACTCCGGCGTGAGAGTAAGTAATCGATTTAGGGTTTAGTTGAAGAGTTAGGGTTGTATATCGTACCTTGAATGAGAATCGTGTGATTCTATATATAGGGGCTAAGAAACCGTATTTCTTGCTCCTCACTCTTCGCACGCGTGGTGCTTATCCGAGGTAGGGATATCTATTCCTTGAATAGATAATCCTTATCGCATACCCGGTGGGTTAGATTGGGCCTTTGGGCTTCATGAGCCCAAAGCATTAATACTACGGCCCATACCATTATCATGGTAGCCCATTCGTAGTGGGCTTAGGTGTAAGTAATGTCTATCATTTGGGCTTGTGACCCAAATATAGGCTATACGTCATCATGTCCCCCCAGTCTAGTGTGCGCGGCGCATAGCCGCGGATACTAGACTTAATACCATCAGCGGTAAGCGTGGCGGGAGGTTGTATAAATGTTACCGCCTTTTTGTAATGCACCTAATATTTTTGAAATGGATGCCTCGAAAGTCGGGGGTGGTGTCCACGTAGTCCTTGGGATTCGGGAGAAAGTGCATGTACCTTTTGATCTTCTAGCCACCCATTTACTGTGAGTGGGTTCCACGTGGAGGGAAATTAGGGTTTTACCACCCTATATAAGAGTGCCGCCCCATTTTTTAACCACACAGTAAAACACACACAACTACTATTCATCTCCTTCTTCTTTGTTTTTTAGAGCGTTTTTCTGCAAGAAAATCTTTTAACTCTCGTAGGTAATCTTTGTGTGCGTTCCACTTAGTTTTAAGATGAAAATGGTTGCTCAATTAGAGGACTTTCGCTCCGCGTTGTCTATTGAGGACGTCACGCAGTTTTCTTCCGACTATTTTGTGCCTTTGGATGTACATCCAGAGGCGCCAGATGTCGATGCGTGCATAGCTGACTTCCCCGAAGGGAAGGTAGGTCTATACACGAAATTTTTTGAGTATGCGAATTACCGCGTACCTATATCTGTGTTTCTGAGCAATTTGCTCCATCACTATCGCCTTCACATCTCCCAGCTGCACTGTATAGGTGCGGCGAAGGTGTCGAATTTTGAGGTAAACTGCCGTTTACTTGTGATAGAACCTACTGTGGATTTGTTCCGCTCCTTTTACCACACGACGTGGTCAAATTGATGGGTTTCCTTTGCGAAGCGCCAGGGGGCGCTTCAGTGTTATACTGAAAAGGTGGACGCCCTCAAGAATTGGAGGGAGTTCTTCTTTTGGGTAGATGACGTGGTTTTTCCCTCTCCTTTTGAGTTCTATACTCAGGAATCCTTACCAAGGGATGGGCGCCCCGCACCCGGTTCCTACAGTATTGCAGACGCGCAAACTTTAGATGCCAATCGACTGGCCATTAACCCCTATCCGGAGGAGTTTTTGGTTCATGTGGGGTTGAGCCGCGCTTATTTTGGCGCTGACGATGAGGTTCCTACTTTCTTGAGTGAGGATGGCCGGGGTGGGTGTTCATCCCTTATACTTCCTTCTTTGTAAGTCCTTTTATCTGTGCGCTTTTAATAACTAATCCCTTTTATTTCTTCTTGTTTCCCTTGATGTGCGCAGAGATGGATTTGTTCGCGGTGGTCAAGCTGGATAGGCCAAAGCAGGTAACCATAGGGGTGCGTCCTCTGAGAGAAGGAGAGCAGCCCTTGCTTGATGCAACTGCCGGTCACTTGACTGTTCTGCCTGCGACTGTCCCTGAGGACATGCCACCACTTGTGGTGACGCCCGTCCAGAGTTTTGCGCCTGGGGTAGTTGTGGCTCCAACTGTGGAGGCGGTGCCTGATTTGGAGGTGGCGCACGAGGAGGCGCGCTCAGGGTCATCTGACAGCATTCGGATCCTGAAACCTGAGGAGGTGCTGAGGGAAGAGGTTGCGCAGAACTTAAAGCGCAAGGGAGAGGCTGGAACCAGTGGCACCAGCAAGAGGCGTCGACACGTCATCAGAGACGCAGGGTCGAACGCGGAAGAAACTTCGACGTCCGGCGCACGGTTGAAGGCTGATGCTTCTCCGTTTCTGTAAGTGTGCATTCCTTCTCTTTTTTTTTTTTTTTTTTTTTTTTTTTTTTTTTTTTTGTCAATTACTTGTTGTAATTGTTGTTTACTGTCTTTGTTGCGTAGGGATGACGGCGCGAAGGATGATGAGGTTTCCTCTCCGCAGAACGAAAACAAGGAGGGGAATACCGAGGCTGCTGATGGTGGTGAGGCGCAGCAGCTGATGGATGAGCTGGCTGCGACTACCGCCCGCCAAGCTGAGCTTGTTGCTCAGCTAAAGGGAAAGTATGCTGGGGAGAGCCGTGCTCTAGCCCAGAAGGAGGAGGAGTTGGTGACCCTCCGTGCGCAGTTGGCTGATGCGCAAGTGGAGCTAGGGGCCTCAAGGGCCTATGCTGAGAAGATTGCTCAAGATAAGATGAGCATTTTGGCTGACTTGAAGTATGCGAGGTCGAAGCTCGAGCAGATAAAAGCGAAGACTACCTGGTCGGTGTCTTATCTTGAGGAAAAGAAGGCGGAGCATTATGCTAGCCTTCAGGAGTTCAAGGAGCGTATTGAGAAGGCTGTCTCAATGCATGAGGAGAAGCTGCGCGCCCTCAGCATAGAGTACGACGAGGAGTTGTACCCCCATCTGATGTCTACTATAGCCGAGCGCAGGTATCCTTGCTTCTTTATCTTTAAAATTACGTCATCGCTTTTTGTTTATCTTACCCAATTGTTTCTTTGTGAATGCAGATGGTTGATCAGCCATGGACTGCGCCTGGCAGCCCTGAGCGCACTAGAGTCCGCTGAGGTAGTGGAAGCTTTTGGGAAGGTTGTGCACTGCGCTATTGCGCGTTGCCGTTCGCAGGCCATGGAGGAGCTTCGTGAGGCCAAGTTGCTGGAGAAGGACTTGGCGGAGATCCCTGGTTACAGCTCAACGGCTTACGACGAGCTGGTGCAGGCCATGGCCGGGCTGAAAGTTCTTGAGTTGCCCCACATAGGGAAGTTGGAGCACGATCAAGATGATCCTATAGCTGTGCTGATGGCGGGTCTAACTTTGCAGCGCCATCTTGAAAAGAACGCGGAAGAGGAATTAGACTATTATCTAAAACCTGATGTATCGCAGCTTCAAGTCCCTGTGTTGGCACGGCCTCGTGATATCCTGAAGCCTTTTGCTCTGGAGAAGGAAATTCCTTTGAAGGAAGTGCTAGAGCGTCACGAGCAGAGGGTTGCCGTGAAGAAGGGCATCAAAGGCAAGGCCGTGATGTGCGGCATTGGCGCTGCACACCTTCCTAGATCAGATGGCGTGGCTGTAAGTGTTCCAACCGTATCTATGCAGGATGCCATAATCTTGAGTAAGCTTAAGGAAGCGGAGAGTTCCGCCACTCCAGAAGAGAGTCATGAGCATCGCCATAGTATATAGGCTGTTTGTATATTTATGTATCTTTCCTTGTAATTTTATTAATATGGAATAAGATACATTTTTGTTTTAAGTTCGTAACTTAAATATACTTGCATTGTTTGCTAAGTTTGTTTATTTACTAAGTCTTTTAAGTGCGTGACTTAAGTATACTTCCATTGTTTGCTAAGTTTTATTATTTTGACCAAGTGTCTTGGCTTGTTAGGTTGCTAAGCTTGTACGGTGTACTTGGTGTATGCGCATCCGTCGTGGGGTGCGCATGTGAAACTTACTTTGACGTCTCAAGAGTAAGGCGCTTAGCAAGGATACATGATCCAATGTTGATGGGTTTGCAACCCTCTTATTCAACGAGTAAATTAGTAGGTTAACTCATCCTTTATGCCTTCGTGGGTCTTTAAGTGGTGCATGCACGCCATGTAGGCAGAAATATAAAATAAACAATATTGACGTATATGCAATAAAGTAAAATGCATTATGGAGTTAGCTAGAAACCATAACACTTTATTAATACTTGCAAGTAAATGGAAAAAATAGAAAATACAATTCCTAGAAAGAAAAAGACAAACACTTATTGGGCACCTCGTAGGATGCAAGTGTGTTTGTTAAAGGGTCGTAGCCTAAAAGTAACATTTTTTGAGATTACAGATGTTCCAAGTGCGCGCCAGGTCGTGACCTTCCATATCGTGCAACCTGTATGCGTTGTTGCCGAGCGCGTCTGTGACCTCGTAAGGTCCTTCCCATTTGGGTCCGAGCTTGCCTGTGTCTTCTGCGTGGCTTGCGTCATTGGCGCGGTAAACAAAGTCTCCTGGTCTAAATGAAGTGTCTTTGACTTTTGCATCATAATACTTCTTCATTTTTGCCTTAGCCTTTGCTTCACGTATAGCTGCGTGTTCGCGTCTTTCTTCCAGTATATCTAAGTCTATGCGCCGTTCCTCGTCGTTTGTTGTGACGTTGACCTCTGCCGTGCGTATAGTTGGCATTCCTATTTCGGCTGGTATGACGGCTTCTATTCCATAGACTAAGGAGAATGGCGTGTCGCCAGTACTGGTTTTGATTGTCGTGCGGTGCGCCCACAAGACGTGCGAGAGCTCATCTACCCATCTTCCTTTGTGTCTGTCAAGGCGCGCTTTAATTCCTTCGCCTAAACTGCGATTGGCGCGCTCAACTAGGCCATTGGTTTGTGGGTGTTTGACTGAAGCAAAGTGTTGTGTGATGTTCAAATGTGTGCACCAATCTTTGAATGGGTTATCACAGAACTGTTTTCCGTTGTCTGATACGATCTCGCCTGGTAGGCCGAAGCGACAGACAATATTGTCCCAAACAAAACGTTTGACTTGGTTTCCCGTAATGTTCACCACAGCTTTTGCTTCGATCCACTTTGTAAAGTAGTCTATGGCTACGATGAGGAACTTTATTCCTCCAGCTGCGACGGGGAAAGGTCCTGCGATGTCAATACCCCATTTGTAAAATGGCCATGGTGAGGTGATTGGTGTTAGCTCGTGTTGTGGTCGGCGCGGGATAGGCCTATGCACTTGGCAGTTGCTGCACTTTCTTATCAGATCGCGTGCATCGCGATGCATTGTTGGCCAATAGTATCCTGACCTTAGAGCGCTCGCCACCACGGATCGTGGCCCTGAGTGCATACTACATGATCCAGCGTGAATTTCGCGGAGTACGTAGTCTGCTTGGAGGGGTCCAACACATCTAAGCCATGGCTGTAAGAAAGATCGTCGATAGAGTACGTTGTCGCGTACTTCGAATCGTTGTGATGTGCGCCGTATTCTTCGAGCGTCTTTATGATCTTGGGGTAGGATTCCTTTGCTAATAAATTCGATGATAGGTGTCATCCACGTAGGATCTTGTTCCTCAATCACCGTTGATATCTCCATATCCAAGATTGATTTGTTTTTCAGGGTTTCTACCAATACCTGTTTTGAAAGGTGTGCGAAGCTTGTGGATGCAATCTTGCTGAGTGCGTCCGCCTTCCTGTTATCTCCTCTAGGTACCTGTTTTATTGTGAACCTATCGAAGTTTTTGATCAAAGATTTTGTCTTTTCCAGGTATTGGATCATGTGATCATCCTTGGCTTCGTATTCCCCTAACACGTGGTTAGCGACTAGACGCGCATCTACATTTGCTTCTAGGTTGCGAATGCCCATTTGGATTGCGATGCGTAGTCCGGCTAGTAGGGCTTCGTATTCTGCCTCATTGTTTGTGGCTGTGAACTCAAAGCGTAGCGCGTAGGTGAATTCCATACCTTCTGGATTTGTGAGAATAAGGCCTGCGCCTGATCCATCTGCGCATGAGGATCCATCTGTGAACAGGGTCCATGGTTCCTGTAGGTCTGGTTTGGCTGCAGAGGTCGGTCGCTATCTGGCTTCTCCACGATAAAATCGGCTAAGACTTGTCCTTTGATTGCAGTGCGCGGCCTGTACGAGATGTTATACTCACTTAGCAGTACACTCCATTTTTGTAAGCGTCCTGATGCGTCAGGTTTAGAGATAACTTGTTTAATTGGCTGATCAGTGATTACCGCTATTGGATGCGCTTGAAAGTATCTGCGCAGCCTTTTGGATGCGAACACTAGAGCCAAGACCAGCTTTTCCATAGCACTGTAGTTAACCTCTGTTTTCTTTAGGGCTTTGCTTACAAAGTATATGGGTGTCTGGACGGAGTCTCTGTCTGTCAATAGTACTGCGCTAACTACTCCGTGGGTTGCCGATAAGTACATGATTAGTTCTTCCCCTGGTCGCGGTGCGACGAGTTTGGGAAGAGATGCCAGATGATGTTTAAGTTGTTGGAAAGCTTCTTCTGCTTCGGTGGTCCAGCGAAAGTCTCCCTTTTTTGTGCACTTCGTAAGTGTTTTAAAGAGGGGAAGGGACTTGTCTGCTGACTTAGATAAGAAGCGATTCAGCCCTGCTAACTTTCCATTTAGTGACTGGACTTCTTTGAGTGTGCGCGGGGAGGGGAGATCAATAACAGCCTTTGTCTTCTCTGGGCACGGTTTGATTCCATCGGGTTCTATCAAGTATCCGAGGAACATGCCTTCCGTTGCGCCAAAGGTGCACTTCTTGGGATTCAACTTCATGTTTATCCTCCCCAACGTTCGGAATGTTTCCTCGATGTCGCGCACCAATTCGTCCTCTGTATGGCTTTTGATGACAAGGTCATCAACACAGACTTCCAAGTTGCGGCCTACTTGTTTTTCGAAGGCTGTATCCACCAGTCGTTGGTATGTCGCGGCAGCGTTTTTCAGGCCAAAAGGCATTTTTGTGTAGCAGTATACCCCTTGACTGGTGTGGAAAGCTGCTTTTTCTTCGTCTTCCACTGCCATCTGGATCTGGTGATACCCTTTATATGCATCTAGGAAGCATTTGAAAGGGTATCCGCACAAGGATTCGACCTTCCAGTCTATCTCTGGCAGTGGGTAGCAGTCTTGCGGACATGCTTTGTTGAGGTCAGTGAAGTCCACGCACATCCTCCAACTACCATCGCTCTTCTTTACCATAACTGGGTTAGAAAGCCAGTCATGATAGTATACTTCGCGCATGATTCCTGCATCTACTAGCTTGTGTACTTCTTCCAAAATAGCCTTTGCACGATCTGGGGCCTGGCCGTGCTTCTTTTGTCGTATTGGAGGGTATCCTTATCGGATTTGTAACTTATGCTCTGTGATAGAGCGCGGTACTCCCGTCATATGCTTTGGTTCCCATGCAAAGATATCTAGGTTCTTTTGCAAGAGTGCGCATACGGCTGCTTTACCTTTGTCAGATAAAGATCCTCCAACCGAAACTTGTTGTTCCGGATAATCTGGGTGAATAGCGACTTTTAAATTTGGCGTTTTTTCCGTGCGCTGTTCTGGAATAGTTTTCGCTGCAGTTGTTACTGCGATGCATTCTCTTGGTGGTACTGTTGTGTTATAGAGAGTGACCACCCCCTTCCACTGGGAATTTAAGCATTCCGTGCGCTGTGGATGGTACCGCGCGCATGGATGATATTCCCGGTCTTCCAATTATACCATTGTATGGTGAAGGAGACTTTATTACCATAAAATTTATCCATATCGCGGTTGAGTGTTGTTCATCTCCTACGACCACCAATAAGCGTAACTGCCCCATGGGCCAAATCTTTTCTCCTGTGAATCCTGTTAATGACATTGTAGCTGGTATCAGCAGACTTTGGATTTCAGGTCGCAGCCTTTTGAAACAGTGATCGTACAGGATGTCCGCGGATGCTCCACCATCAATGTACATGCGGTGGATATCATGTCCCCCTGTATGTATCTCAATGGTTAGAGGCTCCACGACTGCGTTGTCCGCGGCTATGGCAGGGAAGGATATCTCTTTTTCTGGAGAGAATTTCTGGCTGACCTTTTGCTTTATCTTGCGTTGCCATGATTGTATCATGTAGATAGTATCAGCCTTTTCTTTTGGGGGTTCTTTCTTGCCCCCGTTTCTATGCTTATCTTTTCCCTCCTTAATGTTTTTCACGAGGTGGTCCATCCTGCCTTCTCTAACTAATCTTTCAATTAGTTGTTTTAGCTGAACACACTCGTTAGTTGCATGGCCTTTTTGGCCGTGGTACTCGCAGTATCCACTACCTAGGCGCTTTGCTTCTGCCGTGCGCATTGGTGGTGGTTTTGGGAAGTTCGCACCTTCTGTTACAAATATTTCTCTCGGAGTTTTAGTGAGAGGAGTATATTTGTCGTTGTCTCTTCCACTGCGGTAGTTCCTGCTGCGGTTGTTCTGATCATTGGATTGTCTCCGCGGCTGTTCTTGTTGCCTATAGTTTGAGTATCCTTTTTTGCTATCCGCAGCAGCTTCTTCTCCTTGTATAAAGGATCTAGTGCGCTTTGTTAACTCGTCAAAGGATTGTGGAACTTTGTCATTAAGCTTCCGGATGAGTTCTGGGTTATTGATCCCATTCATGAACCCTGAAATTTTTAGGATTTCAGGACATGTTTCGACTTGTATGCACTCATCTTTGAAACGTTCCATGAAAGTGCTGATGGATTCCCTTTGGCGTTGTTTCACTCTTGCTAGCTCCACAGGGTTTTTAGCGCACTTCTTTCGCTGGGTGAAGTTGTGGCGGAATGCTTTCCGTAATTCCTCAAATCCACCGATGCTCCTACGTGGGAGTTTGCTAAACCATGTGCGCGCGTTCCCTACTAACGTGGAATTAAACATGTGGCACCACACAGGTTGTGGCCAATTTTTGATTGTTGCGGCTGACTCGAAAATTTTTAGGTGATCGTCAGGATCACCTGTTCCATCATATGTTTTTACGTTAGCGGGCATGCGCCTGCGTTTGTGGTCTGAGTAATCGCTGATGCGCCGTGTAAACGCATCAATTTTTTGACGTCGCCATGGGAGGGACATATCTTCATTCTCCTCCTCACGACGTCTTCCTCTTGACTTCCAGTGTCCTGTTTCTTTATCCTCGTTGTCCGAGGAGTCACTGGAAGAAGGGTAGTATCTCTTTCGGCGCTTGCGCCTGCTTCTTTCAGAAGAGGAGCCTGAGGGATCTCTGCTTGGGGATCTTCTTCTTCCCAATCTATCTTGGATCCTCCTACTCCCAGGTTTTGAAGATCCTTGGCTTGGCGAATGTTGAGGCCCTAACCGATCATGTATTCCCCGACTGCCAAGTCTGGAGTGGAGATTGGTGCGCCTTTCGCCGTCTCCAGAGTACTGCGAATTAGATATTGTACCTAACCTATCATGGATAGTGGTACGTTCTGCGCGTCTTCCTCGTGGGTGACGCGGTGGTGATGGTTCACGTTCCAGAGCAAAATTGAGTCGTGCTTGTAGGCTCGTGTTTGCTCTTCTTGTTGTTTTTTCTTGCATGAGGGCGGTGAGGGTTTCATAATTTTGGGATACAAAGTTTCCCAACGTTAGATCCGGTGCGTCCTCTGTTGTTGCAAGAATTGCTCCCTCAGTGTTAGGCGCCCTGTTCCGTTCAGGCGCGCCTGGCGGCACAGTGTTGTTCACTGCGGGTGTAGCCTGATGAGGCGTGGTGAAGAGGGTGCGCTGGAGTTCCTCGATACTTGGGACCACTGAAGAAATTATAGGTAGTTTCGTCGCTGGAAGTGGTCGGGTTGTCCCCGCCTCTTGGTGATCAGGTGCGCTGGTTGTCCCAGCAACCTGTTTAGAGGTTGAATCTTGTTGATTCTTCCTCTGATGGTCACGTTTTTCTGACTGCGGAGTCCGCTGGCCGGAATTCTTATGCTTCGTCATTCTAGTTCGTAGTAGGGTCCCACGGATGGCGCCACTTGTTGATACAAAAGTTGGGCGTACCTGGTTATTGGGCTTTTGCTCTTATATCAATTAGCTTCTTAGTACTTTGTTACCTGCGCACTAAGAAAATAAACAACACCGTTAGGCTTATCGAGGGATTGTTTCCCCCGATTAGACTCCGGCGTGAGAGTAAGTAATCGATTTAGGGTTTAGTTGAAGAGTTAGGGTTGTATATCGTACCTTGAATGAGAATCGTGTGATTCTATATATAGGGGCTAAGAAACCGTATTTCTTGCTCCTCACTCTTCGCACGCGTGGTGCTTATCCGAGGTAGGGATATCTATTCCTTGAATAGATAATCCTTATCGCATACCCGGTGGGTTAGATTGGGCTTTTGGGCTTCATGAGCCCAAAGCATTAATACTACGGCCCATACCATTATCATGGTAGCCCATTCGTAGTGGGCTTAGGTGTAAGTAATGTCTATCATTTGGGCTTGTGACCCAAATATAGGCTATACGTCATCAATAATTTGTGTTTGTAATAAAACAAATTATATTACGTAGTATTATTTTATAAATTGACTTTTAACATTGTAAACTTTAATCGTTTTATTTTATAGTATTTGCATTTTTAATAATGGTTAACTTGTTTACATTTTTTTTAACTATCTCAACAAATCTAAGGGTGAGCAAGGTCCAAAAACCGGACCGGACCGGATCGGACCGACCGGACCGAGGACCGAGAACCGGAAAAACAATAGACCGAGACCGGACCGAATGTGGTCGGTCCGGTTCGGTCCGGTCCAATTAGGCATATTTTGGCACGTTTTTTCGGTTTTTTGGTCGGTCCGGACCGGACCGAGGACCGAATTTGCCAAAATGCCTAGACCGAGGACCGGACCGAATGTGGTCGGTCCGGTCCGGTCCGGTCGGTTTTGTCGGTCGGTCCGGTCCATCCGGTCCGTTTGCTCACCCTTAAACAAATCTAACTTCTTAAGCATGACACAAGCTCTTTGGTCAAACTTGTTAACTTTTACTTTGTAGAGTAGAAGATAACAAGTATGTGAGTGAAATGTGAAGTAAATTTGATTAAAGAATTGTTATTCACACGGAGTAAACTCTCCTAGAATATGGGTATGTTTGGCAAGAAGCGGTGTAGAGCTTTTAAGAGCAGTGAGCAAGCGGCAAGCTTTGTTATTTTTCAAGAATGCTCATTTTTTCAATGCTTCTTTTAAGATTTTTTTATGAAAATTAAAAAAACTAAAATTCGTTTAGTAGCATTTTTGTCTAACAAGTTTTGAAGAAAGATGAAATTCTCATTTTCTAACTTTTAACAAAAAATTTGAAAAGCCCATCATACAAGTGCGTTTAATTGGTGAAAAATATCCGGTCGAAAAAGTCCCACTCCCAAAGAAGAAGTTGTCAAAAAGACGTCAAATGGCTGGAGGCGAAGAAGAAGATGATATGTAAGAAGTTTGACCAATGGGCAAGAACATAGCAAAGAAGAAAGCGTCATCATCATTCGTTTTGTCAACATCGTAGTGATAAAGCGTTGGCTAATGAGTTTGGTGCAATGTTTTTAAAAATATGAATATACATTTAATTTAGTTTAATTAAATTTGTTAAAGAAAATGAGTTTGGTGGTGATAAAGTGATGTGAAGGTAGTGAATTTGATGACCATAATGCCTAGCGCTAGAGTGTTTTAAACACACCGCAAAGTGCGTTAAAAAACTTAGGGTAAATTGCAAAAATGGTCCTTAACGTTTCACGAAATTGCAAAAACGGAACCGAGACAAAAAGTAGCGCAAAAAAGACACCAACGTTCCACATTTTTGCAAAATCGCCACCGAGAGGCCTTTTCCGTTAGTTTCACCGTTAAGTGCCATGTCACCGAGGGTATTATCGTCATTTCACTGCTTTAAAGTCCACGTGGCATATCACTATTGATTCAGGGACTAAATTTGCAAAGTTATTTTTATCTTTTATTTCACATCTACCACCACCACCACTCTCTACTACCACACAACCAACACCACCACCCTTTACCCTTCATCTTCATATTCTCCAGTACCCAAACCCAGATTCCGGTGACCAAACCCATATTCCGATCACTTTTTTCCTTTTCTTTTTCTTTTAACCAACAATGGACTAAAGCGCTCAAAAAAGGCCAGTTATGATTTGTTATGTTTGCATTTACAGTCTGCAAGTTGTAACAAAATAATGCCTTGATTTTTGTTATATCTAGATAATAATGTGGTTAAAAAAAAAAAAAAAAAAAAAAAAAAAAAGACGCAAAAAATGGTTGATTTGCAAGAAAGTCAGTTTATATGATTAAAAAGTTGTTTAAATTTTCATGTTCGTATTGGCCGATTAATTTGACAAATTGGTTGTTCGTCTACGATGAATACTACATATTTGGAGTCTTGTGTGTGTTTCTTAGTGTTAACGAGTTTGGTACCCGCGCGTTGCTGCGAAATTCTTTTGTTACCGTTAGCTACTTAACATGAAGTTAGTTACCTAAGACTGATTTTGCAATTGATGTATAACATGAAGGACCATTTATGTAAATTATTTGACTAAATTTGCAATGAACCACTGAGATGAAAGAAAAAGTGCGTACAATTTTTTTTTAAATGTTAAAGATAACGGTCGTTAGTTAACAACCGTTAAATAACTAACGACCGTTAATATTAAAAAAAATAAAAATAAAAAAATAAATAAAAAAATACTGTAGCAAGCATAGTGCTTGCTACAGTAACCTCTTACCCTTTAGTATATTACTCCTATATAATTTTAAATCTTGAAGCAATCTTTATTCTATGCAGGATCTAAACAACCAAAATTTTCAGAATGCCATCAAAGGTAAGTACAAAAAAGAAACGACTTCATTGTTCACTTACTTATTATACTTTGACATCCGATGTCAAACGAGGTGCTTTCTTTTCCAAAATTAGTATACATATATTCGATTCTCGTATATGGATCAGTAACTTCATAAACAAATAAAATAATCATCATAATAAAATAGAGAATCTATGTTGAAACTGTGAGCCAATGTAAGAATATCTAACACACCAACTATTTATAAACAACTAAACGATTTGAACAAAAAGTCTTTCGGGTCACCCAGCCTGACACGACCTGTACAATCTAATGGGTTTGCACCTGATACCCAACCTGCTCCAACCTGCCCGACCACTCATTTTGGCACCTTAATCATTCAAATATCTTGTAGGAAATGAGCTGAGCGGAAGTGGATAGCAGCATCTCAGTATGCTTTCGACACTATGACCTTAAAAAACATAGTTCAAGAAATTTATGAGGGTGTCAAGCCTAAGCCTCGGATAATTGCACCTGGGGGTTTCTTTCATGCCAACTGGTTCAAGGAATTTATAGACAGAACTCCTGAAACACTAGACATAATTACTCACCATATCTACAATCTTGGTCCAGGTATTCTTTTACTAAATGAACCAAAATGACCTAAACTCCAGGCTACCAATTCGGAAAGTTATAATCTATTTTCGTTTCTTATAGGGGTTGATCAACATCTTGTTGAAAAGATACTCGATCCTTCTTATCTTGATGGTGAGGCAGATACGTTTAAGCAACTTCAAAATATCCTCAAGACCTCTATAACTTCAGCTTCTGCTTGGGTTGGTGAAGCTGGTGGTGCTTATAACAGTGGACACAATCTTGTCACAAATGCATTTGTGTTTAGTTTCTGGTAAGCAAGTGTGAAAAGACCAAAATACAAATTCTGTAAAGTATAGCCATCATGGGACATCGGTGTTGTGCAGGTACTTGGATCAGCTAGGAATGTCATCTGTTTATAACACAAAAACATACTGCCGACAAACTTTAATTGGAGGAAACTATGGTTTGCTCAACACTACAACGTTTGAGCCAAATCCAGACTACAGGTTCATCACTGAACTTTGTATTATGCTTTTTGACTTTTTAGGTCAAAATTGACATTGTCCTTTGGTAGTGTTTATAACTTGATGTGAATTTGTTGATTCTACCAGCGCTCTTCTTTGGCATCGGTTGATGGGTAGAAAGGTTCTTTCTACAAACTTTACGGGGACAAAGAAGATACGAGCCTATGCACATTGTGCTAAAGAATCTGTAAGTGCACAATAGACTTTTCTCATAAAGGTCTCTCGGTGGGTTAAAAGAAAAAGAAAAGGAAAAAAGTGACCGGAATATGGGTTTGGTCATCGGAATCTGGGTTTGGTCACCGGAGAAGATGAAGATGAAGGGTAAAGGGTGGTGGTGTTGATTGTATGGTAGTAGAGAGTGGTGGTGGTGGTAGATGTGAAATAAAAGATAAAAATAACTTGGCAAATTTAGTCCTATAGTGATATGCCACGTGAACCTTAAAGTAGTGAAATGATGATAATAACCTCCGTGACATGGCACTTAACTATGAAACTAACGGAAAAGGCCTCTCGGTGACGATTTTGCAAAAATGTGGAACGTTAGTGTCTTTTTTGCGCTACTTTTTGTCTCGATCTCGTTTTTGCAATTTCGTAAAACGTTAAAGACCATTTTTGCAATTTATCCAAAAACTTATTTATGTCAAATTTGATCAACTTTTGTTGAGCTAAAAGTCAACATCATTTACCGAGCAAGTTTTTCATAGATTAATGTGAGTCATCCAACTTTCCAAGTCAACCTAAACAACAACAAAACAAACCCAAAATCAAATCAAAACAAGTTACTCAAATCTATAAACTCTAATAAACGAGAATAGTTTACAAGCACTATGAAGCACGCCCTTCATTCAATTCCCTGACGTGTCTGGATTCCTATTGGCTATGTGTTAATTGCGTACAACACCTCTTCTGCAGCACTCTTCCACGGATCTTCCTTTGGTAAGTAATGAATTCGCAAGACCTGATTTGGTAAGTAATCAATTTGATTAATTTTGTAAGTAATGAATTCGCAAGTTATAATAGGGTAAGTAATCAATTTGATTAATTCAGTTGTGTATGTAACCGAAGATCCGATATTCCATTCAAAAGAAAATTGTAATAGGGTAAGTAATCAATTTGCTTCAACCCTTTGTAACCGAATGATTAATTGACCAATTCAAAACCACTGCAAAAAAAGGCAACGGAGCATATCAAAATTATCATCTTTGGTGTAATAACCCTAAAATCTGGGATCTCTTAAGATACAAGCCAGAATCTTTAATATGTGTTATTAGGCACAAAACATTTTGATCTTGATGATATCAATTTTGTTTGTTTGTATGATGCTCTGTGGATTCGTTTATTTTAATTGTTTATTATATTTGTTTCAGCAACCCGTAATAGCCATCCTTCAAGAACTTCATCAATTAAAGGTTAGTTGAATACAAATACAGGATTGGTTTTTATGAAGCCTAAGCAATTTTATTAACTAATTGATTATTTTTTTTATGTACACCATGTGTTTGATGACATGTGTGAGAGGAAAATCTGAGTTATTTTGTAACGAATTCATTATTGTTTTTTTATGCACACTATGTGTTTGATGACATGTGTGAGAGGCTAAGTTCATTATCAATTACATTTCTTTTGGTTTTTAATTTGTTGAGTTTACTTATTGTCCTGATATGCTCATCCTCATATTAGATGTTGAATGTGCAAAGTTGCAGGATTAGGCATTCGCCTTTTAATTTTGTATCCATGTATGTTCCTGATCATTATTAGGCCTCCTTTTTTGGGATTTCAATTTTTTTACAAACGTAGGTGTCAACATCTTGGTTTTTTAGTCTTGATTGTATGTCCTCAATGAATTTATTGTATTGGCTAATTGAGTTTTGTCACTTTTTTAATGTAGGGCAAGGAGTTATTCAATTGAAGCATGACCTTTATTTGAAAAGGTTTTAAATGTTAATTTAAAAAGTTGGTTCTTTAGTATCTTCAAGAGTTTAGCAATTTGAAAGCATTGGATGGGAAGACAGAGCTTAATATGTGCTTCTTTCAAGCTTCTATGATTAGGCTACTTTGGAGCCTTTTTAGTAAATCAAATGACGGTATGCAGGTAATGCTCTTTTGAATTGATGGCTGTTTATTAGAGTTTTGATCTACATTTATAATGGTACCGAGTGTCATATGAGTGACTTAAATATATGACCCATTGCAGGGACCTTAATCCTTTGCATGTTGTCATGAATGAAAGGCGAGTTTCCTATTTTGCAGCGAACATGAAAGTCGAGTTTCCTATATGGAATGATGAAAGCATTATGTGAGTATAATTTGGATGATCTTATGTAATTACCGTAAAAGTATATATTTTGTTTTAGTTGTGTAAGATGATTAATATGTTTATAAAAGGTACAACTGTTTTTGTAAACATTTTGGTTTTACAAGTGCACTTAAAAACTGAACATTTTTTCTCAAATATATATTATCTGGTACATCATTTGAGTGTCTCTTTTAATGATATGAGTATTGTAACTGTTTCGAAGGAACACAAGGTGCATATTATACTTTTTTTTTGTAACCATGGTTTGCGACCTTTTGGCCTGCTAATCCACGGGTACTTAAAACAATAATGCCGTTGATTCATGTACCCAATAAACTTGGTATAATAAATAGATCCTAACTTTGATTGCTGGAGTAAACAATGAGTGGCTGGCCATGCTAATAAAGATGCTAAATTAAGGATTCTTTATGTTCCTCAATAATATATTACTAATTAGAACTGCTTATTCTGGTCAGAAGTATTTTATTCGTCTAAATTAGTTTATTCAGCACTTTCAAGCGATTCTGACGTACCGTGACCATAGTGGTTTTCATTACACTTTTGATAATACTAACACAGTTTCTTTTCCCATTATTATTCTCAAGAAACTAGCATGAGTCATGACTCGAGAGGGAAAAGGTGGCTGCTGTGGATGTAGATGTACCCGACAGCAAAACAAAGAACCCAATGTTGGCTAGCCGGGCAGCAAGGGAGAGAGAGTTGCAGGAGGCATAGGGATGTATGAGCTTGGGAAACTCAATACGTCCACACGTCTCCAAGCTTCAAAGAGACCAGGTAACTTTCAAATTTCACTTGGTCTTGCATCTGTTATGAAAGATAATTAGTCTTATGAAAGATAATAAGCTGTATGTATTGGTCTTAACATCTAGGATGTTTGGGATTGCTTGGTCTTGGTCGTAACATCAGGGGTGCTTAGTATTACTTATATGGACTACGTGGCAAATTATGAACGATAATAAGCTATAACAAAACGCAATGCAAGAATAGTATTTGGATGCTTATGAAGTATATGCTAAGAATACTTGCTGTTGGAAATTAGGGATACTTCCACTCATTAGTTATTTTTAAAATAAGGGGTTGTTTGGGAGTTCTTATTGAAAGACTGAAAATGAATAGGCAGTAGTGTTTAAGTTTAGATGTATTACAATAAGCAGAAGCTGGCCCGAAACAGGCAGCTTATATAAGCTTAAAAATGACTCAAAAGTACAGTAGTTAATAAATTGCTGAAATAATTATGAACATGATATATATGCCCGATTTGGCTGGCTAGAGTACATCTCTGATGAACTCCGAATGTTGTAATTGCACTTATCTAGGTCTTCTTATGCTTAATTGATACTATTACATGTCCACGCTAAAATTTTGTTAATTGCAGGGTTGTAAGTCAATTTGAATATCCGACATTGGTTGATTTACGTGGGCTCTTTCTAGACTTAATTTCACAGCTTTTAGATGCTCTTCCACAAATCAGGTAATTATTACTTTAAACCCAGTCTTAAAATTGAAACTGGTGCGCAAATTAATCCATCAAATTACTTTTACATTGTGTTCTGATCAAAAGATGCTAACTTTTCGTTGTTGCAGTGTTTCTCTCAAGCTACAAGGGTATCAGACTTTGTGCCGATCCCTCAAATTGGCTCCACGACTTCACATTGTTCGCGCTTCTTTTTGTACGTTGGTATCCCTCCGGAAAGGAGAATATATAGGTTAATATCCACAACTCACTTTTCATTTCATTGTATTAGACTGTTTTCTTAGCCTTGATCAAAATCACAGGGTCATCTACTGCTCCTTAGAAAACATAAATATTTTACGGGCTGATTCTGGGTATCTCAAACTCGCAGACTTTGGAATTAGCCCAGTAATGAAAGTGACGAAGAAGGTAAAACAAGGAACAAACATGTCATATCATGACACAAAATGTGAGTCTTTTTTCTTTTTGAAATTACTGAATGTTCTCTGTACACACAACAAATCACTTTTACAATGTTGCGAAGTTAAAGTATCATAGATAGAGTGTTGACTGTATAAAACTGAGAGATGTTGATTTTATGAAGTCTTTTGACTTGGTTATGTTTCTTTAGAAATGAAGACTACGATACCAAAGTGGATGTTTTCTCATTAATCTTGATTTTACAGGATGTAAGGTTTTATATATATATTTTTTGAGAACAAGGGATTGTTGTGAAAAAATCCTATCATTGAGATAAACAAATATTATTTAACTACTTATAATAAGTTTAATCACTTCATGTCTTATTATTCAATTATTAATGATCAACCGGAAAATGTGCATACAAACACCCTGTAGACGGTAATTAATATAGGTTTCTTAGTCTATAGGTGTATTTAGAGCTTATCTTAAAGTTTTTATCCGCTTTGAAAATAAGTGTGTATCAATCTACAAACATTGAAGTGTTTCTTTACTGTAAAATAAAGAGATAAGACACTTCAAGCTATGACAAAAACAAGCTCACAGGTAGACAAACTTAAGTAAGCACTTAGTATATTACTAAGAATGTTTCGTATAAGATCAATAACGGTCATGGAAATGATTATGTATGTCAAAAAGAGTGAGCGATGTAGACACAATAAATTATGTGGTTTGTAGGACTGTAGAAATCTTCTTCATTCATTAACGTCACATACTAATGTATCCCATCTTTTGCATATTTGGTCTCAATATTCTTCGTTGAACAAATGGTATTTAATCAGGCCCCAATGGCTACTTATGACTTGAATGTTAAGGGGAAGAACATTAAAAGTCCCGAAATTCTAAACAATGATGTTAATGGTCATATATGTAACTTTACTTGTGCAGGTGTGGTGCTAAGGCCTGGATTTATATATGGGAAAAGAAAAGTGGGTGAATATAAGATCCCGCTTCATTTAATAGGTGAACCCATCGAAAGACTTGTAAATGCAACGACAAGTTTCACCAAACCCTTGAGTTCATTACCATCACCTGATCTAATTTTGGCTCCTTTTAGTGTCGACGATGTTGCATTAGCTGCAATAAATCCAGTAAAAGATGATGATTGCTTTGGTGTTTTTACAATAGGTCAGATTAAGGAAGTTGCAGCTGAGGCAAAAGTGTGGGCGTATGAGTTGTATCAAACTTTAAGATGCATCAGTAGCAATATAATTGTTAGAAATGCTAAGCCTGGATGGTTTAACTACCCACTGTACACGCATAGTTCCAGATCTTATTGCCAAACCTTGTGGAAATAGTATTTGGGGTGTGATTAGAAGGTTGTGCTTTGTTGCATATGTGTACTTTCTATAAATGAAAGAAACTTTTGACTAATTTAAGACACTAAAATAACTCCTCAAATGATGTATGCAGCCATTTACACATCTTTGGGTGCACAGTACAGTTGTCTAAGTATTTCTTAGACTTTTTATTTTACATCTTAGTCATGTCAACCGGCATTCCATTAGATGGTTATTGATACTATATTTGAGTAGCTAATTTCTTTTTTTACATTGCAATATGATGCCCAAAGTGTGAATGAGCTCTGTTATTACAATTTAAATCAAGTGTTAGCATTATGATCAAATTTTATGTGTAGTTTATTAGTTTTTTTTCCCAACTGCAATAACTTTTATATCATGTTTTATATAGTTCATTTAATTGTAGACACTTTTCAAATACAAAAAGGATACGGACGAAACTGATGCAATTGAACACCTAATTGGCTTTATATCATTACAAATACTTTTGTCAACGTCTTTTTACTTTGACCTTATTTTTTTATTTTTTATTTTTTTCATGTTTAGGTGTTAACGGAATAAACATGGAGTACTCAAGTTTTAGATGTTGACTACATAAAGTTGCTTTTTAAGATTATCTACCAGTTGAAGAAGACGATACATGCACGTTTATTTTTTAATAGTTACAAACCAAATTGTCATTTGCTATGAAAATAAACAAGAGCCAAGAGCAATCACTTTTAAAGGTTGGTTTCTATGTGCCATGTCCTGATTTCACACATGGACAACTATACGTGGTTGTTTCATGCGTCAAAAGTAAAGAAAGTTTAAAAGTTGTTGTTTGTGATGCGGATGGTAATCTATTAGGCGCTCACGTAATGGACATTGGTTTATCAGTTCATTAACGCTCAATACATACATTTGCTTGTGAAGATCATCAAATTTGAAGACGATGATGCATGAATGTTTATTATATTAATAGTTACAAACACAATTGTTTATAGGATCGTTGACTTATTATTTATTATTCTTTTAAAAAAAATAGAACTTATATTGTTCGTTGTCGTTTATTACTTTATTCACACTCAAATTTTTAATTAATCATTTCTTTAAAAACCCGTGAATTTCACGGGTCTATAAGCTAGTAGTCATATATACCAATAATCCAAAATTATATACTCCTAAATTCAAACACCTTTTGCACATTTATTATCCAAAATCAGACTTGAACCCTGGCTTAATTAACCCAAAGAGAAACACTTTAAACATACAATTTAATACCATGAAAATCAAGCCACATACGACACCCAATACAAAAAAATAACAAACCTAGAGACCTACCCGGACCAGTAATAATTTTCACAATACCGGTTCCTATAACAGCAATGACAACTAAATAAAAAGTCAACCTAAAAATCACAGTCTTATTAGACGGCGCCGCCTCTGTTTCCTTGTAAGATTTATTTTTTTTGTTCATGTTCACGATGGCCTTCTTTTTTGTAGCTTTTATATTGTTGTCATCAGAGCTGGCGGCGAATCTGATTAAGCAAGAGTGGCGGCGTGAAGGCTTTGATGATGAGACCGAAGAAAAACTAAGAGATGATTTACGGGCGTTATCGAAGCGAAAAGGTGTTGGAAGATACACGATATTGGAAGGGAGGTGACGATAGCGGTTAACATTCTGTTTTTTTTTTTTACGTGACAGAAGGTGTAGAAGGTATAGATGTGTTGGTTATATACTTATATACTCTAGAGAGTTTGAGTTATACATTTATACCGGGACTTTTGGCTCGTTAATGAATTTGTGACGTTAGTAGATTGTGGTTTTGGGCTCTGAATACTATCACTATACGTCTATACCTAAGTTTAAGGATATGTATATCTCTTAAAACGACATTATATTGTTACGAATTTATCAAAACCACATTATATTTATTAACGTATATCAAAAGGGACTCATGTTTTGTTTGATGAATAAAAGATGAATAAAAGTATAATATATATATATATATATATATATATATATATATATATATATATATATATATATATATATATATATATATATATATATATATATTTTATTGCACCTTAGTTACAAACGGTGGTTGCTTAAAAGTAAAGCAAGTAAAGCTAGGGCTTTATGCCAATTTTTTTTTTTTTAAGGTTTCGGATTTTCTAAAACCTTGGATATATATAAAGTTAGTCACATGTTTTTTTGCCATCATCTTTAGAGATCCGATTAGTCAATGCCCCATTTAGCTAATAATTTTAAATAATCAAAGTTTTGGGCCTGTTTTGCTTCTACTTTTCATTCTTCAAGCCTACAGTTGTAGAACTTTAAGCTCAAATATATTAAGTATTTCAAAGACTCAACCATTTAACCATTTGCATTGATAAATCGACGTTTATTTTTTCACACCCATAAACACACTTTCACTCTATGGCTTTCTCTACTCATGTGTCATTCTTCAATCAAAAATTGCTTTTAAATATGCTTTAATTTCCGCTAAATAACTTGCTAAAGAAAAACAAATGTAGAAAGAAAATTTGAAAGAAAAACGAGCTATATGTCAAAACAGAAAATATGATGATGATATTGTCAATGAAACTATAAAACCGGTGAAGAGACTTTTAGAACCGAATATTTCTTATACATTGTAGATCAAGCTATTTCATCACTAGAAAATAAAATTGATCAATTTGGATTATATAAATGTATTTTTAGTTTACCATTTAGCATTAACACTTAAAAATCCCTAGATGATTACAAGCTAAAAAGGTAGTTGTTTGAACTTTAAAAGCTGTTTAAGCCATATTATAACAATGTTTAGATATTAACGATATAGATTTATTTATGAAAATAAAGTTTTAAGAAAAATTATACATGTGAAAAATGGCTTATTGATATACTTAATTAAATTATAGATATAAACTCTTTCCGTAATAATACAAATATGGAGTATAGAATAATGTTAACTATTTTGGTAACAATTTTTTCAATAGAAAGAAGTATTAAAAAACTAAAGTTAATTAGCGTTTGGTATGTTGTAATTAAAGGCGGAATGAAAAAGATTATTATGATTGAATAGAGAAATGTTGTTTGTTTACATTTATGTAATGTAAAAATTCATTACAAGGAATGATCCATTACACCAAAATCATTCCTTAGGGGCCCCTGCTTTTATTTCATTACGACCGTAATGAAATCAAAATTACATAAAACTCCACCATTAAATAACCATATTAATTAAACTTCTTATCAATAATGGGCATTTTAGTCTTTTTATTATGATTCCATTACATCTTATCATACAAATCAAACATAATTAATAAATGTAATGAATCATTACATTACACTGTTTATTCAATTACGTTGGTCATTCCATTCACTCGACATTTCATTTTGTCCTACCAAATGAACCCAAAGTTATCTTCGATCCAAAGTGTCACCAAAAGATTATATTTATTGACTCATTTATTCAATTGAAAATCAAATATAGTGCTATATTGATTTGGAAAAACCAATAAAATATTTCACATAAAAGACTTGGAAAAGTGAATTTTATATAAATGATTTTTTGGTAAATAACTTTGATAAATGGTCTCATTCTAAGGCTTGCTTTTGAGTTTTGACCTCCGAGAAGGTTGAGCCACCCTATTGTACAACTCTTCTTAATGGTATTAACTTGTATACGGTGTTGTGTAACATCAAGTTGATTAATACCCCGTAGTACTTTTGTTAAAAAGAGTTAATTTCATAAATGGTCTATGTGGTCTGTCGGGTTTAACGAATTTAGTCCTTTTACTTTTTTTTAACAGATCCGGTCCCTGTGGTGGTTGCGACCCATAACGGGTTTGGTCCCTCAGACTAACTGTCATTAGTTTTTTCCGTTAGTCCTTTTGCACAATTAGTCCTTTAATGACCGTTTGCAACAAATATTTGCACCGTTAGTCCTTTATACTAACGACCGTTTATACTTAACTCAAATTTTGGTTTTCATACGTTTTGGTCTGTTTTCTTACGTTTTTTTGTCCGTTTCCTTACGGTTTTTCCGTTTTCAAACGTTTTTGTCCGTTTTTATACGTTTTCGTCCGTTTTTATACGTTTTCGCTCATTTCTTACACTTTCATCCCTTTTTTTTACGTTTTTGTCCCATTTTCTTACGTTTTTTCTATTTTCATACGTTTCTGTCTCTTTTTGTACATTTTCGTCCGTTTTTATATGTTTTCGCCCATTTTCTTACGTTTTCATCCGTTTTCAATAAGTTTTAGTCCGTTTTTCTTACGTTTTTTCGTTTTCATACATTTTTTCCGTTTTCCTTATGTTTTTGTCTGTTTTCTTACGTTTTTTCGTTTTCATACGTTTGTGTATGTTTTTACATGTTTTCATCCGTTTTTATACGTTTTCGCCCAATTTCTTGCGTTTTCATCCATTTTTCTTACGTTTTCATCCGTTCTTCTTATGTTTTTTTTGTTTTCATACGTATTTGTTCGTTTTTCTTACATTTTTGGTCATTTTTCTTACGTTTTTGTCTGTTTTCTTACGTTTTTTTTCCGTTTTCATACGTTTTTGTTTGTTTCATACGTTTTATCCGTTTTCTTATGTTTATACACGTTTTTATACGCATTTTTATTATAAAATTTTGTATGTTTTTTCTAATTTTTTTACAATTTGGTTTTATTATAATTTATTTGGTTTTCTTATAATTTTTTTTCTAAATATCTTTAAAGTTTATACATGTGTGTAGAAAACATAAGCAAAACGGATGAAAACGTAAAAAAGTGGGAGAAAACGTATAAAATGGACAAAAACGTATAAAAACAGACAAAAACATATGAAAACGGAAAAATGTAAGAAAATCGGAAAAAACATAAGAAATTGGGCAAAAACGTATAAAAACAGCCTCAAACATATGAAAACAAAAAAAAACATAGTAAAATTGGACAAAACGTAAGAAAAACGTAAGAAAAACGGAAGAAAATGTAAAAAATGGGCGAAAACGTATAAAAACGGACAAAAACGTATAAAAACAGACAAAACGTATGAAAACGGAACAAACGTAAGAAACACGGATGAAAATGTAAGAAAATTGGCGAAAACGTATAAAAACGGACAAAAACATATGAAAACCGAAAACATGTAAGAAAAACAGACAAAAAACGTAAGAAAAACAGACAAAAACGTACGAAAATCAAATTTTGAGTTAAATATAAACGGTCGTGAGTATAAAGGACTAATGGTGCAAATATTTTTTGCAAACAGTCATTAGCTAACTGAAAAAACTAACGACAGTTAGTCTGAGGGACTAAACCCGTTATGGGTCGCAACCACAGGGACTGTATCTGTTAAAAAAAGTATAGGGACTAAACTTGTTAAACCCGACAGACCACAGGGACCATTTATGAAATTAAACTCCGTTAAAAATGAGATGAAAGATTGTAACTGAAATCATGTTACTACAAAGTATGTCAAAGATCCATAATGCAACAACCATTTTAATAACATTCATTCGAATCATCGGTGTTTTACAAGCAGGAACTAACTATGCCACACTGGACCTCTCACACACGTTGCACGTTTTAAATTCAAAAGTGATATGCACAATCAATTACTACCTATTACAAGCAGATAAAGCAGAGTGTGAGTTTTACAACTACTTAAAGCATAAAAAATAAAAAATAAAATAAAAATAAAAAATAAAAAAATAAGTGTTCAAATAACAAATAGAAACATGCAAATCACTTCCCTTTTAAATTATACATGTTTGAATAAGATACAAAAATTAAATCAGTTTCAAGTAAATATAACAGAAAGGAGGAGTTTGGACCCATACATTTTTAGGTGCGTAGGGAGCACGTCATCACATGCCGCCCTCACCCTGATACATAATGCCTTACTCACATACACGCATCACCATAATTTGTATTAACTTGATAAATGATTCTCTCATTTATATGTTTTTTCATTGAACTACTTTATTATCACTTTAGTTTTCTACAAAAGATTAGGTGGCGTTTAGTTGGAAAACATTTTCTTTCATTTCCTATTTCTTGTTTTGTAGGAAAAGGGAGGGGAGTTTGATATCCACAAAACAATGGAAAATTTAGAAAACGCATTTACTTTGAGAAATATGTGTTTGTGTTTTCCATTTTCCTTAACTAGAAAACATTTTTAAATGTTGTTGTTTTATATCTCAATTCACTATTCACCTTAGTAATATTATAAAAACACTTCAAACACACAAAAACAAATATTATAAACTAACCAACTAACACTTTCGTCCGATATTTTACGTTTTTGTCCGTTTTTGTTTGTTTTTTTACGTTTTCGTCTATTCTTTTACGTTTTCGTCTAATTTTTTACGTTTTCGTCAGATTTTTGACGTTTTCATCCATTTTTTTACATTTTTGTCAGCTTTTTTATGTTTTCGTCCATTTTTTGGGTTTTCGTTTGTTTTCTTACGTTTTCATCTGTTTTTTTACGTTTTCGCTAGATTTTTTTACAGTTTCATCAGTTTATCTTACATTCTCTTCAGTCTTTTTACGTTTTCTGTCTGTTTTTTTACGTTTTCGTTATATTTTTTTACAGTTTCATCAGTTTAATTTACATTTTCTTCAGTCTCTTTATGTTTTCGTCAATTTTTTTACGTCTTCATCTGATTTTTTATGTTTTCATCCGCTTCTTTACGTTTTTGACAAAAACGTAAAAAACAGACGATAACGTAAAAAGTCTGACGAAAAAGTAAAAAATCTGACGAAAACGTAAAAAACGAACGAAAATGTAAATAGTCTGACGAAAACGTAAAAAATGGACGAAAACGTAAAAAATCTGACGAAAACATAAAACGTCTGACGAAAAAGTAAAAAATCTGACGAAAAAGTAAAAAACAGACGAAAACGTAAAAAATCTAGCGAAAACGTAAAAAATCTGACAAAAACGTAAAAAATATGACGAAAACGTAAAAAAAACGGACGATAGCGTAAAAGGTCTGGAGAAAAAGTAAAAAATCTGACGAAAACATAAAAAAACAGACGAAAACGTAAAATATCTGACGAAAACGTAAAAAACCGGACGAAAACGTAAAAAATCTGACGAAAACGTAAAAAAACTGACGAAAACTTAAAAAAACAGACGAAAACGTAAAGAATAGGATGAAAATGTAAAAAATCTGACGAAAACGTAAAAAGTCTGACCAAAACAGAAAAACCGGACGAAAACGTAAAAAATCAGGCGAAAACGTAAAAAATCGGACGTAAACATAAAAAATCTGACGAAAACATAAAAAAACGGACGAAAACGTAAAAAATCGGACGAAAACTTATTAAATTTGACGAAAACGTAAAAAAATGGACGAAAACGAAAAAAATCGGACGAAAACGTAAAAAACCTGATGAAAACGTAAAAAAACGGAGGAAGACGTAAAAAACGGACTAAAACGTAAAAAATCGGACGAAAACGTAAAAAAAATCTAACGAAAACATAAAAAAATGGACGAAAATATAAAAAATCAGTCGAAAACGTAAAACAACTGACGAAAACGGATTTGGGATATTTTAATGAAAAATAGGGGGGAAAAAAGTGTTTTGTAGTTTTGTGTATTAAAGTTGGAAATAAGAATTTTGTGTTTTGTAGAGAATTTTATTGAAAAACACTAATTTGAACGCGATCTTTGTTTTCCTTGTTTTCCACAAAATATTTTGTGGAAAACAAAGGTGTTTTCCCTCAACTAAACGCACCATTAATATTTCACTGGATACTTTAAGGTTTATTTCCCTTCTTTTTTTGAAGGCTAAGATTATATTAGAAAAAACGATACAAAAAGGATGCTAAGAAAAAATGTATAAGAAAGAGAAAACAAGCAAAACAATACAAAACAATAAAATAAAAATATAACTTAGCCCATTTTGTAGTAATTACATGATCGGAACTTAGTGGGGATCAAGAAGTGTCGTGGTCCTCTCAAACTTTTAAGCCACAAATACATTTTTAAACCTAGAGTAAGGATGAAATGAGAATAATTATTAAAATAAGAAGGATAAGAAATGACTATAACTACACATTAGAGATGCATCAATTTGAATTAGATGCATCCCTAATCTTTAGATGCATTATAATATATTTTCTAGCTAAAAATTAGATGCATATACATATATTAGATGCACTTCATCAAGTTAGACGAATCCTATGTATTTTTCGTCATCTGCGGGTCAAATTTGTTGCTAGTACTATTTTGCATCGTTTTCACTTCAAAATCACTTTCGAAACTAATAGTGATGCATCTAAATGAATATAGATGCATCTAATTCAAGTTGATGCATCTCAAATATGTTATTATAGTCATTTCTCATTTTCTCATTTTAAGATTTCTTCTCACTGGATCCTACCTTTTAAACCTATGCATTTTGTAATAGTAAACATTAAATGAAAACTAGGCGAGTACCCGTGCATAGCAACGGAAATCCTAGGGGCAGATAATTAACGATTTGTGATATTGTAGTGAATGTTTTGTGTAGCATTCAAAATAGAACGTGAACCGATTAGAATGTTTATAAGTCCGATATATAACAGAAACGTGACAAATATGAAAATGATGTCTTAAATTTGATTCAATTAGATAACATTGCAATAAACGTTTACTTTGTACCATATCTGTCACGTGTAGATCTCCTACTTGTACATTTAATAGTATGTTTGATGCACTAATCATGATGATTAAGTTCCATTACTACCTATGATTCGTATCCACCAGTCTCTACTAAAGAAGTAAGTCACTGAGAGATAATAACCATTATAAACAAAATCATGCCTCTTAATTGCAAATATGTATTTTCTTAATATACTGAAGCAATAATGAATTTAATTAATTAATTCAATGTGCCTTCTTACCTCCAAACCAAACTTATTGGCTTAAGAGTTCACTCTTGCTTTTAGCATCGTAATCACTGGAGATGAAGTATGCAGGCGCGAGTTCATCATCTTCTATGCCACTGCATTTTGTATGTCTCCACACTTTGCACTCATCGCAGGCCACCATCCTCTCTCCATCATCATCACGAGCCCCACACAAACACTCGAACTTTGATTCCATTGCATACCCATCACCACCCTCATACCTCAGCACTGTATCCAAGTCCAGCCCAAACCCTCTAACCCAAACTTGCTCACTTGCCAACACTGCATATGATAACAACACATCGTCCTTCATCCCTTTTACCCCCCCCCCCCCCAATTTGACTCACTACAAAATGATCCATTTGGACAATATGTATCCCTTAGTGCGCTCTGCGCCTTCTCTCTTAGTTGGCCAATAGTCATCCACGGTGTCACCATTACCACCTCGCCAGGTGGCAGTGGATGAGTCGACTCGGTTTCCAGCTCATCGAAACTCGGTAAAACTTGACATGTCAGTAACATTAGCTCCTAGGTTCCTACACCAAAATAAATAAATAACAAAAAATCAATAAGCTAATCGAAAGACCCGCTAAAATAGTACGCCACTGAAGGAATTTGTTTTTATGCTGTAAATTTGTAAATAAGCTCAAGCCAAATTGCCTAATAATTTCGTATACTGCTGTGCTATTGTAATTTGTATTTGTGTTATGATAACTTTCCGTGATGCAGCATCTGAAATGGGCACTATTCTTGATTCAATTAAGTGTATCTGATTCGATGTTTGTCCACACCTATGTAAAAACGTTTGTGATTTATCTGAATATAAGCTTTGTATGTTACTCAATAGTGGTAAATTAATGTAAGTAATATTGTACCTTGTATAATTCAAACATAATGTTGTTGAAAGACTCTTGTGATTCATGTGTGCATAGATGGCGAAAAGAATTGATAATGCTTCTTGCCTTCTTCTGATCTATCCAGTTGTTTTATTGTTGTTGTCATGTCTTTTTAAACATAATCGACTTGATCACCTAAATTCATCGCAACCCAAAACATTAATATAGCGTTCCATGGGTTATTGTCCACCAACTGTCAAGAGAAAAACATGAAAAGATCACAAAATAAGCCTAAAAAAAACCAATAATATCAGCTCTTAGACACATAACAATTGCCACAACAACGTAAATTATGATGGTGGCAACATGATATTTGAATGAACAGCAGTAACATAGGGCATACTCTAACTCAAAGGCTACTCACCTGTCACCAAAAGAACATGTAGTTCTTGTTTTGTTCTTCGTGGAGTATCTGCAAAAACAGAAAATAGACATGTGTCACTCAGTAAAACTCAGCTTTAGACCTATTTAGCTAATATTGAATATGGATAAACACGGGTTATTAAATTTGAACTTATGTAAACCAATAAGCCCAGGTTGATAAGCACGTAAGCCTGATGGGAGCTTATGAACTTTTCTATGTTAAAATAAGTTCGTAAGCCAACAAATCTAGCTAATTCAAAGAGCCTTTCTATTGCAACACATTGCAATTGGCCAATGAGATTCAGTATATAGTGTCGAGGTGTTATTAAAAGAAAGGTTCAAAGAGTTACATGATACCTATGTATGTGTATGCAGGGTGAGCCGAGAGATACCTCCCATCGCTTTTGTAGGGTCAGTGAGGATCAAATCAGCTCCAAATGACAGTATTGTTACCCTCCTTTATAAACTCGTGTATGAAGGCATTGTCAACACCATCATGTACCCATTGAAAGCGGCCATGAACGCCATACTGATTCCCATGTTCCCTGATGTGGGCTCAACAATCATCAATTTATAATTAAAGTACACATGTTTATCAAACGTTGATAGTATGTATTTCACAAATCTCAATGGACAAAGTACCTTTCCGGGTGTTTATCAAATGGTGATAGTATACATATAAATTTTGCCATTCCTGCCCCCATTTTCATGGTAATATCCTCGATTGCCTCCTCATAACTACAGAATAGTTGAAGACTTTTGGCTCATGTCACACCCCGCCACGGCGGAAACGCACGGGTTTAACTTCATGGATATCATCACAATACCTGGTGTCAACATAGAGAACAACTACATGCACATAAATAAAGCAATGTACCAACACACAGTGTTGTCACAATACCCCAAGATAAATAACCAAAACAAAATCCAAAATGTATCTTCAATAGATATGAAAGTACCAAACAAAAAACATAAATGTAACAAAACCAAATCCAAGTAAAATCAAATCCCAAAACATAAGTAAGGTCTCCATATGCAACTAAGTCTCGCCTAATTGCTGCCATCAACTTTGGCCTTATAATGCTCACCTGAAAATGATGTTTAAAATGTCAACATAACGTTGGTGAGATTCATAGGTTTAAGACTCAACACTTTAGGCAACCAAAATCACTGTGATTATAAAATATAGCAGGACAAATAATTATAGTTATCATATAAGCTACATGCATCACAAGGTAACATCACACATAAGGCAACCATCGGGCGGAATGTGCCCACCGATCCAAACAACATACCGGGCCGGAACGTGACCCCCGCTCCAAATAATGGGTAAATTAATACCCTCCGATCGGACCACACAGAAAAATAGTGAGTAGGGCTGCTACTCTCCAATTAGGTCGTATGCACGAGCAACAGGGTAAGCACCCTCCCAATTGGACCACACAGAATCACACATCATATCATGACCATTCACATATAGCATAAATACGATAACATTAAAAGTCCGAGTTCTTAACACACATACACATAATCACAGTAATTCAAATCATTTAAGACAAGCATCATTCCCATCCCAAGTTCAAAACAAGTTAAAAATATGGGACTATGAACTCACCTTAAACTCCGCAGCTTCTACAAAAACAACTCACAATCTATAGCACACAAAAATAATCCACATTACACATGGTCAAGCTAAAAGATACAACCCATGTAATACACATATGATGGATGTCTAAGACTCATATGACCCACCATGGATCTCCTAGACACCACACTAACCAATACCACAACTTAAAACTCACTATATCCCTTGCACTCTTAAAATCAGAAAACACATAATTTTTGGGTACATTCGCCCACATAAAATCACGACAAATAAAGCTTAAAAACTCACACCAAAAATTCACCATGGTCTCTCATAAGCATAGAAGCTAATCCCAGAAGGCCATGGACCAATAACACACACAAATACTCATAATAAATTCAAACTTGTCAACTACTCAAATTCGGATCTGAACGCACACCAAAAAGTTTTGATTTGCATAAAATACTTCCACAAGTTTTTATCGTGAATCCTCTTCGTGGTAGTCTAATATAACCTAACACTTCACTATTCCGGAAGGCCTAGTCAAAATACCACTTTTAAAACCACATGACACCCTCAAACTTTTACCCAAAATCTGTCCCGGTTTGACAGCTTTGACATCTTAACAAATAAAAATCAAAAGACCGACTTCCCGACCTCAAAATCGATCGTGGCTGGACTTTTTGGAAAGCTCTTTCATTATAATTCAATTTAGACCTAAAATTTGTAACTTAACTCTTCACCATCTGTTATTTACACTCACATCTTTACAGCCATAGTTTTCTGTCCAAACCCTAACACATAATCTAACGCGTTTAACACTCAATTCCCTTAACCATTAACCATATTATCGACATCTAATCATCCTAACATGTTTTACTTCAATAATTTACAGAAGTATATAAACCCTAGATTCCATCATATTAAATATTACATGAATCATCACAATAATTAATTAATTACACGTAAGGGTTAAAGATTTTACCTTGATTCTTGATTATTGCTAGACAATTATGAAACCCTAATTTTTTTCTTCTTGTTCCTCCCTTGTGTCGACTTTCATTGCAGGAAAAAGGGGTAGGGAAGTTTTGATTTTGTATTTACAATTATATTGGATAACCCTTAAGGTTTAGAGTTGTATTTGGTATCAAATTTGGTTTCTTTTTTCCCCCAAAACCATATAATCGGCCGCCCCCTATTATTATATATATTTTTATTTTTTTTATTAAATTTATTTATTACACTCAAAACCTTATACTTTTCATATTTTATGTATTTCCATAACAAACCCTAACGTCTTTCGCGATAAACCTTAATTTTACGACAAACCGGAAAATATTCATTTTCAAAATAAAGTTTCCAAAAATAGATTTTCACACACACCATAAGCATTTCTTCACAAAAACAACATTCCCGTAACTTACTAACGCTCAATAACTTGAACGAAGACTCGTTACGTAAAACCTCAAAACGCCAAATATACACAAGTCATTTCTACACCACATGGGTGATCAAAATGAACTTTCCCAAAATCAACATCATCAAAATTCACAATAACAACCACAACGCGAAGGGATTTAGTGCTAACCCAAATACTAATCACACTATAACACACATATAACTACTCAAACCACACCAAACAAAGTTAGATTAACTCGAAGCTAAAAGTCTAACTAACCTGCTAAAATCACGGTTGTTACATCATCCCCCACTTAGGGAAAGCTCGTCCCGAGATTTAACAGCTCGTATCATCAAACTTCTCAGCAAACAACTTTGGATACTTAACTCTCATTTGATCCTCAAGCTCCCAAGTAAACTCAGGACCACGTTTGGAGTTTCATCGTACCTTTACCAATGCAATATTACTACACTTCATACTCTTAACTTCTCGGTCCATAATCTCAACAGGTTCCTCCACAAAGTGAAGTGTTCTATCAACCTTAATCTCATCTAGTGGCACATGCAAACTAGCATCCGCCAAACACTTTTTCAAATTAGACACGTGAAACATATCATGCACACCAGTTAATTCCTCAGGCAATCTCAAACCATATGCCACAAGTCCAATCCTCTCTGTAATCTCAAATGGCCCAACATATCTAGGTGCTAACTTGCCTTTCTTACCGAAACGCACAACACCCTTCCATGGTGACACCTTCAACATCACAAAATCTCCAACACTAAACTCCAAAGGTTTGCGGCGATTATCCGCAGAACTCTTTTGACGATCTCTCGCAGCCTTAAGTCTTTCTTTAATCCGAAAGACCATATCCGTAGTCTCTTGTACCAATTCAGGTCCAATTAACTGACTCATCCCAACTTCTGCCCATAACACCAGTGATCTACACTTCCTTCCGTACAACATCTCAAACGGTGCACATCTAATGCTTGAATGATAGTTGTTATTATAACAAAACTCAGCCAAAGGCAAATGAGTATCCCAGCTTCCTCCAAAATCAATAACACACGCATGAAGCAAATCCTCTAACGTCTGAATCGTTCGCTCACTTTGCCCATCGGTCTGTGGATGATAAGCAGTACTCATATCCAACCGTGTATTCAAAGCCTTTTGCAACGACTGCCAGAATCGCGAAGTGAACCTACTATCCCGATCTGAAATGATAGACACAGGCACACCATGCCTTGCCACAATCTCATTTATATAGATCCTTGCCAGCTTCTCCATCTTGTAATCCTCACGAATAGCCAGAAAATGTGCAGACTTCGTCAATCTGTCCACAATGACCCATATCGTGTCATGTCCATTACTTGTGCGAGACAATTTAGTAATGAAATCCATAGTTATATTATCCTACTTCCATCCAGGAATTGGTGGCTGCTGCAACAATCCAGAGGGTTTCTGATGTTTAGCCTTAACTTTCAAACAAGTTAAACATCGACTAACATACTCAGCTATCTCCCTCTTCATTCCCGGCCACCAATAAGCATCTCTAAGATCATAGTACATCTTATCAGACCCTGGATGAATCGAGTATCTCATCTTATGAGCCTCATCCATGATCACCTTTATCACATCTCCCACTAGTGGAACCCATATTCGATCTAAGAAATATAGTCCACCATCTTCCTTCCTTTCCATCTGATGATCTAAACCACGTAACATTTTAGCCACAAGGTTCTCATCCTTGAGAGCCTCCTCTTGTGCTGCCAATATCTTACTCTTAATTCCTGACTGCAATGTTATGCTCATAGCTCGCACACTCCTCGGCTTAATTCTTTCTTTTCTACTCAACGCATCGGCCACCACATTCGCTTTTCCAGGATGATAACGAATGTCGCAGTCGTAATCACTCAACAGCTCCATCCATCTTCTTTGACGCATATTCAACTCCTTCTGATTAAAAATATGCTGAAGATTCTTATGATCAGTATAGACCGTACTCTTCGTACCATACAAATAATGTCTCCAATTCTTGAGAGCAAATACCACCGCATCAAGCTCTAGGTCGTGAGTGGTATAATTCTTTTCATGAACCTTGAGTTGTCGTGATGCATAAGCTATCACCTTCCCCCTTTGCATTAACACACATCCAAAACCTTGATTCAACGCATCACAATATACCACAAAATCATCTGGCCCGTCAGGTAACGTCAAAATAGGTGCATTACACAAACTATCCTTTAATGTCTGAAAAGCCACTTCTTGCTCATCTCCCCACTCATACTTTTTATTCTTCTGAGTCAACATAGTGAGAGGCTTAGCAATCTTTGAAAAATTTGCTATAAATCTCATGTAGTATCCTGCCAGTCCTAAGAAAGAGCGTATCTCAGAAGGTGTCGTAAGAGCCTTCCAATTCTTGACCGCTTCTATCTTGCTAGGATCTACATGTATACCTTCACTATTCACTATATGACAAAGAAATTGCACCTCTTGCAGCCAAAATTCACATTTAGAGAACTTAGCGTACAATCTCTCATTCTCCAACAAGCCAAGTATTAACCTCAGGTGTTCCCCATGCTCTTCCTTCGACATGGAGTAAATCAGAATGTCATCAATAAACACAATTACGAATTTATCCAAATAGGGCCTACACACACGATTCATCAAATCCATGAATACCGCTGGTGCATTAGTCAACCCAAATGGCATAACCGTAAACTCAAAGTGTCCATAACGAGTTCTAAAAGCTGTCTTGGGAATGTCCTCCTCATACACTCTTAACTGATGATAACCAGATCGCAGATCTATCTTTGAGAAAAATCTAGCACCCTGCAACTGGTCAAAAAGATCATCAATTCTAGGTAAAGGATACCGATTCTTCACCGTCAACGTATTCAACTCTCGGTAATCAATACACATTCTAAATGAACCATCTTTCTTCTTAACGAACAAAACAGGCGCTCCCCACGGAGAATGACTAGGTCGAATAAACCTCTTATCTTGAAGTTCTTTCAACTGTACAGCCAACTCCTGCATCTCCGTAGGTGCCAATCGATAAGGAGCTTTCGCTACCGGCGTCGCTCCAGGAATTAACTCAATACGAAACTCCACCTATCGTATCGGCGGTAATCCGGACAAATCCTCAGGAAAAACGCCCGAAAACTCACACACTACTGGAATATCCCCCACTTTGAGTTCTCTAGACTTCACATTCATAAGGAATTTCGAATTCTTCTCCACGCTTTCTCCTTGTACTCGCAGCACACCACCACCCTCTAATGGAATTCGAACCACCTTTTCATGGCATATTACTTCAGCTTTATGCCTAGCCAACCAATCCATCCCTATTACCACATCAAAGCTACCATGTCCTAAGGGTATTAAGTCAATCTTAAAAGCAACACCCTCTAACACGATATCACACTCACGAATAACCTTATCAACTTCTATTTCTATACCACTAGTTATTTCAATCAAAATACTAGGTCTAAGTTCACTAAACTCAACACCCAATATTCTAGCAAATTCAGTAGTAGCAAAACAATAATCCGCACCCGTATCAAATAACGTAGTAGCATAATGACCATTGAGAGAGAACGTACCAGTAACAATGTTCGGGTCTTGGCGCGCCTCGCTTGCATTCATTGTAAATGCCTTTCCCTTAGCTGTATTTCTATTAAACCCTTGTCCTTGTCCTTCTTCAATAGCCAGCTGATTCCCAGGCCGTCCAAACATTCCAACAAGTTTGGGGCACCCGTTACGCAGATGATCAGTACTACCACACTCATAGCATGCCCTGTGATTAACCCCTGCGCCAACCGAGCTGATTGGAGTCGCTTGAGTAATCACTGCACGGCAGTCCTTAGCAAAGTGTCCAGGTTTGCCACACCTGAAACACACGCGACATGGAGTGTCCTCGAGATGATAGTAACCACACTTAACACATCTAGGGGTATTACCCATATACCCCCTTTTTCTCATTATTACCAGTCATAGCCATAAAAACTGTTCCCACATAACCTGTTGCCATCATAGGATCCGTTGCTACGAACCCCTTACCTTTTCTTGCTTTCTTATTGTCACCACTAAAACCAGCTGTCTTAGTAGCATCAACCTACTCTCGCTTATTCTCTCCCGACTTTGCCAGTGTTCCACTCCTAACTGCTTCATCCGTCAGTGCCCCAGCCTTTTGAATAGCACTTAGAATCTTTGTCGGCTCAGTCGCCCTAACCATCGAGCGAATCTGTGGAACCAATCCACAGATATACCTCTCAATACGCTTCGATTCAGGAGTTACTAGATGAGGAACCATCCTGGCTAACTCATGAAACCTATCAGTGTACCCCATATGATTAGCTCCAACCATAGTATGATTCCACAACTCTTCTTCCAATTTCTGCATCTCATTGACTGGGCAAAACTCCTCCACCATTAAGGCTTTGAAGTCCTCCCAAGGCATACCCAAAGCAGCAACTCGTCCCCTAGCCTGAAGTTGCGTGTTCCACCAGGTCAATGCGTTGTTAACCAAAGAACTAACCGCATACTTAACTTTCTGTACCTCACTACATCCACTTATATCCATCACAGACTCCATTTTCTCTATCCATCGAGTGAGTGCAATTGCACCACCCTTTCCATCAAATTCCTTAGGCTTACAGGCCATGAACTCCTTGTAAGTACACCCATTATTTCCGCCTCCTCTACTTCCAGCACCATCAGGATGAGCTCCACTGCCTAACTGCTCACTCAATTGAGTCACAAGTTCAGGCATTAAAGCTTCTAACTACTGATTGGTCATTTGCTAAAATATAGGGTTGCTATCCCCAATAATAGGTGTCGACTTCTTGGACTTCTTCGGTGTCCGGTAAGATCCACTCATAGGTGACTTAGTGATAGGTCGTCTTGGTTTCCTTGGCGCCATTTCCTAAACACGCAGGACAATAGAACCATTAGAGACCATTCACAAGATTCCACAATCTCCATAATCCTACTCAATCATCTACCACCCATCACATGAGGCACTCTCAATTATATAACCAAATAAACTCAACTCAACCACACATAAGCATATCACCATTGATTCAATGTAACATTGGCTGTAGGTCCACATATGTCGTGATACATTTATAATTGTGTTGGCCACCCACAATTTTAAATGTATCCTTCCACATGTGTACTTACTTCCAAAGCCACACATAACAATAGTAACATCTTATAACAAATAGCACGCAATCAATACTAACCAAAATATACTCCCATAATACACATAATATACACCAAAATATCCAAACTCGCCCAAGGCTTCTCATTAAAACACGGGATACAATCAGCGTCAAAACAACTCAACAAAACCATAAAACATTAAAAACATGACATTGAAAAAAAGTCGTACGCAGTTCGAGTCCTATCTAAGACCTAAAACGGTGTACGCGCAGTGGACTCCAAGTCCGAATCCACTTCCTCCTCCTCGCTCACCCATCCATTCTTGTTTCCATGATTCTGTGGTAGAGGATGTCTTGCAAAATCATCTTCACGATCTCTTAAGTCTTCATCTATCATATCCACAAAATCATACAATCCTCGGGGTCTAGCCCAAACTACCCCATCATCTTCCAGAAACTGAGGACACTTGCACGGGTACTTGGTGGTGAAACCTTCCTTATCAGCTACCTTTGTCTCATATCTCTCCACCATTTCCCCATTCACATTCTCGAGTGTCAGCTTCTCTTCAATCACACATGGTACCATGCTAGCGGGGACCAATATCCTCCTGTTGGTTCTCTTCATCTTCCCAATTCTCTTACGTCCCTTAGCAACTACTGTGGCCCAACGAAGTGTCTTTCGCGCAGGAGGTGCCATTCTATAAATGACACACACACGATGCTAAGTACAGGGTTCAATAGACGTTCAAAAACTCGGTAAAATAACTCATAATTTAGGAAAATAGACATGTAAAGATATTATACTTACACATAGGTCCTAAATGCAACTATATGAGGGACTCCTAAGCTATAGTCTAGGTTAAACCACCTAATTCTCTATAACCTGGCTCTGATACCAATCTGTCACACCCCGCCAAGGCGGAAACGCGCGGGTGTAACTTCATGGATATCATCACAACAACTGGTGTCAACATAGAGAACAACTACATGCACATAAATAGAGCAATGTACCAACACACAGTGTTGTAACAATACCCCAAGATAAATAAACAAAAAAAAAAATCCAAAAGGTATCTTCAATAGATATGAAAGTACCAAACAGAAAACATAAATGTATCAAAACCAAATCCAAGTAAAATCAAATCCCAAAACATAAGTAAGGTCTCCATATGCAACTAAGTCTCGCCTAATTGCTGCCCTCAACTTTGGCCTTATAATGCTCACCTGAAAATGATGCTTAAAATGTCAACATAACGTTGGTGAGTTTCATAGGTTTAAGACTCAACACTTTAGGCAACCAAAATCACTGTGATTATAAAATATAGCTGGACAAATAATTATAGTTATTATATAAGCTACATGCATCACAAGGTAACATCACACATAAGGCAACCATCGGGTGGAACGTGCCCACCGATCCAAACAACATACAGGGCCGGAACGTGACCCCCGCTCCAAATAATGGGTAAATTAATACCCTCCGATCGGACCACATAGAAAAATAGTGAGTAGGGCTGCTACTCTCCAATTAGGTCGTATGCACGAGCAACAGGGTAAGCACCCTCCCAATTGGACCACACGCACATCATATCATTACCATTCACATATAGCATAAATACGATAACATTAAAAGTCCGAGCTCTTAACACACATACACATAATCACAGTAATTAAAATCATTTAAGACAAGCATCATTCCCATCCCAAGAAAACAAGTTAAAAATATGGGACTATGAACTCACCTTAAACTCCGCAGCTTCCACAAAACAACTCACAATCTATAACACACAAAAATAATCCACATTACACAAGGTCAAGCTAAAAGCTACAACCCATGTAATACACATATGATGGATGTCTAAGACTCATATGACCCACCATGGATCTCCTAGACACCACACTAACCACTACCATAACTTAAAACTCACTAAATCCCTTGCACTCTTAAAACCAGAAAACGCATAATTTTTGGGTACATTCGCCCACATAAAATCACGACAAATAAAGCTTAAAAACTCACACCAAAAATTCACCATGGTCTCTCATAAGCATAGAAACTAATCCCAGAAGGCCATGGACCAATAACACACACAAATACTCATAATAAATTCAAACTTGTCAACTACTCAAATTCGGATCTGAACGCACACCAAAAAGTTTTGATTTCCATAAAATACTTCCACAAGTTTTTATCGCGAATCCTATTCGTGGTAGTCTAATATAACCTAACACTTAACTATTCCAGAAGGCCTAGTCAAAATACCACTTTTACAACCACATGACACCCTCAAAATTTTACCCAAAATCTGTCCCGGTTTGACAGCTTTGACACCTTAACAAAGAAAAATCAAAAGACCGACTTCCCGACCTCAAAATCGATCATGGCTGGACTTTTTGGAAAGCTCTTTCATTATACTTCAATTTAGACCTAAAATTCGTGACTTAACTCTTCACCATATGTTATTTACACTCACATCTTTACAGCCATAGTTTTCTGTCCAAACCCTAACACATAATCTAACGTGTTTAACACTCAATTCACTTAACCATTAACCATATTATCAACATCTAATCATCCTAACATGTTTTACTTCAATAATTTATAGAAGTATATAAACCCTAGATTCTATCATATTAAATATTACATGAATCATAACAATAATTAATTAATTACACGTAAGGGTTAAAGATTTTACCTTGATTATTGATTATTGCTAGAAAATTATGAAACCCTATTTTTTTCTTCTTATTCCTCCCTTGTGTCGACTTTAATTGTAGGAAAAAGGGGTAGGGAAGTTTTGATTTTGTATTTATAATTATATTGGATAACCCTTAAGGCTTAGAGTTGTATCGGGTATCAAATTTGGTTTTCTTTTTCCCCCAAAACCAAATAATCGGCCGCCCCCTATTATTATATATTTATTTTTTTTTATTAAATTTATTTATTACACTCAAAACCTCATACTTTTCATATTTTATGTATTCTCATAACAAAACCTAACGTCTTTCGCGATAAACCATAATTTTACGACAAACCGGAAAATATTCATTTTCAAAATAAAGTTTCCAAAAATAGATTTTCACACACTCCATAAGCATTTCTTCACAAAAACAACATTCCCGTAACTTACTAACGCTCAATAACTTGAACGAAGACTCGTTACGCAAAACCTCAAAACGCCAAATATACACAAGTCATTTCTACACCACATGGGTGATCAAAATGAACTTTCCCAAAATCAACATCATCAAAAATCACAATAACAACCACAACGCTAAGGGATTTAGTGCTAACCCAAATACTAATCACACTATAACACACACTAACACACATATAACTACTCAAACAACACCAAACAAAGTTAGATTAACTCGAGGCTAAAAGTCTAACTAACCTGCTAAAATCACGGTTGTTACAGCTCAGGATGAAAATGCAAGATACTTAACTACAAACAATAGTTTAAAATATGTAAATGCGACCTTCCATTAAGCTTAAAAAAAGCAGTAGAAACATGATGGAACTGGTTCATGAGAATCCTGTATTCCTTTGTACGACCTTTTAATAAAGAAACGGCTACATTCAGCAAGTAAATCATATATATTGAATGACACAAGATTAGAGTTAGGTGATACTTCCCTGAGGGCTAATAACAAGTTTCGCTACATATTTATCAGTAACATAAGAAACACCGCAATAGGTTGTGGGTCATAAAGACTTTTACAAGTATCCTTATTGACTTTTTATGTAAAAGTCAGTTAACTACAAAAGACCCTGCAATAGAAGAATGTAACATACCGATTGTGTCACTGCGACGACAGGCGGCGGCTGAAACAAAAAACCTTCAAAAGTATATAAGAAAACCTTCAAAAGTTGTTTATTATAGATAGATCTAACAAAAACATTAAAAAAATCTCAAAACTTGAAATCCTTTTTGTGATGTAGACGCTTCGATGGCGGTTAGTCTTGGTGCTTGAGGTTTTCTAGTGGTGTGGGTTACGGTGGTGGAGGTGGCGTTCGGTGGTGATATGGGTTCGGTTGTAGTGGGGTCTCGGTGGTGGAGGGATTCCGGTGGTGGAGGAGGTGGTTGTGAGATGTGAGATGTGAAGATGTAATTAGGTTAAAGATCTTGCAGACATCAAGAGGCGTGTAGATTAATATTTCTCTCTCATTGACTATTTTTCAACACTCAACATTCCACAGTTCCACTTGACCATTTTCTCTTTATATGTAGTTAAAATATAAATTAGCCTTTTAAAAAATAAATACGTTACAGTTTAGCCCTTCTAATTAAAGTCTTCGTACCAGAAGAAAAATTTAGATGACTAAAGTAAAGGGTAACTTATGTCAATAGCTCAAACTAGCTACCGAATATTGTGAAAAGGGGGTCTTATGTAAATTTAATAAAACCCAAATTATAGACTCGAAACCCTAATTCATATTTCACACACTCTGTGATCACCCACACGCCGGCCGCTGCCTTTTTTTGCTACGAGGTAAATACCAAATCATACCAAAAAGACATGTCTATGTTTGCATTCTAAGTATCTATCTATTTAGCTGTTATGTTAACTAGTTATTTTATGTATTTGGGTAACTTTAGTCTTGTTAATTATATATGTTTCTGACATATTGTGGCAGTGTTTCATTTCATGACATAATGGGTGAATTTTTGGTATTGCTTATACAATAAGCGAATCCAAACACTGTTTTCTGGAACTGCTCATGTTTAGAAGTTTTATTTTGTCTTATTTCCTTTATTTCTCATAAAATGAGAGAAAGAAGAATTAAATACTTTTTACTGAATTGTTTTGTTTTAAGCAGTTTATAAGTGCTCATCACTTTTAACTTTTGGAATAGTTTTGGCTAGTGCTTGTGCATTTGCTTATTTGGGGTTTAGGATGTAGGATGTTTGACTTTCAGAATGAAATTAATGTTTGGGTTTTAAGCTATTTTTTAGGTTATAGAATTTATGTATTTCATATTTTGAAAAAAGGGTGTATTTTTTAGGTTATAGAGTAGTTTTTGATGAAGTAATCTGCAATTAAAATTGGTTAGTTTGAGGAAATGTTTTTGGATAGCGGTTATGGGTGCGTTTAGTTGTGGGAAAACACCCTTGTTTTCTACAAATTGTTTTTTGGAAAACAAGGAAAACAGAGATCATGTTCAAATCAACGTTTTCTAACAAAATGTGTTGTAAAACACAAAATCCCCTATTTCCTAACTTCAAGGAAAACTACAAAACAAATTTAAGTTGTTTTCCTTGTTTTCCTTTGTAACCCATAACCCTTCTTCCTTTTCTTCAAAATAGAAAATACAAACATCAACTAAACGCCTTTTCTATATTTTCAAGTGTTTTGTGGAGATAAATTTCCCTTCCAAACTTTTACAAAACTAGAGATAGAAAATAAGAGAATTTTTTCTCCAACTAAACGCACCCTAAGTATCTCCAATACTCTAAATTTGTGATTATTTTGGTCAATTTGCATATTAAATATTGTAGTTTAATAAGCTAAAACCGTTCTTTTAATCTGGTAAAAGAAGTTTTATTGCAAGATAGATGTTGAGTAAAAGTTTATCCCTGTTACGATATGCAAACACTATATAATTGCTTGTGATACATGTAGATTTTGGTGTATACAACCATTTTTGTAAAGTTTTATAGAGTGCTTTTAATTGTTTTCTTGCAGCATCTTGAATTCTTGAGGATGGTGAGGGTCAGTGTTTTGAACGATGCTCTTAAGAGCATGTACAACGCCGAGAAGAGAGGCAAGAGACAGGTCATGATTAGGCCTTCTTCTAAAGTTATCATCAAGTTCCTTATGGTCATGCAAAAACATGGTTTGTTTCTTCATTTCAACCTCTATGAATTCTTAAACCATATTTTTCTTTAAAGATGACAGGAATAAATAACAGAACTGTTATAATTTATGTTGCAGGTTACATCGGTGAGTTTGAGTATGTTGATGACCATAGATCTGGTAAGATTGTGGTGGAATTGAATGGAAGATTAAACAAATGTGGTGTTATTAGTCCTCGATTTGATGTTGGTGTCAAGGAAATCGAACCTTGGACTGCTAGACTCTTGCCTTCAAGACAGGTAAGGCTTTTGTACTTTTGCTTTTTCATTTTGACATGACCAAGGGGATTGTTGCATTTCTAATTCAGAATCAGTTATGTGATTCTTGTGACAAGAATGTAATGAACAGTGACAAATGTTTGGATTAACTGATTTTTTTCTCTGGCTATTTTATGTTTTAGGTCCAGATATTTGTTTCTGGATAATCAATCTCATCATAGCAACGCTTTTAAACATAACTGGAGTTATTTTTATCTCATTTCACAAGTCACATTTTTGTTTTACAAAACATTGTTTGGTGAATTTCTATGTTCATCTATTCAAACATAATTTGCCAAACGGTCGAATCACATCCAAACATTATTTTCTACCTTTTGTTGCATTGTTATCATTTGATATGCAAATAAAACCACACGCTAAATGCACAATGCAATATGCAGTTTGGTTACATTGTGTTGACTACATCAGCTGGAATCATGGATCATGAGGAAGCCAGAAGGAAGAACGTTGGTGGTAAAGTTCTGGGTTTCTTCTATTAAAGATGATATGTAATGATCGTCTTAGGTGTATGCCATATAGGCTAGATTGAAAAGACGACTTTTGTGTTTTGAGATCGAATTTTGTAAGGGAACCGTGGTTTTGTTTGGCAACTTATGTCTTGTTTCATCTTACAGTTCTTATTTTAAAATTTCTGCTATAACATTTCAAGTATGAGGATGTTGATGGTTATTGCCCAGTCTTTTGGATTGAAAGAGACGATTTTGGTTATGTTTTCTGTTTACTTACTATGAAAGAGCCGATTTTGGTTATGTTTTATTCCTAATGGGTTCAATAGTAGCAAAGATTATTATTGCTTAACAGGAAGAATAATGAAGTAGTGGAATGAACGATGTAATGAAAATATAGGAACTGAATGAACCATGTCTTGTCAATGCTGGTTAACTAATATAAGGTTTGTTTTGGGATGAAAGTGGCAATATGGAAACCAAAGGGCATCATTTGTATGTTATAGGGAATTAGATTTTGGAACTCGTATTTGATTGGGATTACAACTTACAAGTTTAGCCGGGTTAAATAAATTTGCTATAACACCCTTTACCTAATTAACACCAGTCTTTTTGTACTTTACCCACACAACCCCACTAAAATCAGTCCTGATTATAGCCTTTACGATTAAAGTCCCATTCCAGGTAATTCACTAATGCTTGTTTGAATAATTGAATTGCAAGGTTATATCTATTTCACTAGTTCGGGTTGGGTAGTGTAGTCTGCTATGTAAACCTATAATATAAATTTAAGCGACCCATATAACCCGTTTATCTAAATATTGGATATTAATGAAGCTACACAAGGTTAGCGCCGCACTGGTCATCAACATTTTGCAAGAATAAAGCAATGCCAATAGTAATACAATTTGTGAGCTAGTTGCAAATAAGAGTTCAATTCTTTTTTATTTCTTTCTACAAAGCATGAGCATGGGACAAGAGACACCAACATTAAAGTTCATCACTTTTGACATATGGTAACCATTTTGACAGTATAATTAACGGCAAGGGTTTGCTGAAAAGAATTAGCTAGGGTTAGTCTTTAAGCATGTATTCAAAAGGTTAGGATATAGCATAATGTACAGTACATACATCAACCATAAGCGCCTCTTTGGGTTGATAATAGGTATATCATAGCAAAAACAAAAATTGCCGTTTACGTGCTGATTCCGTTTTTTATTTCATAGCAGAAGAACTAATTATGGGGAAAGAAAAACAAAGTGTTTTGGTTCTGGGTAACCAGAAGAACCCACTAGCAACTTTAAAAAGTAATTACAAAGAATTTGAGAGACTATTTAAGGATTGGCTTGTGAATGACGCCTTCTCATCCGCATGTGTTGCATTCGTATCTGGTGCCATACCTTATGCTATTGGTCCAGACAATGAGTTTCCTTACAGATTAGCTACTATTGCTGCAAAGCGCGTTAGTTGTAATCCGCTGGTAAAGTTTTCCTTACCTTGTACTGGTGTTAAATCTTTATTTTTAATAATTAAGGTTTAGGTTTTCAAGGACTTTAAGGGCTCGGGGAAATACAATATACATGTTTTACTTTATCCTCCTTGTACATACCATTGTTTTCTATATTGATCTAATGACTGATGTATGCAACTTGTTGATTGTTGGATATGAGTCTCATGGTAATCATTCTTCCTCAAAAAACCCTATTGAACTTTTTAGAGATGATGCTCTTGTTAAAATTGAACTGATGATTGGTTGTTTCCAAATGCGGAGACATTCAATTTATAAGCTTGAAGCCAACTAGATGTAGTTCAATGACCAAAATATGAGGTCTTACAAAGAAAGAAAAAAATGGAGGTCACCCAGCAGATATAACGAAACAACATCAGTGAATGCAATGTTATAACCTCTGAGGCATTGATATAACAAGAAATTTTACCAAACTACATCTAAGCATTCCAGACAAAAACTATTGAAATAGTTGGTAAAAGTGAAATTTATTATCATTCTTAAAAGTGAAATTTATTATCATTCTGACCTTTTTTGCTTTGAGTTTACTATATGCATACATGCTTGTTGCTCCTACCAGAATATCATTCTCGGCCATTTACTAGGATGATTTAACTTGCAAAATGTGAATAGATATGGGTTAACTTGTCTGCTTTACATTCAAGCTCTTTGATAGGAAACGAGAACATCAGGTTTTGTTGTCTTTGTGCCACACAAATTTGGTCCAAACATAATGCTTGTAAAGAAGATAAAAGCAAAAGTATATGTTTCCACTACTGATAATACCATACCGTGTCGCTGTTATATTGTTAAACAAGCAAAAGAGTGTGAATAAGAGATATAAAAAAGCCGTGATAAGTTGGGAGTAAAAAATGCATGGTTTAAAAACAAAAACAATTTTTAAGCACAACTTATTTCCATTGAAATGAGGCAATCTCACGGTAGTAAAAGTAGTTAATGAGATTGAGATTGGAACAGGATATGGTAGAGCAAGATGGGTGAGTTTAGTAATCAGTCAAAACTGGTCTTTTTCTAGTATGGCTGGTCGGCTGGACCCTTTAAGACTTTCTTGTCCATTATATTTTACAAACTATCGATAATCAATTAATACATTGATTGTGAATCATTTAACCTCCTTGGGACTTGATTTCTTGTTCAAGTTTTATCAAGTACTGCGATACTACCCTCCTGTTTTTGTTGCTGAATTCAGGGATCTTATTAGAGAAGGAAAATGAGTTTGAATGATCCAAACATCTCTAGTTTTTGTAAGCTGGACAAATATGTGCCCCTTTAAATCAGATTAATATGTAGTCTTTACGACCAAAGGGCTTGTGTCCCAATGGTACCCCTTGTCCCCAACCAAATGGTTGTGGGTTTAAGTCCTGCTTAGGACATGTGAGATAGTTTGTGGTTATACATTGTGAGATAGTTAGTTGCCGTTCTAAAAAAAAAGGTAGCCTTTACGATTCCATCTTGGAATCGTGTAATACGACTATCGTATGTTTGACCTTTTTTTTCTTATTGTTGTATGTACAGGTGCCCATACTGCCAGTTCTTATTGGAGGAGGGCGTTTGGATTGGGCTCGTAATATGGCTGTTATTGGGGGTGTTGAAAGAGTTATGGATTGTGCCATGAAAAGATTACGAGGCCAAGAGGACGTCCCCACAAGGTAAAAGTATATGAACAATCTCATCATGCTGATTTTAATATTCTACTCAATATATATATTTGACTTCTGTACGTTTGATTATCTATTGTGATTTAGTTTACGAATTGTTGGAGTTGCTAGGGATAGAGTTTTCAGGCATCATTGTGTTGTTGCAACTTTCAGGTGGATTGTGAGCTATCAATGGAAAAACAAAAAACAAAAAAATTATCAAAACAAGTTTTAATTCTATATCAGTATACATAACTATTTAATAAAGTGGAGTATATGACAGTTCGCCTTGACTAGAGTCATGAGATAGATGCTTAGAACTTATTAGATAGAGTAACTAGTTATTTAGTTTTTGGGAACAAAACATGCTCTTTTTACTCTTCTTTGTACATTATTGCAGTTTGGTGCGGAGTTTTAGTGCTGGAGTCATGGTGTCATTGGTTTGTGGAATTAATGGTGTTAATGTAATCTCAAATGGTGTTCTATTTGCCCTCATGGATGTTGGAGCTTGCAAGGTAATGAAGCAAATATAAAAAAGTGCAGGTTATCTGTAGTTCTAACCTGTCACATGAGTAATTTAAAAAAAAAAAAAAAAAATAGAAACGGGTTGAAAGTTGCACACAAAGAGTGTGTTATCTAATGCATATGTCCCCCTAAATCATTTCAGTAAAAAGTTAGGTTATTTTTGTATTCGCATAGAGTTGTATAAAATTCTTTGTACATAGTACTGTAATAGTTTATTGGGCAAAGATGGGTGCAGAACAAATTTCTTAATAAAAAGTTAGACGAAAGTATTTTGGGTCAATTTGGCTTCTTTCAACCCGCATAGATGATAACTTGTTTTTAACCGTAACCTACATGCAAATTCATGGGAAAAGATCATACCCAGTGGAACATAAGTATAAAAAAACGAGCGATATGTTGTCTAGTCTTGGCCTTGATGAGTATGAGAAGAACTTTAAAAGTGGGTTGTTAACAGACAAAACTCTCCCGTTGCTTAAAGAGAGGCAAGTAGTAAAAAAAAAAAAAAAAATCTTTGTTTTATTCTCTTGTTTCTTTCTGTTACCATTTGATTTTTTTGAATGGCACCATATGACTGATTCATGGTTGTTGTGATATATGACGCGGAATGAATCAGTGATCTGCAAGAGGCGAAAATCCCTGTTGGAGCAAGAAGGCTAATTCTTGATCACATTAAAAGGTTTGATACTTGCTTTGATATGGAAAAGAAGGTTGCTATTTGACAAAGTAGTTTGAATTGTTCTACTTTCTACTGTGGGTGTAGGGAGGAGGTGACAGAAGGAGGAGCTACAAGAAGAGAGATTTGATGGGTTATATGGGAAATCTAGCATATTATGGTTTTGGTTTCATCTTTTTTTTGAACAAATTGGTTTCATCTTTAGGATATTTATTGCAACACCCTGGCTTGACATAAGGACGGACGGGAGGTCACAATTATGACAAAACTACTATAAGGGTGTGTTTGGATTAAAGGTTTTGGGAATGGGGAATGGGAATGGGGTTTTGATTGAGAGTGTTTGGTTAGTTGATATGTGTCTTAAATGTTGGAATGATACCTTAAAACAAGGGTGTTCCCATACCCACCTTACATAGTGGATTTACAATTTAATTCCTAATCTATCAACGTTTTTATAACTAAAAACCCAAATCCAAACAATAACATTAAATATAATATCTAAGCTCATACCTATTCCCATTCCATCATGTAAACCCATTCATAATAATAAAGCAAATGACACCTAATTAAAGGACCAGTTTTATTAATAATGTATACATAAGTAAAGTTTGACAATAAACCAAAACAGCACACTTGAGATCAACATTATTTAATACTAGGTCCAAGAAGTTGAAGTAAAAGAGAGTCTTCAAATGCATAATCTCTAAGATCCACTGGCTCTCGTCACACATTCTCTTTAACCTTGATTACTTGTCGCGAAGAAAAGAAAATACGGTTAAGTTAATTGCTCAGTGCGCAGATGTAGATCACAAATGATATAAATGAAGAAAAGAATAATTTACCCGTCATACCAATACCTCAACACCATAGCAATCAAAGAAATATAAGCTTGAACAAAAAAAGGTTGAGATATTTATATCGAGTATCCTACATCATATGCTATTAAGTGCATACCCATGATGCAAAAATCATATCGTATCACATATCATAATGATACACTGGTCGTGATTCCAGTGAATCAAAAGTCGACGAAAGGTGTGTATGGCACTACACTACTCAACCGTATGAGAGACGTTGTTAAATGATCATATCGTCAAAGGTGGTGTCAAGCCATTAGTTCCACAATTACAAGTCTGTGGTACCTTAATAGATAGTTTCTCGGAATTACTAACTTTTGTCTACATATCTAGGGTTCTATGCTAGCATATTGAACATATAAACAAATCAAACACCATATTATGGATTGTGTTCACTACGCATATGAGTCATATGCGGAAAAGAATAAACAAAACACTCGTATAAAGATGGTATTGCATTGTTTTCATAAAACTCATTTTAAACATAGTATCTAATGTTAATACCTCAATGTGTGCGCGAGATTACTGGCTACTATTCATTTATACAACCTACAAGATTGTCAAATGGTAACATAAGTCCTAATTATATGACCAGGGACGGACCCACTTAGGATATGTCACACCCGATTTTGTGTCATGAAGTGTAAATTCTTTAAAAAAATGTAGTCTTTTAATACGTGAAACCCCCGACAATATTTAGTGCTACTTCAATTTATTCCAAATCTTCTTTATGTTTCAAATTTTAGTACTTATGATCGAAATTTTTTATGAAAAACTTCTTTTAGAAAATTTGCGCAACACCTATCCAAAATTTCTGTGTCTGTCTCTGTATATGACAATAAAAGTTTAAAACTAATATGATAGCAGACAATGCAACATAACATTCAAGAATAAGGGTTTTGTTATGGTAATCTTACCATATACACATCTAATAATTGTAGGCATGATAAATGTTAATTCAATGTTTATTAACGGTTGTTTTAGTAATTATAATAAATATAATCATAACATTTACGGCTGTAGTTAGTAAAACCCTATAAAAGAAGAGATATAGTAAAATCACATAATCTTTTACAAAATGATCTTCACGCATAGATATAGCATAGTGACTTGTACATCTACCTATAACAAAAGAGATATACTAAGGGCATCTACTATGGCGGACCTTTATAAAGGTTTATAATAGTGTCTAGTCATCCGAAATCATAAATTCATAAACCTTTTTCTTGTTATAAACATTTCTTCACTATGGATAAACTTCTTAAAGCTTTATCAAAACCTCATTAAATACAAAAGCATTAAATTTAGAAGAGGTTCAAGATATTAGACCTTTTCATTCCACATAAGCATGAAACACATTTCCACTATGATTAATAAAATTATAGACCTCTTCATCTTTTCTTAGACCTTTTTATAAACCACTATAATGGATGCTCTAAAATCACGTAATTTTTTACAAAATAATCTTCACGCATAGATATGGCATAGTGACTTGTACATCTACCTGGCCAATTAATAGATGAAAGAGAACAAATTTGAGTTGAATTTAGCGGGAAATATCATTTTGTAGTGAGAAAGTTTTCGCAATATTTATGTAAACCTAGCATTGCTCATAAAAGAATCAGTTCTTAAGAGGAGCAAGATATCGAGAAATCAAAAGCTGAGTCAGGTTTTTTAAAGAGCACGCCTGATTTGCCAGTGGAATAAACTTAGTATTAATAAGCCTTTAGCTTTTGAGTGCAATGGCAGTTTTCTATGGGCAACAATCTTTTAAATAATCTTCGGAGTACTTTTGTAGTATTCTACAAGCTGCAGCATCATGTTTTTTTGCTAGTGACCATCAAGAAATGGAACATTAGTTGGACTAGAAGCACGGGTCTCTTCAAGTGTCTCGCAGTGTAATTTTGGTGCTTAAAGAATCAATAGATGGGTTTAATGCTTGTGAAGTCGTACAAAGCACAGGGGAAAGAATAATTATAGCTTTTAACTTCTAGTTTATTGCAATCTTCATGTTTAGGTTATCGGAAAATGCTATTTCCTCCTAGAAATTGTTTCTATTTATCCTCCTACTTACACGATCCTGACAAGTGTCAGAATTAACAGCTTGGATGCAAAGAGAGAATTAGTGGAAAACTATATATGGTAGTATATGTTACCAATCATTTCTAATGTTTAGTATAGTTTATCTATACATATATTTTTCTTTAATAAAAGTTAAAAATATATTGTTTGGATGATATGAACACTCCAGATATTAACTTATCATATTGATAAAATCCTCGTAATCCTTGATATTAGAAACAACCATTAGCGTTTTTGTTGAAGACTTCAATTTGATCAGTCTTAAAGCCAAGAGTTATCAAGGTGCGAAAAGAGATCATATGAAATTATGAATGATATGCGTAAACCGATTTGTTTCTCTGTTGAAGTTAGTATTAAATAAAAAATCAAACTACTCCGTATAATCAAACAGATATCTTTACATATATATGAGACAAGTTTTGACTTGCACTTGATGCTTTGAAAGTTGTACCATGACCCTCAAATGCCACTTGGCATGAAGTGATGACTGGATAATCTTAGTCATCATGTGACTAGGCAACCACTTGCCACGCTGGCAGCTCATGTACACACGAAATTATACCAAAAAAATTGACACATGTGGGAATCGAACCCTGGTCACTCTTACCATACAACATAGTGTTAACCAATAGAGCAAGTTGGTTTTTGTGTTAAATGCATACAACACTAACATATCATGCTTTAATGCAGCGTATATCCTTGACTTTTTCAAAATCAATTTCACTTCAATAACATCCGGCTCAATCAAAACGTATCCTTGAAATCAGGCATTCTCCTCTCAAACAATAACACACATTCCATCTTTATCTTTTTCATTTTTTGGATTGATTTTTTGATTTTCAAATTCTCAGATCCCTGAATAATGCTCTAAATCATGGAACATCCTAATTATCATTCAGTTATCGATCTCATTCCTTATTTTTTTAGTGAGAGTCGAACAAACACACAAGATCCGGTTATATCATCCACAAATCGTATGTACTTTCTTAATTATGTGCTTCTAAGCTAACTTAATTTTTACTTTTGTCATTTTTTTGATATTTTTGTAGGTAGAACATGATTGGGGAAGATTAACCAAGCCGGAAATTAATGATGATACACCAAAGGTACGATTTTAGGATCTATTCAATCTTACTAATTTTTTTTGTATGTTTTGTATTAATTAATTTTTTTTACATATGCTTTATGTAGATTTGATAATTTTGATTCCTTTATTATATGTTTATCAGGCATATGATTTGAAGGCAGGATGGAACATGTTTGATGAAATGTTTAAGAGATACGTATTTTAGGGCTTTCTATATAGGATTTCAATTTTTCATTTTGATTATGGGTTTTAATTATGTTTTTGAATTCATAGGTAAACTGAATTTTGAAATCATTGATTTGAGGGTTTATTATTGTTCGTTTGTTTATGTAGTTATACATGAGGTGATTATCACGTGTTACGGAATCCTTAGAAAGGATCAAAGAAGACATTCCTTCTCGCATGTAAATAAACTGAGAATGCAACAGCCGTTTATGGGTGTGTTAGCTTACCAATCAGTGTTATTTAATTTAGTAGTATGGTGAATGCGACATGCATTAAACGGTTTATTTTAACCTATACTAAATCTCAATAATTTGTGGCTGTGACAGGTATTAATAATGATATGCAAAATAGTTGCAGCAGCTCGTGCCCGCAAAGTACACGATTAAAAGGTAAATGTTTAGACTCAAATATTGTTGCAGTAATTAGTCGTGTCTTATATCAAACTAAGTTATAAATAATTATGAACATTAACCATAGTATCTTATGTTTTAAACTCAAATGATGTTGTAGTAATTAGTGTTATACGGTGTGATATAAACGGTTGAGCATGTTTTAATCCTAAAAAATGTATCAATTTGGCGGTTTAACCCTTAAACGTCTTTTTGGCTATGTTTTAATCGTGAACATTTTTGGTCTATTTCAAACATATCTCTGTTTTCAACTTATAAAAGGTCAGAATCAGTACGCCAAGCAAGAGAAAGTTTACATGTGTATGCATAGCATGAGTCTTTGCTTGAAGCAATTCAAGATCATCAGGTCTACCGTTTGCATTACTTCTGCATGATTTGAAGTATATATATACAAAGTTTACTTAATATGCTTGAACAATATAAAGTTTGACCGTTACATGAGTTGCTACTTTGATCGACCATTTTGGTATTTGAATTCAGGTTGGCCATTGAACAGAATTTGAAATTTGGACCTGTGATGAAACAATAATCAAGTTTTTGACTGACAAGTTGTTAGTACATGAGCTTATTCTAGAATCTCTTGCAAGCTACAGGTATGTTGTATTCATTACTGCTGAAGGAGCATGTTTCAACTTATTAGCCTAACAGTTTTGTTTAAATTGTTTTATTGCAAACGGGTATCCTTTCTGAAATAATAAATTTGCGATTAAATTATTAAACATGTAACGGTTCAAATGCTTGAATATCCTGGAGTATATTCAAAACTTCAAAGTCTAGCAACCTCATATGTCTCTATTAAATATAAATCATGTTTGACCAACTGAATCGAGTCAAATGGTTAGGCTTTGTGACAGATTTAAACAAATTTTATAGAAAGGGTAGACAAAAATGTGTTACCAGGTCACTCCTTACCAATTTGACCTGTACAAAAAATGACCAATTGGACGTGAACATGTTTTGACCCATTACTTAGCCTACCCCCACCACCCGTTTTGCCACTGTTAGGGTTAAGTGGAATTACAAATATTGTGATTTTGGATAAAACTAATGGTGGCAATTCGCATAGGGTTCGCTTCACCCAAACGACACATTATTGTTTCGTTAACAAAACCAACCCGTACACATTTAGCCCATGCAACCCGTACTTGATGCATGTAAGTGTGTAGTGTGCCTGACCCATGTATTCTGGTGGAACAGGAAATTTTTGTTCGGATAAAAAACCCTCTGCAGTTAATTGGATAGAGGAGCATGGAAAATCTATTGTGTACCAAAGTAGGCAATATCTTGAAGCTGCTATTAACAAGAAAACTTATCAGGTATAGTACATTAATGCATAATACTTGCATACAACTTAGAGTAATATAACCCACTCCAAAAAAGGCACATGTTTTATGGTACCCTGTAAAATTTGAAAACTGATTAAATGGTCTTTGTCTTCATTCTTGGTGGCTTCAGCAATCGGCCCGTTTGCAGCGAGGTATCCAAATTTGAAATAAGGATAGGCTTCGTAGAGTTAGAGCATATAAGAAAATAGTTCACATGCTACCTGAAGACATTTTAGATACAAGCCCTTCCAACATGTACGCTTCTAATGTTTGTGCAGGCTCACCAAAACCGAAACCAACGGGCATAATGTTGATATTAGCCATTTAGCAGTTAATATATCGTTCTAAGCAAGTGCTTTAGCACAAGTATGTTTTATTTATGTGTCATTATGTTTTATTAATGACGTCTTTTTTAACAGGTTTTGCACCAACATATATGGATTAAGGAGATTGTGATCAGGTTTGCAATTATTACGAAGCCCTTATTTGCCATTTTACGAAAGAAATTGCATTCGAAAAGTTTTTGTGTTCGTTGACAACTTTTTGAGGTACGAGATAATGGCACGCAAGATGATAGGAGCAGAGGAGAATTGCGACACACTAAAAGGTATTGCCGGGACATATATGCCTTGGTTCTAAATGAAAAATTATTTTGTTGATGTGGTCGTATTGGCGAGGATCCTCGTGGGATCCCAAACCATCTTATGCCCTTTGTCCGACAAGTAGCCGTTTGCAGGTTACCTACACACAAAATAGTTGGAACTGGCTACTCAAAAAAGGTGCAAAACCTGGGTATGTTCAGATTTTTAACTTTTAAGTTTATTTATTTATTATTCAAGTAGCCATCCATGTTCTGACTTTTGAAAGTCAAATTATCTGCAGTACTATTTAAATAAAAAAATAGATAAGATTTGTGGTGGTTGCATAAATGTTATGTAAATCTGAAGGAACTATATTGTGTTGTTTGTATAAACATTCTGAATTTTTATTTCTATTCAGGTACGTGATTGTTGATTTAGTAGATGGACAAACAACTGCATTGAGGAAACTTTCTGACCCTAAAATAGGTATGGTTTTTTTTCCTGAGTGGATAAAGTATGAAATGGTTGATAATACCAAATTTATGTCTAAAAATGGGGTCTAGGAGTGTGTTGGTAAGTTAATAGTTTAGTGGCATAAATTCATCAACAAATTAACCATTTTCAAACCGACATTTGATGAGGTATTTTTTAAATTCTAATAGTTTTTTGTTTAAATAACATTGCAGATTAAACATAATTAATTAGAGAAATGAGGTTAAGGAGAAGTGATTGTGGAGCAAGTCCAATCATTGGTGTAGAAATTGGTGAAACGTTGTATTTAGGCACAAGCCAGAAACTGTCTTCTTCTTATCAAAATCATTTCTGAAAATGTGAGACGGCGTTTTGGTGTTAGAAGGAAAGAACAATACCAGGCTGCAGTAAGTTTTGACTTGGAAGAGTTAGTTGATTTGTTTTTCTTTTGTGGGTTGTAATCTGTTTGAATTTAACCCCGGAAAATCTATATATTATATAGGCCGAGCTTCGTACATGTGCTACTGTAGCAACTTTGTTTGGGAAGTTTAAGGATGAGATCGTTCCTGTTTATAACAAGGTATACATATTTTGACTTTAAAAGTCGAAACCATGGATTATATTGAAATTAATAGGCTCTTTGTTGCAATTGCAACATTATATTAAATCTTATGTTTTATTTCTTACTATAAAAGCCACATGGATATCTTTGTAGATTATTGACCCAAAAACAAGAGTGGAAAAGCAGGTTAATATATCTGTAGATGATGGTGTTAGTCCAAACACGAACTTGGCGGATTTGGACATCTTTCAAAGCTAAAGCCATCATTTAAAAAGGACGGTACAAAAAAAAGCAGGTATATACGTATTAGAATCTATATATGCATGCATATAAGCATATAAAATAAAATAAAATAGGTGTGATGACAACCATGCTGAATCATGATTATGTACTTTTATGTGTTAACAAATAACACGTTTAGTTTTACATGTTCATGATTGTGGTTGTGCTTTCTCTGGTAATGGAAATTAAAATATTCAGAAGACACATTTGATTACTTATTTGTGACACTATTTTGGTTAAAAATCTCAGGAATGATTGTTTTGCCTTTTTATTCGGGACTCACTCGTGCTTACTGATCTTTGAATTCTTTTACCTTTTTCATCGCTTGTATCATTATATTATTATATATAAGAAGTTATTGACTTGTGAACACATGTTGACTATACATGATCTCTTGTCGGATATTTTCAGGACCCGAAAGATTGTTATCTCAACAAATATTGCAGAGACATCCTTGACACTGAAGGTACTTTTGAGTAATATTCTTGATTGTTAATAGTATATTGTTTTCTACGACTTTTATTTGCTTTGCTTATTATTATGGGTAGAAGTAACTGGTTCTGTTTGTGGTGGCAAGTGTTCCTAATTTAGTAGGATTTCACATAAAATTAATATCTCTAATTCCTGTAGGCTGTATTGTTTGAGATATTTATGAATGAGGGATGTTCTTGGTTGCTCGTGGAGTCACTAATACTGTATCATTTCTATGAATTTGATGCAGCCTTGCAGGGGTTAAGTGGTCAGAATATCAACCGAAATCTGTGTGTATTTAACAATGTTATAAACGTAAATACCTGCCACTTGAGCAACATGTTGAACTTCTACAAGCAGATGCAAGTAAGGCTCTCTTCTCCACTCCTCTGCAATTCTTATTTTCTCACTTTTGAAATTCAATTCTGAATGGAGTAATGGACCATAGACTCATATTGTTTCACTTCTATATTTCACTCCTTTGCAATTATTATTGTTTCACTTTTATAATTCACTCTTCTGCAATTCTTATTGTTTCACTTTTATAATGATCCAGACTTAAGTGAAACAATATATTCACACATGGGTTGGCTGAACTTGCAGGTGTTCATGATTCATATTGGACACATGGAGCAATGCCTTGTAAAACTAAAAAAGAAAGACAAGTTAGAGATAAGAAATCTTTTCTACTTCAGTGCCTCTTTGTCGACGTATCAGTTTTAGAAGCTGTAGCTGCCATTAAGAATTCCCTTTCTTAGATTTACCAGCTCATAACTTAATTTGTATATTTCATTATAGTTTGCCATTGGTCATAGCAATTAAGCTAAATATTTTTTCTTAGTTAAATATGATTTTTTTTTTTTTTTTTTTTTTTTCTCATAATTTTCAATTTTCGTTGTTCTTTTTTGCATAAATTACATGAACACTTCCCTTCTTTTTTCAATTTTTGTGTTTAAGGTATTTTCCGTTATTCATTATTTATGTACGTAAGATTTATAATTCGTCAAATAATATTATGAAGCTAACCCGCCCATCGGGCGGGTTATGAAGCTAGTTACATATATAAATTATGCATTTAACCATCTAAAGTACCCATAATAAGTTCCAATTCTAATTTCTCTAAAAAATCTAGCAACACGGAAAGCAGGTGAATACAAGATCATAAAACAAACCAAAATGTGATAACATCAATATCCAGATCTGTCATAAGTTTTTAACATAGAAACACATAACGAATATTTGCCAAAGATCACTGACTTTGCTACTTAGGAAGAGGAAGACATAAAAAGTTATAAAAAAAAGTTACCAATATGACTGAAAATACCACTTCAACGACAACAAACCAGAAACATATCATAGGCAGCTCAAAGGAACACATACCCCCCACAAGCTATTAACATATCCCTCAGCCAAGAAAGCCAATCATCATAGTAGCACTTCCATTAAAATTTTAATTGGCCCGACTTTTGAAAACATCAAGATCCATCTCTGTGGGGTCAGTTGCTTGCAGCTCCACCTGAATTCCATCGAGTTCCCTCTTGAATCGATCCTTGGAGCTAGCGTAAATCATTTTGCTTCTCACCCTCGCAGTATCAGGGGACCTTTGCAAGTCGGGAGAAAGGAAAGACAAAAGACAAAGACAGACAAAAGATTCAGAACATGGTTATCTAAATAGAAGTGACAATTTTAACTCATCTTACCTGTGGGTGGATCTGGGTTGTGTTTATCTCAACCAGGTCAAATAAATAAACTAGATAAAATGTGAACATATGGGTCGGATGGGACAAACAGGTTGATAGTATCTCAGACCCTATATTTGATAAATATAGACTATCATTGTAAAATTATTGTTTTCAATCATAACTAAGGCATTAGTTTTTAACAAAAATGAGCACAGATTGCTGTTCAACCCAACCGAACCCACTTCAAGCCTAATGTCTCAACCCAAAACCATAATGACCTGTTACCCGGCTCACCCATCTTGCCACCTATAGTAAGAGGTATTTAGTTAAGTTTGATATCTAGTAGTACCATGCAATGAAAAAGATCCTGCTCTTTTGGCAGTTCTCTGCAGTCACAAAGTCATAGTCAAAGACGGCATATCTGCACTCAGTAGCAGGTAGGGATGCAGCAAAATCCTCATGGCTTTGGGTTGGCTCTCCAACCTTTTCTACAATGACTTCCTTTTGCTTCTCCTCAATCTTAAATATTATATAACGGAAGGTTCTTTTTGCCTTCAACTCCATAAACTTAAGTTTGCATTCATCATGCACAGCCATCCCAGATGCAGCGTTAGCCTACATATAATTAAAAGTATACTGATCATTATTAAGGTTGTTATAATAAATTGACATTGTTGACTGCATAGAACATCCAAGATTAAATAGGACCACTAAATTCATGTCAATACTATAAATTATAGTCTTAAGCAACCTGAATAACAATGAAAGGGACACATTAGTGCATGAGTTATGACTAAATAAGCAGTCCTCTGGCATACAGGAACCAAGAAATGCACTGTATACGTTATATTATGTATTCAAAAAAAGTGCATCAACTACTCTGCTTCCACAGCCACAGTATATAACCACAGATTCGCAGGTAATTAGTCAGAGTGAATCTACTTCTTTCAAATACAACCATTCATGTTCGTTCAATTAGCTCAATGAAGTAAACGGAAACATTATTTAAGCACCAATTGTCATCGTAAGTTAGTAATACAATACTTAAACTATAATATTAAGGTGATTATTAAAAATATTAAGGTAGATGCTAACTCATGGATAAAAGCCTTCTGTTCTAACCAACTGGTGCTTATTTGTGTACAAAGTCAGGTAGGCATTTCTCATTAATGACAGGTGAAAACTTATACCAAACTAAAATTCAATGCCAGAAAATGTTTGACAAACCATGCTTCAAGGAATTTGTCAAACAATATATAGAAAGTTACCTATCAACAGAAAACTAACCATATCAATTTCTTTCCGAGCACAACTAAAGGTTTTAAACAACCAACACTTTGAACTTTGGGTATATAAGAGACAGGTGAATTCAGTCTTCTTATCTACTAATCACTTGCACTTGCAGTTGCACAATAATCAAGCCAACAGTGTTACACGCTACGAAAGCAACAAGGGCAGACCTAAATCCCAAAAATCAACATTGTGCAAACAAATCTGGATCCATTTTCCATCTCTAGTGTTTCAAAATCACCAAAATTGATACATTACATACCACAGATCAAACCCCTAACACTACAAGACTGGATACAATACACAGTCCATATGTTCAATATGAACCAATTAACAAGACGCAGATAGACATATATTACGTAAATAATGTCATCAACCGAGACTGATTGGCAAAGATCAAATGGAATTTCCGAAGAGATAAAACAGAAAGACTTCTAAACAGAGATGAGGGAATTAGGTTGGTGGGAAAATACTTTTGACAAGATAAAATAATCAATAGTAAATAACTCAGAGCAACCAAACTATATCGCTTCATACCCTCTCTTCGTTCTCTCAACTTAAAAAATTATCATTCTTTTTAAATTTTCTTAATTGCGATCGAGTCCTTTATCTTATTATTGAACTCCATACTGAACCTTGAGATCATCAAACCACGGGGTGTTTACTACCCAAATGTATCAAGTACAATCGACCTTGAACATAAAATGAAGGTAAAATTTGGTACAAAAACTATACAGGTACAAACAGATATCGAAGACAAAACCAGATAACATCTCTTCCGTGGTACATAAAACATACGAGATCCTAGTTTCCACTCTCCTATGAGCAATGCATGAATCAGTCAGATCTAACCTTCTCTTAACAGATACAAATATGCAACACAAACCAAACCTATACAGCAATATTTTCAACCTTTGGTACAAACCTCACCAAAACAAAAATAAATGCTACGGAATCGATAACTGGTATCTAAATCACAAAAAATAACAAATATGGATCCATCTACATCATTACGGCTTCAACTAAATCAACGCTAAATAAAACAACAAATTCAATCCATTCACATATAAATACAAGCATCCATAACCAATTAAACACTCATTTTCACAAAAGCACAAACAAACCCTAAGATCTTGAAAACAAATCTGGAACAATTTACATTTCTAGGGTTTCAATATCAAAAATTCCGAATAGATTATATGCACATAGCATTTAAAATCAAATACTCAGGAAAGTAAACTCATCAGTCAACTCAAGTAAAAATAATAATTAAAAAAAAAAAAAAAAAAAAAAAAAAAAGTAGTGAGGAGAGATTAACCATGGCCGCCGGTGAATGATCGGAGATTAATCGGAGAGAATTGAGGCGATAATCAACGGAGTTTCTAGAGAGAGAAAGTTATTTGATATTTCTAGAGAGAGAAACAAAGATGATGGAATAATGAAGGTGGTGATGGAAAAGACTTTTCACAAGATAAAATACTTATTATTAGGAAAAATAAAAATAAAATAAAATAATACACTAATAATAATTAAGGTTACAAAATCCTATGCGGTCGGGTACCGCTTAGCAATTAGTCGGTAAGGCGGATTAGATATTTTATATATAAAATTATAAAATTTTGAAATTATATGCTCGATGTAGCAGATTTTTGTTCGATTTGGCCGATTTTAGACCGATTTTTATCCGATTAATCGGTAAGAGACCGATTTTTTACCAAACCGATTAATAAGACCGATTAGTGAAAATTTGGGCGGTTAATCCGCGCCTACCGATTAATTGGCTGCCTAGGCCGATTTTTGCCACACGGATAATAATAATAATAATAATAATAATAATAATAATAATAATAATAATAATAATAATAATAATAATAATAATAATAATATCGGCTAGGGGTTCCCTTATTTTCTGTTCAGATGTCGTGCTCAGCTTGTTCCAGGGTCTTTACGGGGGATATTTATGGGGACCATGTTGTATCGTGCACGGGTATTATTGGTATTAAACATCGGCATAACGTGGTGCGTGATGTTCTTGTTGACATATGTTCTCGGTCAGGAATTTCGGCTCGTAAGGAGGTTGATATTGGGCTTAGTGGGGAAAGGGACAAACCCTTACGTCCAGCTGATATATTACTTTACTCGTGGGATGGTGGGCTTGATGTATGTGTTGATTTGACAGGGTCATCACCCTTGACGCAAACCGGTATGATTGATTTTGTGCCGGGTCGTGCGGTTATTGAAGCCGCACAACGCAAACCGGTATAATTGGCTGCCTAGGCCGATTTTTGCCACACGGATAATAATAATAATAATAATAATAATAATAATAATAATAATAATAATAATAATAATAATAATAATAATAATAATAATAATAATAATAATATCAGCTAGGGGTTCCCTATTTTCTGTTCAGATGCCGTGCTCAGCTTGTTCCAGGGTCTTTACGGGGGATATTTATGGGGACCATGTTGTATCGTGCACGGGTATTATTGGTATTAAACATCGGCATAACGTGGTGCGTGATGTTCTTATTGACATATGTTCTCGGTCAGGAATTTTGACTCGTAAGGAGGTTGATATTGGGCTTAGTGGGGAAAGGGACAAACCCTTACGTCCAGCTGATATGTTACTTTACTCGCGGGATGGTGGGCTTGATGTATGTGTTGATTTGACAGGGTCATCACCCTTGACGCAAACCGGTATGATTGATTTTGTGCCGGGTCGTGCGGTTATTGAAGCCGCACAACACAAACCGGTATAATTGGCTGCCTAGGCCGATTTTTGCCACACGGATAATAATAATAATAATAATAATAATAATAATAATAATAATAATAATAATAATAATAATAATAATAATAATAATAATAATAATAATATCGGCTAGGGGTTCCCCTATTTTCTGTTCAGATGCCGTGCTCAGCTTGTTCTAGGGTCTTTACGGGGGATATTTATGGGGACCATGTTGTATCGTGCACGGGTATTATTGGTATTAAACATCGGCATTACGTGGTGCGTGATGTTCTTGTTGACATATGTTCTCGGTCAGGAATTTCGGCTCGTAAGGAGGTTGATATTGGGCTTAGTGGGGAAAGGGACAAACCCTTACATCCAGCTGATATGTTACTTTACTCGTGGGATGGTGAGCTTGATGTATGTGTTGATTTGACAGGGTCATCATCCTTGACGCAAACCGGTATGATTGATTTTGTGCCAGGTCGTGCGGTTATTGAAACCGCACAACGTAAACGCGTCAAGTACGAGGCTAAATGCGCGGATATTGGATATGGGTTTCTTCCCTTTTCTTTCTCTTCTTTTGGAGAACTCGAGAAGGATGCAGTGACCTTACTATAGGGTATCCGAAGATTCTCGGTGACTCAAGACATTGGAGCACGTGCTGCTGCTCATATTTTTAGTAGGATTAGCTTCGCTATAGCTAGAGGGGTGGGGGCCCAGTTAGTATCTCGGCTCCCCACTAATTTCTTGTAAATCCTATGATTTCTACTAAAGTGATGTTTTTAATAATAATAATAATAACAATAATAATAATAATAATAATAATAATAATAATAATAACAGTAAACTACACCTTTTGTCCCTGTGGTTTACGTTGACCGACGAGTTTCATCATTTGACCAAAAAAATGCTCCATTCATCCCTAAATGCGACATGTGCTCGTGTATGTATGGGTCAACATATGTCATATTTTGGAATACGGTAAAATGTGCTTGCTCTAAATCATTGTGGTTCGGTGTGACATCTTTGCGCCTATTGTCCATTTCCCATCAAGTCTACCCGCGTGTCAAGATCGCAGAATGCCAATATTTGGGACACCTTCCATATATTTTGTACAAAACTGAACTACTTCTTCAGAAGCATACCCTGCAATAATACTACCTTCTTGTCGAGATCGGTTCCTAGCATACCCTTTTAAGAAACCCACATACCTCTCGAATGGATACATGTATCGCAAGAATACAGGACCGCAAGCCTTTATTTCTTAGTATGAGAGATACGAGGTGGACTATGACATCAAAAAAGGAAGGTGGAAAGTACATCTTGAGTTCACAAAAAGTAAGAATAATATCTCTCTGCCATTCATCCAACTTTTCCAGATCAATAACTTTGGAATGAATCATGTTAAAAAAAGAGACAGCTTTGTGATTGTGTGTCATACTCGAGGTGGCAGTACTCCGTGAATAGCGACTGAATCATCTGCGTCATTAAAATATGACAATCATGGGACTTCATACCAAGCAACTTCAAGTCTTTCATCAAAACCAACTTCATAATGTTAGCAGAATAACCAGATGAGACCTTAACATCGTGTATGAATTCACAAAATATGGTTTCTTAGCCTTCGACATGGTATAACAAGCCGTCGGCAAATACATTTTCTTACTATTCGTCTCTTGTGGTACGAGTGATAAGGATTTATTTGTTATGCTTTTAGGGGGTCATTTAAGCCCTAAATCGTGAATATATGGTCAAATATTGCCTCAAATCGTTTCTTTTCTCATTTTAGGTACTTGGGACATGATTTCTGGAATATGGAGCAATTTGGACGTTTTTGAGCTCAAGAATGAAGAAAACTACAAAGTCATGGAAAAAGTCAGGAAATGCACCTGACGGCGTCAGGCTTTGGATACTGACGCCGTCACTTAAGTTAAAGATGTGGACATTATCAACGTGACGCCCCATAACCTTTTTTTAAGAATTACACCTGACGGCGCGTCAGGTGTATTTAGGAGTAGGCCATCTAGTGTTAAATTAAATAGAGATGGCCCAGAAGACTTATAACTTGACAGTGTCATGTGTAATTACATGTAGCCCATCTAGTGTTAACTTATAACCTAACAGCGTCACTAATTAAAGCTGACGCCGTCACCCTTTACCGACAGAAAATTTGCCTATAAATATAATATCATAACTTCACTTTCTGCAAGCCCTAAACCCTAAGTCCGATTCTAGGGTTTAGGTAGGTGTTTTTTCAGCAACTTAGAGGGTCTTAATCACTCCATAAACAACTTGTAATGGTTTGTTTATTGGTTTAATCTTATGTTATGTCTTCAATTATCATTATTATTGATTTCTCTTCATTGATTGTGTTTTGCTAATTCACCTAGTGTTTACCTATGATTGTATGAAACTTGTCTATAATTAATTAGATCTTATTGTTTTTTACAAATTCAATAAGTCTAGTTGACTTAGTTTATGATTCTTGCTTCCTACTTTTCTCTTGTTTAATTGATTGCTTCACCTTAGTTTAAGAAAACTGGCTGACTTTTATATGTAACTAGCTTGAACGTCTTAGAAAATGTAATCGTATGTGCACCGCGGTTTTTCTCGTTGTATTTAATGCATGAGTAGATGTTAATGATTCTACGATAGGATACTAAACGTGTCGTCATAAGAAGAAATTGATATTCATAGAGTTGGGGAAGGTTGTGCACACCCCCACGACCGGTATTAAGGAATACAATGCTTCAATTAAAATAAGGATTTATGTGACATTCAGTAGGTAGAATTGGATAGCTAGCAAGGAGTAATACACCATAGGTGGATACGTTTCACTTCCCTTGTAGAACCCTAATTTACTTTTCTTGTTATTAGTTTAATTATTAGTTTTGGATTAGTTAATTAGTAACTAATTTCGCTCACTTTTTCAAAACCCGAGATCTTTATTGCTTTTCATAAAATATAAAAACATAAAAAGAATCATTCCTCACCTTTAGACTTATTCGACATACACTTCAACCTAACGACACTATTCCCCTAGAGAACAATCAATCCCCCGGACATACCTATACTACACTACAACGACCAGGTACACTGCTTGGAGGATTGCAAAGCTTCTCAAGATCCCTTGAGAAGTAAAACCTTTTGTGAGGCTGCAATCCTCTCATCAATGACCTCGTCTCTAATTCCCATTTCGACCATGTCCTTTCGACCATTAACTCCGTCTTTAGTTTTCCCTGGAATGTTTAATAATAAGCCAAACAAGCTTTCACAAAATATTTTCTTGATATGCATAACATAAAGACAATGTCAACTTGCAAATGTTTCTAGTACTTCAAATCCTAAAATATTGACTTTTTTTCCAAATATTTTTTGAGGTGTCTTAACTTTTTTTTCCTAAAAGAAATATTTAAATCCGCAACTTGGGAAATTAAATTGTCTCCGTCCAATGGTTCTGCCATCACTCTACGCTCTATAGTACCGTCAAACAAATTCCTTTTTTACGGTATGGGTGATATTCTTCAAGCAATCTTCGATGTCCCATATATATTGTTTTCCTACAATTAGTCAACCATTGAGAGTTAAATCCTTTTCACAAACAGGACATGTCTTCTCCCCTTTGGTACCATAACCTGACAAGTTACTATATGCCGGAGAACCACTTATAGTACAATAAATCATGGAAAACAATGCGTAACTCTCTTTCTTGTACGCATCATAAACTTCAACGCCCGAATCCCACAATTTTTTCATGTCATCTATTAACGGACCAAAATACACATCAATATAGTACCCAGGTTGTTTTTGACCTTGAATTAATAATGACATAATGATGTATTTCCGTTTCATGCACAACCAAGGTGAGTGATTATATATGCCTAGAAGAACCGCCCGAATCCCACAATTTTTTCATGTCATCTATTAACGGACCAAAATACACATCAATATAGTACCCAGGTTGTTTTTGACCTTGAATTAATAATGACATCATGATGTATTTCCGTTTCATGCACAACCAAGGTGAGTGATTATATATGCCTAGAAGAACCGACCAAGTGCTATGAAGAGTACTCAGGCTTCTAAACGGATTAATTTCATCCAAACTAAGTCTGCACCGTATATTTCTAGTCTCATATCCAAATTCATCAAACTCTTTTCAATATTTTTCCATTGAGGAGAATCAGGCACATGTCTCATTTTTCTATCTTTTTACGCTTTTCAGCATGCCAATACAACAATTTGGCATCCTTGGGGTTTGAATATAACTTTCTCAATCTAGGTATGATGGGAAGATACCACAACAATTTAGCAGGGGGGGCATTATGTAGGACCATAGAACAATCTTAATCACTAAAGAATGAAGCCTAAATCTAGAGAGAGAAAGTAAGTAAAGAGAGAGAGTGGGAGGGAACTCTAGTGTGTGAAATGAAGAAACTATGTTATTACTAAGAGAACCAACCTCTTCTATGACGATTACAAGAGTATTTATAGTGGTTGTCTAGGGCTTCACATATCTTTGACATTATTACATAACTAGCCCTTAGACTTTATAAAATCATGAAAACATTAGTAAAACTTCATCATAATAATATTCTAAAGCAACCTATTACATAATATTAATGACCGACACTTTCTATAAATAAATACGATCCTAACAATCTCCCCCTAAGTGTTGGTCATCAAAGGTTGCGCAACGTTATCATCTTTATCTTTTGACTTTAACATTCATAGCTCTGGACGTCTTTAAGAATCATTAGATGAATCATAGTTCCCAGTTCATCATGCTTCATCCAGTGTAGATGTAGTGATCCAATGATGTCATCTGCCTTTTGTCACTTCTTTGTCTTTGGTGGTTATGTACCTTTCTAACATGCTCATACGTCTTTAGTCTTTGTCATACATATGTTTGTTGTTACCGTTCTTTCACGTTGATATTTGTCACTTTACTTTGTAGATTCTTCTTTTTGGCGTAGAATCTTTCTTTGACTGTTGCTATCCTTTGATCTTTGTGAGAACTTTCCTTTGACTTTGTGATGCATATATGAGCATGTGGAATCCATCGCCATGGAGATGATGTATAGCTGCAGGTAAACAGTTAGCAATAAATCAATAGGTACTTACAGATAAGGAATTAGAGATCGTCAACAGCATAGTGTGAAGACTCCTTCTAACCCTTACCATGGCCGTTCCCATTTCGGATACTCCCAAGGGAGCTTACGAGACCTACTAAGTAGCTCAATGAATGAGTGAGTCGCTGGGGATCACCCCATGACTGTAGACCGTTTGAAACCACCGTGAACACTAAGCGTAACCCATAAAGAATTACCGAAGTGACCTGCTGTCAGGGTTGCTTGATGTTGACCTTGGAAGGAATTTCCGTTCAATCATTGAGAAAATACATAAGTAAATCCTCTCATAAACGTTCTCGGCAGATTGCTAAGATCTGCGTAAGACTCTTAAGTTTACATCTGGCGTCCTTAATGATGAACAACCAGTGTAGAAATATCATGTGTTCCTATGAGATCTTTTGATGAATCTTGGGGAGATTAGGGAGAGGTCTCATGTTTCAATATCAACCATCTCTAAGAGACATGTCGATAGATTATACAGGTTCCCCGTGAGAATGAAACAAGCTCTTTTAAGAGAACTTGAGTGACTAGAAGGTTAAGTGCAGTGCATCACTGGGTCCATGACGCCTTTATCTTCAATACCGGTGTCACCTTAGCAACAACCAGTAGCATACGAATTGAACCCGGTGTCTGCCCTAAGGTTGAACATTTGGAGGGCTATTTCTTTTCACCTTTTTTCATAGCTTTTCTTTTTAATTCTTTAACCCCTTCTTTCTCCTATCTCATTTTCTCCTTTTTTCAATCATACCTAAGGACTTCTAATTCTAATCTATTGGATTTATCCTTGGGTAGATCCCTTCGGCTCTGGCGGATCATTGGACATAAACCTAACGATAATCACCTTATTACTCCATGATTATCCTAGATTTATTGATCACTTGCCATAAAACCTTTTGTGAAAATCTCTCAAAGTGTTTATGATTATGAAACATATTTGTTGACACTTTTAGAGTTTTGGTTTCTTTTGAAGGACTCCCCATTCACATGTGCTCATGAATTTTTAAGAAATTTGCACATGCGTGAGGAGTTTGCACTTTTTGAATTGATCCACTTTCAGTGAACATGACCGATTCGAGACACGCTTACATCACTAGTTAGACTAGCTTGAAATTATTACCCGTCCTGCTCAAGTCCAAAGAAAGTCTCTCGATACGGTACATTCTACTCAGACAAGTCCAATTCGAGACACGCTTACATCACTAGTTGGACTAGCTTGAAATTATTACCTGTCCAGGACAAGTCTTTTCGATTACTGACATTTAAACTTCGTCAATTTATTGGTACTTTCTGAGTCGAGCTCTTCTGAGATTCAGTCACAATCTTTAAGCATCTTTGATCACATTTTAATCATGTCTTCTCCCCCTCAAAAATAGCATATCGTGATATTTTTATATCAACTGATTAAGAAAAAGCTTTTTGGAGAGATAAACAGATTTCATTTTGCATGAATTCGGAACATTTTTGTTTTTGAACTCTCCCTTAATGATAGCTTTTTTTTTTTTTTTTTTTTTAAATCAATTAAGGGTTTGGAGGGAGTTATATTGAGAACTAATTTTGAGAGATTTTGAGAAATCTTTTGAACAATCTTGAAAAAGTGCTTAAGAATTTTGTTTGAAAACGAGTTTTTGCTTGAAGTCTTTTTCGTTTGTTTAGACTCGAACTTTTTGAAAAAGATTTCATCTTTGAACGTACGAGTCCTTGATTTGAAAATAATCAGAAGTCATCATTTAAGTCCGGGTTTCGTACTGAGGTATACGAAATCCATAGTGAAGAAGCTTTTGAGAAACGACATGTTTTAGAAAAACATTTTAAAGAACTCCCGTTCAAGCATCTGTACATGTCCGTATCATTGTTGAATGACATTTCTAGAAACGTACAAAATATTGATTTATACGAGAGACATGTCGTAAGAAGAATATTTTTGGATATTTTGATTTTATATTGTTTTTGTATTCTTTGAAAATTTTATATTTTTGTATTTTGTTTTTGTTGGTTTTTCAAATTTTGTATTGTTTTATCAAAAATATTTACAGCGAAGCGATTTTGAAAGCATTTTTCAAGAAGATTCGAGAAGACGTTCTAGCTCCTCAGGAGTTAGGCTTCGCATGCCAATTCGTCGAACTAAATCGTCAAACCGTTCTTTTGGAAGGGCTTTAGTAAATAGATCGGCGAGTTGATAATCAGTCTTAACGAAAAATAATTCAACAGTACCCTCTTCTACGTGCTCTTTGATGAAATGGTAGCGGACTTTGATATGATTAGTCTTTGAGTGTTGTACGGGATTGCACGAGATGGCTATGGCACTCTTTGAGTCACAATACAAAGGTATTCTGTCAAAAGTAAAGCCATAATCTGTGAGCTATGTCCACATCCAAAGAACTTGGGCACAACACGCAGATAGAGACACATACTCGGCTTCGGCGGTTGATAGTGCAGTACAATCCTGTTTCTTTGACGACCAGCTTACTAGCTTTTCACCCAAAAATTGTGCTCCACCTGATGTACTCTTTGCTGTAAGTTGATCACCAGCATGGTCGGCATCTGAAAATGCTGTTAGATTAAACCCCGAATCCTTCGGATACCAAAGTCCCATGTTAATGGTGCTTCGTAGGTACCGAAAGATCCGTTTAACCTCTTTGAGGTGAAGTTCGGTAGGCTTTGCCTGAAACCGTGCTAATAAACAAACAGCAAATTGAATATCGGGTCGACTAGCAGTTAGGTACATGAGAGAACCAATCATGCTCTGATATTTCTTCGGATCGATGGGTTTCCCAAACAAGTTAGCACCTATTTTTGGTGAAGTGACCATTGTTGTACCAATAGAATCACAGTTTTCCATTCCATGTTTTTTCAAAATCTCTATTGTATATTTAGCTTGATTGATAAAAATACCATGAGGGGATTGATGTATTTGTAAACCAAGAAAGAATTTTAGTTCCCCCATCATGGACATTTCAAATTTGCTTTTCATGAGATTTTCAAAATGTTTTGAATGGTTAGGATTGGTTGATCCAAAAATAATGTCGTCCACGTAAATTGAACGATCAAAATGTCATATTTGAATTTTTTGGTAAACAAGGTGTCATCAACCGTTCCTTTGGTGAAATTATTTTTGAGCAAGAGAGATGATAGTTCGTCATACCACGCTCTTGGAGCTTGTTTTAAACCATAAATGGCTTTCTTAAGCTTAGACGTAGTCTGGATGATCTTTGTCGATGAATCCCTCTGGCTGACTTACATACACTTCTTTTTTCAGAGTTCCATTTAAGAAGGCTGTCTTAATATCCATCTTATAGACTGCGATGTTTTTGTGAGCGGCATAGGCTAAGAAAATCCGGACTGCTTCAAGTCTGGCTACAGGCGCGAATGATTCTTCAAAATCTATCCCTTCTTCTTGTGGATATCCTTTTCCCACGAGACGAGCTTTGTTGCGAATTACAGTCATTTCCTCATCCAATTTGTTCTTCCATAACCACTTGAGATCAAGAATACGTTTATCAAGTGGTCGTTCAACAAGTTCCCAACTATCGTGTAACTGGTATTGAAGAATTTCCTCCTGTATCGCTTCTATCCATGGGTATTCTGCCATTGCTTCCCGAATGTTCTTTGGTTCTTTGAGGCATATAGAGCAAATGTAGATACACATCTCAGGATCGGTGGTAAGTTGTCTTCTCGTCTGAACTGGCCTTGAAAGTTCACCAATAACGTGTTCAATTGGATGGTCTTTTGTCCATTGGAGTGTAGAAGGGTACCTTGGGTTAAACCTATGTGTGTTAGACGGTTCTTGTAACCTTGAAGAAGATTCAGCAGAGTCTGTTGCAAACGGGTTTTCAAATACTTCTTCTTCTTCTAACGCAACATCGTTTGCATTATTTGTTGGTTCTTCTTGAAAATTTGTGTTTTATTGTTGCTCATCAACTATTAGTAGAACAATTTCAATGACTAGAGTTTCTTGAGTAGATGTTGATGATGCTGAGGGAGTTGGTGCTTCAGTTTTGATTGTTGTAGATGCATTTTGTGATGGTGGTGGTGGTTGATGGTTTTGAGCGGGTGCAGCAGAATGTTGTTGAGGTGCATTTGTCGAAGTTCCACCATAATATTCATCAAACATTAACTCGAAGAAATTTTCCAGTTCTTGTTCTGAAGGTTTGTCCGTGTTTGTTGAATGAGCTCCTTGAGGTACGAGTCCTGAACTGATGTGTCCAGAAGTCTGCGGGTTTGGTTCGGGTCCTAATCTGGTTTGCTTAGAAGCCATCGCATTAAGCGCGGGTTCTAGAGTGAGTCTCTCAGAAGCCATTTGTGAAATATCGTCAAACTTCACATTCATCGTCTCCATTATCCTTTTTGTTCTTCTATTATACACCCTGAATGCCCTCGAGTTTTCTGAATATCCAATGAAGATTCCAATATCACCCTTAGCTTTCAACTTTCCTAGATCTTCTTTGTCGTTGGTCGAATAGCACAAAGCGCCAAACACGTGAAGGTAAGAGATGTCAGGTTTCCGGTTGTTCACTAGCTCATAAGGGGTTTTATTGAATCTTGGATGGATTAGGGATCAGTTTTGAGTAAAACAAGCAGTGGCTACAACATCAGCCCATAAGAATAGTAGTGCACTAGAATATATCAGCATTGTGCGAGCAGCTTCCACAAGTGTTCGATTTCTTCTTTTAACTAACCCATTCTGCTGTGGAGTTCTAACAACTGATGTTTGGTGAGTGATTCCCACATCTTCAAAGTCGGTTCTTAACTCCTGATTAGTGAATTATGTGCCATTGTCTGTTCTTACAATCCTTACTGGAGCTTGAAGGAGAACTTGAATACGCTTCAGAAAGGTGATGATGATGCCTGGTGCTTTGTCTTTTGATCTAAAAAACTATACCCAAGTATATCTTGAATAATCATCAAAAATAACAAGAATATACTTCTTTCCATTGATGCTTTCAACTCTCATTGGGCCACATAAGTCCATGTGCAACAAATGTAACCTTGCTTCCGAACTAGGTACAGTTTTAGGTTTATATGATGCTCTTTTACTTTTTCCTTGTTCGCATGATGGACATAGGTGATCCTTGGTGTATTTGAACTTAGGAAGTCCGGTGACGATGTTGTCTTTGGCTAACTTGTTGCTGGTGTCGAAATTGAGATGGGATAATCTTCTATGCCACAGCCAGGACTTTGTTTCGGTTGCCCTTGTCATAAGACAAATTGGTGATGTAGAAGTCATTTGGTTGATGTCGATAGCATACAAGTTTGGTTGATGTCGATAGCATACAAGTTTGTGCCACGATTACCAGTTAAGAGATCATCACCAACCAAATTTCTAATAAAAACTGTGTTTCTCCTGAATGCAACTTCTAAATCTGCATCACAAAACTGCCCAACTGAAAACAAATTGTGTCCCAACCCTTGACGTAGTAAACTCGAGTGATCAAAAAATTCCCAAACTGAAGGTCTCCAAAACCCAGAATAGCTGCTACATGATCATTTCCAAAGCGTACAGTTCCCATGAATTTCCAAACGAAATTGATCAGCAGCTTTAAGTTCCCGGTCATGTGCTTGGAGCAACCCGAGTCGACGATCCAAAGACATATTTCGATAACCTGCGAAGAACAGAAGATTTTGTATTTGGAAACCGTTTTGAATTTGGTTCCATTGGGATAGGGGTAAAATTCATATCACACTCATAGAATGTTTCTACTTGTTCAATTTGAACAACTTTCAATTTTCCATCCTGGAGAATGAATTCTCTACCGTTGGTTTCCATACACAATACTTAAGATAGTTCCTAGGCATTCGGCTACTATTGGTAGACCTAAAGCGTGCAATTAATCTTTCAATAGATCTAGATCTAGCACTAGTTCCTTTTGGAACGTTCTTCTGTTCAGGCGTAACATTCACATTCTTAGAAACACATTCATCATGAACATAATTAATTAAACATTTCTTGCATATCAAACAAACAGAGTTATTACATGCATTAGAACCAGTACTCTCGACATTACATTCAGATGAAACATGTCTCTTATTACAAAGCGATAAATTCCTAGGGTGTTGATTGGTGCTAAACCGTCAACTTATATTGACCAAAGAATGGTAAAAAAAAGTCAAAGAGCCTAGACCAATGCTTCCGGGTAATAAAGGGTATCACCAGGTCGTTATGTCCTGACGAGGTGTGATGGTTAACAAACGGCTTCGTGATCGGGTGAATTTGGATAGGAAAGGGGTTGTGAATTATTGGAACTAAGGAATATACGAAGAAATAGCTTAAATAAGCTATTTGAATAAGACGGGAAAGTTTGAAAAACCAGAAACGTTTAAAACCTAAAACGCGTACGTTCACATTAAAATAAAACGTGAAAAGTGAAATCTGAAAACACCCAGGGGGTGAAAATGACACTTTTACAAACCTAAAATAAAAAGAAAATTTAAAATAAAAATAAAGTTATTAACTTGATTATTTTAATATTTAAACACTAATTAATTAATTAAAACTATTTTAAATCCAATTTAAAATAAACTAAAAATAATAAAGGTTACAAAATAAACTAAAAACTTACAAAAATATTTTCTAAACCTCTAATTGAATCTTGAAGAAAGTATAAAAATAAAAATAAATATTTTTGTCTTTTTATGGTTTTTCTATTAATTAATTACTAATTAAACATTAATTACCTAAGTAAACTATTTAAATTATAAAAAATAGTAAATGAACAGTAAAAATTCTAGAAAAATTCCTAAAAATGTTTTATAACATATAAAAGCTAGGAAAAATATAAAAACTAGGTCTTACTTAATAAAAACTAATTATGCTATTTAAAACTTACTTATTAATTAATTATTAATAAAACTAATATTAATTCTAATAAATACTTAATGACAAATTAAAAATCTGAAAAATTTACTAAAAGTACTTTAATATAAAAGGTAATTAGTAAAAATATAAAAATGCCAAGTGCTTAACAAAAATTTAAAAATGAAAATTAAATTACATTAAATAGAAACTATCACTTAAAATTAATTTGACTTTTATTGATTTTTTTTTGAAAACTAATTTACACCTAAAAACAACAACCTTTTGTCAACTTTTTTGGATCTTAAAAATAAGCACTGTGGAAGCTATTAAGCACCACAGTTGACTTTTGTTGACCACAAAGGAAAATAAGCTAAATTTGGTTTAAGTGGGACCCACTCTTGTTAATTCTGATCTAAATAAGTAATTGGGACATGGTTGAACCAAAATAAGCAAAAAGTGACCACAGAATAAGCAAATGAGCAAACAATAAGCACTTGGCTTATTGTTCAACACAGAAAAAAGGGACAAACTTTTGTGCCTAATTCAGGTGGGGTCCACAGGGTATGAGGTCAAACCTAAGAGCCTACCAGGGGGGGGGGGTTGAAAGGAACAAGGCTTGTGGCCTGGGGACCACTGAGATGGCCAGAATACAACCACCAAATGGTGGTTGTAGGCTGATGTGCAGCTGCACAGGGGAAGGTCTCCCCCTGCAAGTCACTTTGGGTGATTGTGGGGCCTAGGGAAAAAATCACAAAAATCTAATGAACATGGATAATCAAAATTGAGGTGGTAGACAACTAATGGGAACAAGTTTCAAGCCATGAAAGCTAATACAAAATTCAAAACAATTCTGTGAACTTTTGGAAAAATATGAAAGGTGCAATTTTGACTTTTAATAAAAACTTAGAACTTTGACCTTTTTGAATTTTGATTGGTTCCTAAACACTGAAAATGATGTTGTAAACTATATTAAGTTGATCTAAGGTTATTTAAACACCTAATGAACCAATATGGATGATATTGAATCCTAACTGTGTAACAGTTGGTGAAAATGAAGAGTGTAAAGCTTGTTTTGACTTTCTACTAAATGACTGGTATGTGTTAATTTACACACCTTTTCATGGCCAAATACCGACCCAAATAGACTAAATATGCTAACAGTTGCCAAAGAAATGTGTGTTTTATGTTTGTAAATGTGCAGGTACGGATATGTGAAAAATGGACAAAAACAAGCCAAAAATCGACAAAAACGAGCACGAGATTGGAAAAAGGTAAAAAGCCGAAGCCGAGGAAGAAATTTATCCAAGAAAAGCCCAAAATGACAAAAGTAATCCTTAGATATTCAAAGAATAACAAAAGAAGCTCTTAGTTGAAATATGAAGACCTTTACAATAATGGCCCTCCAAGTTTCAGCAAGTTGTCAACTTTGGTCCTTTGAAGAACTTTGGAAGAAAAGTCAACTCAATTCCTCCAAGTTACAAGATCGTTACGTGTAGTATTTAGTTGCATTTGTAGCGTTTTAATATGTTTTAAGTAGTTTTTTCATGTTTTATAAAGGTCTAGGGGTTAATCTTGCAACTATGTCACAGATTAGAGAAGCCCTAGCCCCTAGCCTATAAATACCCATTAAACACCAACTTTGAGAGGTTGGTTGTGGAGGGTTGGTCCTCATAGTAGTAGGAGTAGTGTAGTTTTATTTTTATGAAGTCATTTTTTGTTTTACTTTCTCTCTCTAGCTTTATCTCTCTAAAAATCTTTAATTTTTAGTTGTTAAAATCTTGTTTTTATTGGTGGGAATTAAAGTTTATGGTTAAACTAGGTTGTTTAGTAATAAATTTGGTGAAAAATATTAGTTTTTAGGCTTTATTTTGGATCAAAATGGTGTTTAGTTATGATTTTTGTCGAGTTACATTTTAATAAAAAAAATATAAAACTATCGAGTTTGTTTTTTTTTTTTTTTTTTTTTTTTTTTCTTTTTCCGAGTTAGGGACCATAATGCAAAGTAAGTTTTCGAGTTTGAATAATTTAAAGTTATATCGAGTTTGGTTTTTTTTTTTTTTTTTTTTAATTATTCCGAGTTTGGATTTTTACAAAAGTACCGAGTTTGGATTTTATATATACTACCGAGTTTGAGATTTTTAGGGACTAGTTTGCAATTTTAAATAGTATCAAAACTTTCGAGTTTGAGTTTTTATGTTGTTTACCGAGTTTGAATTTTTTATTTCTTTCGATTTTTTTTTTTTTTTTTTTTTTTTTTTTTTTTATTCCGAGTTTGGGATTTTTTTACTTTTTATTTTTTTTATCAAGTATTGTTTTTACCAAATTTCATTTCTTTTGGCGAGTTAGCCAAGATTATCGAGTTAGATAATCATTGCCTCATCGTTTATCGAGTGAGGTTCTCTTATACTTTATGCTAAGGCGAAACTCTGCCGAATTTTATTTTGGCTTATCTAGTTTGTTTATTTTATCGAGTCTTTTTCTTTTATCAAGTAACTTTATCTTATTAAAATGAGTTTCGAGTAGTTTATTTTTGTTTGCTTAGTGGCACGAGTTTGTGAGTTAAGTGTGGACATAAAAGAGGTTGTGATTAATAATTAGTGAAATTATTTAGACTTGTAATTTTATTATTTGAAGGGCAAAAGCCGGAGAATAATCAAATTACAAATCTAGCAATTATTTTCTTTTTAAAAGATTATTTTCAAAATAAACCAACGTTGTGAGAAAATAATCTTGTCTAAGGAAAATAATTCTTCGTCAATCCTTGATCCACACTTGATGAACTTATTCACGTCGCTTTGCAAACATATTGTTTTTAAATTCATTTCCAGTTTTAATTTCTTTTCGTTTCTTTACTTATTTTATCCAATGCTTGTTTTATTTGTTTGTTTTCTTTGCGTCGTTTTATTATTTTTCTTTACTTTAATTGCGTTTTAAATCCTTTTAGTAGTGTAATCTAAAACCAACAAAAATTCTCAATTATATTTTCCCATTCACTTCACAATCACGCGACTCAAGCCGACTCAATCACCGTCTTACCTTCGTTGGGACATAACGACCCGGGGAATTACTTTCACGAGCATTTCTTCGGTTAAAACCTCTAAACTATAAAAACGAATAATATCAAAATGGCGCCGCTGCCGGGGTAGGTTTGAAACGAGAGCGTCGTACTTGTATCGTTTGTTGGTTATTTGAAGACCCTTCTCCGGAGAAGTTATCGTTTTTTGTAAATCTTCTCAAAAATTTTAAAAATCCAAAAAAAAAAAAAAAAAAAAAAAAAAGTATATAAAAAGCCAAAAGATTTTAATTTTAAGTTTCTTTAAAATATAAAATCCAAAAATATTTTTTCTTATTCATATTTGATTTTCACTTTTATTTTTATTTGTTTTTATGATACGCAAAAACCAAAAATAATCTTCTTATCCTCTTATCATTTGATTCTTCTTCTTTAACTCTCTAAACCGATAATTCTTATGGATCCGACTTGTTTTAATTGTGGAGAACCGTTCTTCGGAGGGTTGTGTGTGTGGTGTACGTGCGACGAATGTGGTGATAATATTCGTGATGGCGTTTGTTTGAATTGTAATTCTCATACGTATGATCAAAATTCATTCAACAATTCGTCAAACATTCCCGATTTCTATACACCACCACCACCTTCGTTTTATTGTTATAATTGTGGAAACCCGTCCGAAGAAGGAATGCCTTGTGGGCAATGTTTTTGTAACGGATGTGGATACACCGATTGTATGTGCTATGCTCCGAGTGCTGAAATGTCTTACGATTACGATCCGAGCTTTAATAATTTTCCTCAAAATGATTTTTATGAGCAAAATTCGTATTACAATGGTGATTCATATCAAAATACATCCAATTTTGAACACTGTGGGGGATCGTCTGAAAATTTTTATGAGCCTAATTCATGTTACGATTCTCATGGTTTTAACCAACCCCCACAAACTTCCGATTTTAATAATGAAATTTTTGAAATTAAATCCATGATCGAGAAGTTGAAAGAGATGGTGATTAACCGTTATACATCTACTCCCGAGCCTAATGAGAAATCGATGGAAGAACTTCTAGCTGAAGAAAGAAAATTCCAATTTTGTGAGTGTTGTATGTACGATGATGATTCCACAATTACGATAAATCTTAATCTTCAAAATGAATCTATCTCTTCTCCCGTAGAACCCGATGACTCTCTAATAATGGGGGACGAGCATCTAAACACTATTCCGGCAACGAAATCTGACGAATTCAATGAGTCTAGTGTTGAGAACCTCGTTTCAATCCAAAGTGAGTCCGGGGAAAATTCTAACGGTGATTCTTCTTTCCATCCTTCTTTCACACCGGTTGAAGGGAGTGATGTCGTTTTAGATGAGATCGAGGCATTTCTTGCTAATGATTCTATTCCGATAATGGACGATGCTAATTTTGATCCGGAGGGGGATATTCGTTTACTTGGAGAATTATTGGATGAAGAACCGTCAACTTCTCTCCCTCCGATGAGCAATGAAGATTTAGTTGAAGTGGAAAGTTATTCCGATTCTCACAATGAGTATACTACGAGTGATGAAGACTCTTGTGGAGATATCGATGATAATGATGAGGATGATGATGACCTTGTTCCAAGGGTTTCCGAAACATTCAATATGACTTTCACAAATCCGTTATTTGATTTCGATTTGGAATTGACTCTTGATAATCCAATCTTCGATATTTCCAGTGATGAGTCCGAAATGGAACCCGAGGACCAGGACTTACATCATATGCTTGATTCTCCTCACGAGAAGTTCTCCGATGAACTTACTCATACCATTTCTCAACCGGATGTTGAAAATGACGAGAATGGTCTTCGAAGAAACGTGCTTACTAAAGAATTACATTATGATGATTTACCTTCCGATACCAATTCATTTCTCTCTGATTTACCATCTTCTCGTCCACCCGCGAAACCACCCGATGAAGATTTTGAGCTCGATGTTAATGAAGTTGTTGTTAGAGTGGTGGACGAGACTTATGATCATGATGATCCCGAGCTTAATATTTTACCCACCCTTGATTCAGAAATCGACTATGTTTATACTATCCGGGTGTTTCACCCATTCTTTGTTTATCCCATCACTTCGTCACTTTTCCACTCCACCGGGACTGAGGACACTGTTTTTGACCCTGGTATCTTTTGTGCCAAGTGTCCGTTTCATTTGCTCTCCCCAAGGATGAATTAATTCGGGGATCGAGTCAAGCTCATGTGACTCGGTGAACAAAAACAAGCGCTTCGTGGGAGGCACCCCATGCTTATCAATTTCATCTTCTTATCTTTTATTTTCTTTCTAACGTGACGTGAGGAGGGCTACCTCTTCCAAATCTTGTGTTTTGTGGTTGTTGTTTTTGAATGTTCAGGAATTTCCCCGAAGTTTGAGGACTCTCGTGCTCGTGGTTTGTCGTTCTCTCCACTCGAGTCTCATCCTTCGCTGCTCTTTCGGAAATTCACCATATCCAAAATCTTATCGACTAACGTTTATCTCTTGGCATACTTAATAAACGGCCTTAGATTTTACGTAGGATTACCCGTACCCTTAAAACATTGAGAACAATGTTTCACTTTAGTCTTGGGGGGTGAATCTTCGATTCGATTTGACCTGTTACCATCATCTAAGCTATTAACTTACGCAACTCCGTTTTCCACCAAAAATTTTAAATTTTTGTCACTTTTTTTTATTAAAAAAAAATAAAAATAAAAATGAAAAAAAAAAAAAAAAAAAGATATATGATATGAATAATAAGATTTGACACCTTGTTTTGACTTTCCTACCGGCGAGAGTAGAAATAAATGTTCCGACTTGACCGGGCGTGTTGAGCCCTAGCTTGTTTCCCTTAACCAAAATAATCAAACGATTATGGCTAAGCATCCGCGGATCTCATTATTTGGGATTTTAAATTTGCGGAGATCGAGGAATGATAGAGTTTATTTAGAAGTTTCGTGCTATACACGGATCGCATTACTGGGATTTAAAAAACCCATGAGAGGTATTTGTGGCCTCCTTGTTCCCATCAGAAATGTCACCCATATATAATAGATGTTCTAGGTTAATTAGTGGTATTTCGGTTTGAATAATATTTAGTTCTTTGTTTTCTTAAGAGAATTTTTGCTTTAGAAGTTGGGTACATATCAAGGAACATAAAAAATAAGAGCAAAAAGTGAAAAAGTCAAAAGTCAAAAGTTGATTATCTATGTGGTTTTGGAGTTATCCGATAAGCTTCCATTGATGTTATGAGAAAAAATCAAGAAAGAAAGAAAAAAGTATGAAAAAAAAAGTGAAAAAAGTAAGAAAAGTGAAAGTTGAAGTTGTATTGAATAAGAGCTTATGTATGTAAATAAGTTGTTGGCGCGTGAGGTGCATGTGATAAGTGATTAGTAATCAGTCACATGAGGTGCACGTGATTGTACTCCGCAACTTATATCTTTGATATTGTATGTACCCCAAATTCCTTGATGTGGACCGAATTTCTATTGCAGTGGTTCTTAAGAGAAAATGAATAACTACTTATCGTTTTAACTTAGGTATCACTATCGGACTAACAAATATCGAAACGAGAAAATATGAAGCAATTCATTTCTCACAAATTAAAATCTTGAGATACCAAACTTAGGACCTGGGACAAGAGGTAATATACAAGTAACTTTTGTGGGCAGTGTTAGCATCTAACTTCTGATAAACAATGATCTCGATTTTACGCTTAGTTTGGGAGCTTGTGAAAAATCAAGGATGATGATTTTTATCCATACGGTCTCTTCTCTGTGAGAAGTGTTTCTACTCGTTGACCCTGAAAATTATCAACAGATAAGAATTGATAATGAAAGTCAAGGCAAATCGTCACATATAAAAATAAAAAAGTACAAAAAGAATAGTTGTAGAATTATTCCTGAAAATCGGAAAACGGAGCATTTTTTAGAATAAATAATTTTACTATCTCTTTTGAACATCATTGCTACTTTACAACGTCAGTAAAGAGAGGTTTTGAAATTATTTATCTCTTAAGCGTGAGGTGATGACATTGCGTGAGGACACGGCAATACTTTAGTCGGGGGGATTTTGGTATGTGTTAATTTACACACCTTTTCATGGCCAAATACCGACCCAAATAGACTAAATATGCTAACAATTGCCAAAGAAATGTGTGTTTTATGTTTGTAAATGTGCAGGTACGGATATGTGAAAAATAGACAAAAACAAGCCAAAAATCGACAAAAACGAGCACGAGATTGGAAAAAGGTAAAAAGCCGAAGCCGAGGAAGAAATTTATCCAAGAAAAGCCCAAAATGACAAAAGTAATCCTTAGATATTCAAAGAATAACAAAAGAGGCTCTTAGTTGAAATATGAAGACCTTTACAATAATGGCCCTCCAAGTTTCAGCAAGTTGTCAACTTTGGTCCTTTGAAGAACTTTGGAAGAAAAGTCAACTCAATTCCTCCAAGTTACAAGATCGTTACGTGTAGTATTTAGTTGCATTTGTAGCGTTTTAATATGTTTTAAGTAGTTTTTTCATGTTTTGTAAAGGTCTAGGGGCTAATCTTGCAACTATGTCAAAGATTAGAGAAGCCCTAGCCCCTAGCCTATAAATACCCCTTAAACACCAACTTTGAGAGGTTGGTTGTGGAGGGTTGGTCCTCATAGTAGTAGGAGTAGTGTAGTTTTATTTTTATGAAGTCATTTTTTGTTTTACTTTCTCTCTATAGCTTTATCTCTCCAAAAAATCTTTAATTTTTAGTTGTTAAAATCTTGTTTTTATTGGTGGGAATTAAAGTTTATGGTTAAACTATGTTGTTTAGTAATAAATTTGGTGAAAAACATTAGTTTTTAGGCTTTATTTTGGATCAAAATGGTGTTTAGTTATGATTTTTGTCGAGTTACATTTTAATAAAAAAAATATAAAACTATCGAGTTTGTGTTAGGGACCATAATGCAAAGTAAGTTTTCGAGTTTGAATATTTTAAAGTTATACCGAGTTTGGTTTTTTTTTTTATTATTCCGAGTTTGAATTTTTACAAAAGTACCGAGTTTGGATTTTATATACACTACCGAGTTTGAGATTTTTAGGGACTAGTTTGCAATTTTAAATAGTATCAAAACTTTCGAGTTTGAGTTTTTATGTTGTTTACCGAGTTTTTTTTTTATTCCGAGTTTGAGATTTTTTTTACTTTTTATTTTTTTTATCAAGTATTGTTTTTAGCAAATTTCATTTCTTTTGGCGAGTTAGCCAAGATTATCGAGTTAGATAATCATTGCCTCATTGTTTATCGAGTGAGGTTCTCTTATGCTTTATGCTAAGGCGAAACTCTGCCGAATTTTATTTTGGCTTATCTAGTTTGTTTCTTTTATCGAGTCTTTTTCTTTTATCAAGTAACTTTATCTTATTAAAATGAGTTTCGAGTAGTTTATTTTTGTTTGCTTAGTGGCACGAGTTTGTGAGTTAAGTGTGGACATAAAAGAGGTTGTTATTAATAATTAGTGAAATTATTTAGACTTGTAATTTTATTATTTGAAGGGCAAAAGCCGGAGAATAATCAGATTACAAATCTAGCAATTATTTTCTTTTTAAAAGATTATTTTCAAAATAAACCAACGTTGTGAGAAAATAATCTTGTCTAAGGAAAATAATTCGTCGTCAATCCTTGATCCACACTTGATGAACTTATTCACGTCGCTTTGCAAACATATTGTTTTTAAATTCATTTCCAGTTTTAATTTCTTTTCGTGTTTTAAATCTCGTTTTCTTTACTTATTTTATCCAATGCTTGTTTTATTTGTTTGTTTCCTTTGCGTCGTTTTATTATTTTTCTTTACTTTAATTGCGTTTTAAATCCTTTTAGTAGTGTAATCTAAAACCAACAAAAATTCTCAATTATATTTTCCCATTCACTTCACAATCACGCGACTCAAGCCGACTCAATCGCCGTCTTACCTTCGTTGGGACATAACGACCCGGGGAATTACTTTCACGAGCATTTCTTCGGTTAAAACCTCTAAACTATAAAAACGAATAATATCAATGACCTAGGGATTTTATGATTCTCCTAACCTAATATGACCTATGGAGACCTGTCTAAGCAACAAACATGAACCAAACCTCCCTAAATCCCAGGGAGACAACCTGAGCCAAACACTCCCCTAAATGGCAGTTTTGATGATTTAAGTGAGGTTATGGCAAACTCAATCAATCCAACCACTCACAGAGTATCACTAAGCCAGACTAAGATGAAATAAGCACAAAACAACCAGGAATGAGCACTAATGAAAAGGCTAGAGTAAGCAGTTAACACAATACACTATATAAGCTGAGATTTGGAATTAAAATGAGAAGAGTGAATCTGACCTCAGAACAATGGCATAAAGCTTATATGAACTCAGTAACAACCAACTAAAACCTATTTAACCCAAAAACACCATTTCTGAATCAGATACACCATCATTGATCCTTGTTTGACTTTTATTGACTAGTTGGAGTAATGGTGATGAATCAGTTCCTTCAACACAAGTGAGCTCACCACAAGCTATAATTAGCTTGAATGGGATCATAAACTATAACCAAGGCTTTTGAAACAGTAATCTTAACCAAGAAAAACTTGCATTGAAACTTTAAAGTGAAATTGTAAACAAGGGAATTAAAGAGAACCTTAATCTTAATTTGAATTAAAAAGTGATTACACACTGATAAAAAGAAGTACAAAGCTAAAATTACAATGATTTCAAAGCTAATTAAACCCTAACATTACATTAAAAACTACTTCTAATTACTACTAACTACTCCTCTTGACTGCTTCTTTTTCCTTTCTTTTATATTGAGCCTTTAGGTTTTGTATGACCCACAACAGCTTTCCCACTCTATTTGAGGACCCTTGGATGAGTGAGGAACAATCCTGACCTTCAAATGATTTTGGCGCCAAAACGGGTACACACAATTGGGCAGATATCTTGGAGGGTTTGGTTTGCATTAATTGCAATTGGAAGGTTGTGGAGGCTAGGGGGGACATGAAGTGGGAGAAGGTGAGAAAAAGTGGAGTAGGAGGGGGCTGTTTGCAGGGCAAGTGGAAGGGGTGAAGGATGGTTTGACTTATGTTGACTGGGTGGGATTATTTGAAACGGGGGTATAATTTTGGTGGTGGGCTTGGGATGAATGGACTGGTGAGTTGGATTAGGGGTGGTTTTTGGGTGGGCTGTGTTTGTGGACCAGGTTTTGTTTATGGTTTATGATAACACAAGGGTCCATTTGTTTTAAGTATATAATCACAAGGACCATTTATGTAATTCTGAAAAATATAGGGACCTGCTGTGTAACTTTCCAAAATTTACCATAGGGATCATATATGTCACATGTGAATAATATAAGGACCAAAATTATAATTTTCCAATATTTGAAACCCCGAGGACCAAAATTGTCATTTTTTAAACTTGAGGGGTTAAATTTGCCATTTTGTGAAAAACTTTTATCCAAGGATCAATATTGAACATTTTGAATTTCCAAGGACTAAAAATGATTTTTCATCCAAAAATATCCCACCAGGGACCAATTCTGTCATTTTCTGAAACTCCAGGGACTGAATTTGTAAATTTCCAAAACTTTTCCAATTTTTCACCAAAGGACAAAATATGACAACTTATGATTGTAAAAGGACTTTGGTGATAATTTTCCATATTTTGAATGACTAGGGACTAATTTTGTAATTTTATGAAAGTTGGGGGACTGAAACTGCCAATTATGTAAACTTTGTACGTTTTTCATCTGTTTTTACTCTTTTTGCATCTAAAACATATAAAACACAATTTTGAAATAGTTTTAGTATTTTGATGCATTTCTGAGTGTTTTTGTACGTTTTGCAGTTCAGATTTGACCAAAAATGATGAGTGTTTGAGCACTCATCAATCCCCCACACTAAACTATTGCTAGTCCCTAGTAATAAACTGTTTTGAAAACTTGATGGATTTTAAACTCTTTACCAAAAGCCATCACTTCTGGAGTAGCCAGGTGTAAGAACTGTGGCACACCTGATAACCGTGTGATTTTGAGCAAACCACCAGCTGTCAACGGATTTGATTAGTCTTTACCAAAAGCCGTTTGCTTCTGGACTAGCCAACTCTTGATGGAATAGTCAACATCTTGGTGAGCTGATTACCAATTATGGATTTTCCACTGCCTTTACCATATGCCATAATCTTGCGGGCTAGCCAACTCATTCGCTTTATGGGATATGGCGAGTTGAGGTACCATACAATTTTGGGAAATTGCAAGCCATAAACGGATTTGATATATCTTTACCAAGAGCCATTTGCTCCTGGACTAGCCAATCCCTTTTGTTGGTTAGACAAGGCGGACTGATTACCACAAAAATTTTGAAGCACCAGTGAAAAATTTTTAAAATTTTTTTGAAATTTTGGCAAAAAAATGGGGGTATTGGATAGTAAAATGTGATAAAATTCGCTAGAATAGCGAAATACCCCCCCACACTTAGCATGAATATTGTCCTCAATATTCAAAGTCCTGGCTATTATGCCGACATTTTGAACGTAAAAGGGCAACAATGCAAGCTAAGCGTGGAAAACACCATTTTGTATTTTCACTTCATAAGTAACCATAGCATGGGGGACTCCCCCACACTTAGGGTGAAAACCCTAAGTACATGCTACTGTTTTTGTTTACTGAGTCGCTAGCTTGACTCGACCCCGAATTCAATTGTCCTTGGGGAAGCATGATGTGGAAGAAACGATCTCAATCGGACTTTCATTCAAGATGTTTGGACAAACATTTGAAGCACGTGAAAGTTCCACACCGATGAGATAAGTACCCGGCTCAAAATAGTATAAACTATAAGCGGTGATGCCGGGGTCAAAGATGATGTCTTCATTCCCGAAGGAGTGAAGAACAGGAGAAGTCACCCGGTAGGTGAAGAATGGGAGAAGGATCTTGATGACAATCAAGATAAAGTCATCATCATCAAAAAGAGAATTCATGATTGGTGTATCATGAATCTCATCATTTAGGCTCGTATGATCTAGAAATATTATGGGTGGGAGGGTTGGGATTTTGATATCAATTAAATTCTCAAGGTTGAGAATATTTCCCTCTGGAAAACAAAGATCAACTTTGTCTAGATCAAAGTGAAAGTTATCATACTCCGGTGGAGATATGATATCAGTGAGTTCACTGGAGAACTCCTCAAAGGTGAATGAATCATATTCGGGGAGAGAAATTTGAGAATGAGAAGTGGTACTACCACTAATCTTCTCTCCCATATGATCAAAGGTAAAGGCTTCAAACTCCGGAATAGGATCATCGGAGAAAATGTCACTATCCTTAATCGGGATAGGAGATGAAATAGGTTTCATATTGAAAGCCTCGATTTTAGAAATGAGGAGATTGACATTCAATAATGTTGCACGAAGTGCTTCATCCTTGATTTCAGTGTCAATCTCATCATTCTCTTCTTCTAAGCTAACTAGCTTAGAAGGTAATTCTTCCATAAAAACGATGTCTCCACAAGATAACGAATCGTCATCAGTAGAATCGGAGAACATCTGAACATCATCATTCGGGAAGACAAGAGGAGGAGGAATATCACACATATGATCAAGAATTCCCTGTGACTCTCTTGGGATTGGAACAAGGTTCTCAACACTAGACTTTATGAATTTGTCCGATTCCCTTTCAGGAATAGTGTCAAGATGCTCGTCCCCCATGATCAAAGAGTGAGTGGGAACCTCGGGCGTGATAGGAGTGGGTTGAGATGGAATCTCAACTGATGGAATCTCATCTGATGAACCTGATGAATCTTTATAAAATCCAAGGATATCAAGTGTATCCTCATCATCACTGTCATCAGGAATGAAACGAAATCGAGAGCTAGATCTGGCTGCTTTTTCTTTTGCTATTGATTCCCTAATAGATCTTTCATAAGCATCTTGGGAATTTATTTTAGCAGCCTGTTCGTCAGCTAACAATTCTTCCATCGATTTTTGGTTTGGATTATCTGGGGTATGTGTGATTCCTCTCAAATCTTTCATTAAATCCAAAAGATCAAGGAGAAGACTTTGAGGAATTGGTGGAGATGGAGGTTCGTCATAATACGATGTGTCAAAAGTGTTACAAGGAAATGGATTCCTTGTTTGACAATCGGAGTTGAAGTGTGGACCTCCACAGTAATCACAATAGTAAAACTGATGTGGCTGTGAGTCGTATGTGCTAAAGTTATAATCGTTATCAGGAAACTGCTCATAGACAAACATGTTTCCCGATTGATAATCAGAACTGTAGTGTGAACCACCACAGTACTCACAACAGTAAAACTGCTGAGACTGATGGTGTGGTAGCTGGTGGAATAAATCAGTCGTGTTATGGTAGGAATAGGGATTCTGGTTATAGACAGACCCGTTTCCTGACTCTACCATGCCACAGCTGGGGCAATTGCCACCATTATAAGGATTACCACACCGATGGCAAGCCAGAAAGTGTGGATAAGTCATAGAAAGAATCAAATGTGTATGGAGGGGCAGGGATGAAGAATCAAAGATGTGAGAGGGTAAAGGTGATTATTTTTGGATTTTTGAATAAACATTTTGTACAAATGATAAGAAAAATCTTTTTGTGTTTTTGTGTTCGTTGAAAACTGAGTTAAAATATTTTCGGGAACAGTTTTGTTTCTATATGATAATAATAAGATAATATGAACAAGGGTGGTAAATATACAATGGATGTATATCCCGATTCACTAATCAGAAAAACCGTTTAGAATAGCGCGCACACCTCCCCGGCAGCGGCGCCAAAATTTGATTGGTGCTAAACCGTCAACTTATATTGACCAAAGAATGGTAAACAAAGTCAAAGATCCTAGACCAATGCTTCCGGGTAATAAAGGGTATCACCAGGTCGTTATGTCCCGACGAGGTGTGATGGTTAACAAACGGCTTCGTGATCGGGTGAATTTGGATAGGAAAGGGTTTGTGAATTATTGGAACTAAGGAATATACGAAGAAATAGCTTAAATAAGCTATTTGAATAAGATGGGAAAGTTTGAAAAACCAAAAACGTGTAAAACCTAAAACGCGTACGTTCACGTTTAAATAAAACGTAAACATACAAAATAAAACGTGAAAAGTGAAATCTGAAAACACCCAGGGGGTGAAAATGACACTTTTACAAACCTAAAATAAAAGGAAAATTTAAAATGAAAATAAAGTTATTAACTTGATTATTTTAATATTTAAAAACTAATTAATTAATTAAAACTATTTTAAATCTAATTTAAAATAAACTAAAAATAATAAAGGTTACAAAATAAACTAAAAACTTACAAAAATATTTTCTAAACCTCTAATTGAATCTTGAAGAAAGTATAAAAATAAAAATAAATATTTTTGTCTTTTTATGGTTTTTCTATTAATTAATTACTAATTAAACATTAATTACCTAATTAAACTATTTAAATTATAAAAAATAGCAAATGAATAGTAAAAATTCTAGAAAAATTCCTAAAAATGTTTTATAACATATAAAAGCTAGGAAAAATATAAAAACTAGGTCTTACTTAATAAAAACTAATTATGCTATTTAAAACTTAATTATTAATTAATTATTAATAAAACTAATATTAATTCTAATAAATACTTAATGACAAATTAAAAATCTGAAAAATTTACTAAAAATACTTTAATATAAAAGGTAATTGATAAAAATATAAAAATGCCAAGTGCTTAACAAAAATTTAAAAATGAAAATTAAATTACATTAAATAGAAACTATCACTTAAAATTAATTTGACTTTTCTTGATTTTTTTTTGAAAACTAATTTACACCTAAAAACAACAACCTTTTGTAAAAACAACTTTTTTGGATCTTAAAAATAAGCATTGTGGAAGCCATTAAGCACCACAGTTGACTTTTGTTGACCACAAAGGAAAATAAGCTAAATTGGGTTTAAGTGGGACCCACTCTTGTTAATTCTGATCTAAATAAGTAATTGGGACATGGTTGAACCAGAATAAGCAAGAAGTGACCACAGAATAAGCAAATGAGCAAACAATAAGCACTTGGCTTATTGTTCAACACAGAAAAAAGGGACAAACTTTTGTGCCTAATTCAGGTGGGGTCCACAGGGTATGAGGTCAAACCATGGGTCAAACCTAAGAGCCTACCAGGGGGGGTTGAAAGGAACAAGGCTTGTGGCTTGGGGACCACTGAGATGGCCAGAAAATAACCACCAAATGGTGGTTGTGGGCTGATGTGCAGCTGCACAGGGGAAGGTCTCCCCCTGCAAGTCACTTTGGGTGATTGTGGGGCCCAGGGAAAAAATCACAAAAATCTAATGAACATGGATAATCAAAATTGAGGTGATAGACAACTAATGGGAACAAGTTTCAAGCCATGAAAGCTAATACAAAATTCAAAACAATTATGTGAACTTTTGGAAAAATATGAAAGGTGCAATTTTGACTTTTCATAAAAACTTAGAACTTTGACCTTTTTGAATTTTGATTGGTTCCTAAACACTGAAAATGATGTTGTAAACTATGTTAAGTTGATCTAAGGTTATTTAAACACCAAATGAACCAATATGGATGATATTGAATCGTAACTGTGTAACAGTTGGTGAAAATGATGAGTGTAAAGCTTGTTTTGACTTTCTACTAAATGACCTAGGGATTTTATGATTCTCCTAACCTAATATGACCTATGGAGACCTGTCTAAGCAACAAACATGAACCAAACCTCCCTAAATCCCAGGGAGACAACCTGAGCCAAACACTCCCCTAAATGGCAGTTTTGATGATTTAAGTGAGGTTATGGCAAACTTAATCAATCCAACCACTCACAGAGTATCACTAAGCTAGACTAAGATGAAATAAGCACAAAACAACCAGGAATGAGCACTAATGACAAGGCTAGAGTAAGTAGTTAACACAATACACTATATAAGCTGAGATTTGGAATTAAAATGAGAAGAGTGAATCTGACCTCAGAACAATGGCATAAAGCTTATATGAACTCAGTAACAACCAACTAAAACCTATTTAACCCACAAACACCATTTCTGAATCAGATACACCATCATTGATCCTTGTTTGACTTTTATTGACTAGTTGGAGTAATGGTGATGAATCAGTTCCTTCAACACAAGTGAGCTCACCACAAGCTATAATTAGCTTGAATGGGCTCATAAACTAGAACCAAGGCTTTTGAAACAGTAATCTTAACCAAGAAAAACTTGCATTGAAACTTTAAAGTGAAATTGTAAACAAGGGAATTACAGAGAACCTTAATCTTAATTTGAATTAAAAAGTGATTACACACTGATAAAAAGAAGTACAAAGCTAAAATTACAATGATTTCAAAGCTAATTAAACCCTAACATTACATTAAAAACTACTTCTAATTACTACTAACTACTCCTCTTGACTGCTTCTTTTTCCTTTCTTTTATATTGAGCCTTTAGGTTTTGTATGACCCACAACAGCTTTCCCACTCTATTTGAGGACCCTTGGATGAGTGAGGAACAATCCTCACCTTCAAATGATTTTGGCGCCAAAATGGGTACACACAATTGGGTAGATATCTTGGAGGGTTTGGTTTGCATTAATTGCAATTGGAAGGTTGTGGAGGCTAGGGGGGACATGGAGTGGGAGAAGGTGAGAAAAAGTGGAGTAGGAGGGGGCTGTTTGCAGGGCAAGTGGAAAGGGTGAGGGATGGTTTGACTTATGTTGACTGGGTGGGATTATTTGAAACGGGGGTATAATTTTGGTGGTGGGCTTGGGATGAATGGGCTGGTGAGTTGGATTAGGGGTGGTTTTTGGGTGGGCTGTGTTTGTGGACCAGGTTTGGTTTATGGTTTATGATAACACAAGGGTCTATTTGTTTTAAGTATATAACCACAAGGACCATTTATGTAATTTTGAAAAATATAGGGACCTGCTGTGTAACTTTCCAAAATTTACCATAGGGATCATATATGTCACATGTGAATAATATAAGGACCAAAATTATAATTTTCCAAAATTTGAAACCTCGAGGACCAAAATTGTCATTTTTCAAACTTGAGGGGTTAAACTTGCTATTTTGTGAAAAACTTTTATCCAAGGACCAATATTGAACATTTTGAATTTCCAAGGACTAAAATTGATTTTTCATCCAAAAATATCCCACCAGGGACCAATTCTATCATTTTCTGAAACTCCAGGGACTGAAGTTGTAAATTTTCAAAACTTTTCCAATTTTTCACCAAAGGAGAAAATATGACAACTTATGATTGTAAAAGGACTTTGGTGATAATTTTCCATATTTTGAATGACTAGGGACTAATTTTGTAATTTTATGAAAGTTGGAGGACTGAAACTGCCAATTATGCAAACTTTGGACGTTTTTCATCTGTTTTTACTCTTTTTGCATCTAAAACATATAAAACACAATTTTGAAATATTTTTAGTATTTTGATGCATTTTTGAGTGTTTTGTATGTTTTGCAGTTCAGATTTTACCAAAAATGATGAGTGTTTGAGCACTCATCAATCCCGCACACTAAACTATTGCTAGTCCCTAGCAATAAACTATTTTGAAAACTTGATGGATTTTAAACTCTTTACCAAAAGCCATCACTTCTGGAGTAGCCAGGTGTAAGAACTGTGGCACACCTGATAACCGTGTGATTTTGAGCAAACCACCAGCTGTCAACGAATTTGATTAGTCTTTACCAAAAGCCTTTTGCTTCTGGACTAGCCAATTCTTGATGGAATAGTCAACTCTTGCTTCATATTTGGAAACAATTTCAGGGGTCTCATCTCTCAGTTGTTCATCATCTTGAACAGAATATGTTTGTAAAATGATGGACATAATATCAGTAGACAGAACTGCTTCGAAGAGAGAATCATTTAAGTTTTCCAAAACATTGATTTGCTCAAAAGATTCATTAGCCTTCTTTATCTGGGATTTGTGATCATTGACGAAGTCAGCTGTTTCTTTCAAAAATGCTTGTTCAAAATGAATTACTCGAGCATGGATCTTATAAATTTGAGGAGCAAATTCACTTTCAAGAATCTTTTTAAGCTGTAAATGAACCGTGGAATTTCAATTGATCTCATTTAGTCTTATTTTAGACTCTAAAGTCGTTTTAAGTTGCCCAAGTCTGGTTTTAAGATCATCAAGATATCCCCTTTCAGCACTTGTGTTAAAAGTATTGTTTGAGGACAACTATTCCATGTCTGAAAGCGATTTGGAAGCAACTACCTTTTTTGAGAATGGTCGTTTTATGGAAAACACTAATGGTTCATTTTGCGGAACAAAAGTAATTCCAGAAAGTTTGTTCAATTTGTTGTTATCAGTCGGTTTCAAATCCTTTTGTTTCATTTTAGTAATGCTCTCTTCGACAAGTTCCATCGTTTGCACAGAATCCCGAACGACGGGAGGATCATGTTTGGTGTAAATAACATTACCATTATACAAAACATTCTGTTCTTCCTGAGCTTTCTTGAGATTACAAGGATTGTTGTTACCAAGAGCCATTTTGTGTTTCGTATGGTAAATCGGATTAGTATGATTTGAAATCATTTTCATTGTTTAACTTGACTGACCCGACTTAACCACTAATTCTTCTAGATGTGCAATCTTGTGTTCTGACTCTATGATTTCATCCAAAAGTTTATCTTCTTTTTTTGCAAAGTCCTTTTTCAACTCATCCCGTTCTTTTTCAAGATTGGTATAAGCTGATTTTTGTTTTGAAAGTTGGTTTGTTAACTCAGAAATTTTTTGTTTTAAAGAGTTAATGGTTTTTGTTGAACCTATTTCAAGAGTATCAAACTTGTTTTTCCATTCCCTATCTTTAACAAGTAACTTCTTATAACCAATTTCAAATTCTGACTCACGTTTTTTTTCAATTTGAAAACTTTTTGAATTTTCCTTGTATCTTTCAAGCTCAGTGGTCAATTTTTCATTCGCGACCTTAACTTCGCGATTGACCATTTTAACTTTCTCAATTTCAATACCACAATTGTTCAATAATGATTCAAATAAAGCACGTGTTTCCTCGTCATTCTCAACATGCTGTGAAACGAAGCCTCCATTATGATTCACATCTGGAGTTGCTTAAGGAGTATTGCTACTACTTGGCGTGTCCAGGTATGTATCATAAGTGGGTGCTAACTTCTCAGAATGTTGTTCCTCATGAGGAGACATATCAAATATATCATTATTATGACATGTGTTGAAGTTTGATACCTCAGATGGTGCATTGGTGTCATAAACAGGAAGTGTGTTAGAATCCGTGTCATACTTAGCTTCCTGAAGATTCATTATGAATACGCAGTTCGCATCGATATAGTATTTATCTTCCATGTCATCCATAAGAGCCATAAAATTATGTTCCTCTGCATTCAATTGAAACCCTGCATTTTCTTTCTGTGCCAACAGCAATGCTTTCTGCAAATACTCTGGATCTTTCTTGTTTGGCTTAATAGGACAGTTTCTTGCCATATGACCTACACCTTGGCAGTTGAAACACTTTTCCGGATTACACTGATTCACATTTCCATAATTCCCAACAACTGGAGCTGCCACATTCCTATTCTGGTTACCCATTACCTGATTACCAACATTCTGACCCCTCTGATTTCCAGCAAACTGACCCATCTGATTCCCTGCATACTGACCATACTGATTCCCTGCATACTGACCCAACTGATTCTGCATATCCTAATTACCCATGTGAAATCCAGTAGCATATCCCTGCTGATTCCCTATAACTCCAACCATTTGGCCTCCATTGCCTATATTGAAACTTGGCTGAGCAATCTGCTTGTTGCGAGTGTTCGATGAAATCCTTTGGTTGTTGTTAGTTGGTGTAGAATAGCGTCCTTGGAATGCCTTTGTCAGAAAAGCAAACGCTTGTGTCAAGGCTGCAGTAGCTTCATCATTGTCAGTGAATTCTGGTTCTTGGAATTATGGGTATTGTTGTTGTGGAATAACATGTTGTTGTGGGTAGAATTGTTGTTGGTAGACAGGTGTTGGTTGTTGAATGTATGATTGTTGCATTTAGTTATGAGTTGAAGATGATGATGGTTGTTGTTGTGTGTTCACTGGTAAAGGTGTTGGTGTATTAGCCATTAATGCTAGAGGATCATGCTTTTTAGCAAGTAATTCAACCCTTACTTCATTAGCTTCATATTGATTTTGCTTCAAGAAGTCATACAACTGATCATAAGTCACTTCATGCAAATTCTTTGTCTGATAAACAATAGTGACGTATCTTACCCATTCTGGTTGTAACTAATTCAGAAAATTGGTGTTGTTCGCAATATTTGTCTGGCTCAGGTTGTGTCTTGATAAATCATTCATGATCTGACAGAACCTGTGGTAGTATGACTCTATGGATTCACCAGGAACTGAAGTAAACTTGAGAAGTTCCTTAAGCAATTGTGTTTCCATTTCCTGTTTCCCGATGTCTATCCCATACATTAACCTCTTGACTCCTTCCTAGACTGCATGAGCACTTACTTCACTATCAACAGTAGCATAAGTAGTTTCAGGTAAACCAAGAACCACGAGATGAAATGCCTGATCATCAGCTGCAATCTGTTGTCTGTCTTCCTCAGTGTACTCAGTCTCATTCTTATCTCTATAGAATGGTTGTACTGGGGGGGGGGGGGGGTTTCCATTTGGATCACCAGGGTCTAGTACTTGTCTTGGTTTGAAGGGTCCTTCCACAATGAATTTGATGAGAAGTTTTCCATTTGGTTTGCTCTTAAGATAGCACATCATACGACTAGCCCATTGTGAGTATTCACCTTTTGACTGCATGGGAGGTCGGTTTACGGCACCGGCAGCATGAATATCTTGTTGTATTGCCATGGATTGACTTCTAAGTGAAAAGTTGTTCTTAGGATCTTTTGAAAGATAACAAAGGTTGTTGTTGTAGATTAGATGGTTTTGGTGAAGTTGAAAATTCGTTCACGGTTGATTTTAGTGATTTCGTATTTTCCCTCCAAAAATTGAATTTGAAAATTTTATCTTCCAAAAATTGAAAATCACTATGAAATTCAATTCTAATGTTACCAGAAAAATTTGAGTTTTAAAAATGTTGACGCCAAATTTTACCGAAAAAAATTGAATTTTGGCCTAAAAATTTGAAATTTTGGTCAAAATTTTCAACGTTATACCAAAATTTAAATCTCGTGTAAAAATTGAACGTTTAGTCTCCCCTAGAAAATAAACTTTACTCAAATTTTCCCGCCAAAAAACTCTTTTTTTTTAATTTATATTATTTTTTATTTTTTTTTACTAACTCGGTAAAGGTTGTTTCTAACTCGGTACAATTTGAAGATCTTACTCGATACAGTTACTATTATTTCTAACTCGGTAAACTTTGAACCTTACTCGGTAACTGCTTGCAAACTCGATAAGATTGTTACTCGGTAAATCTTGTCTAACTCGAAACTGCTCTAACTCGATACTGTCTCTAACTCGATAACCTAATGAAATTTCGGCAGCGTTTCATTTAGTAAAACCCAAGTGAAATCCTTACTCGATAAACGATAAGGTGATTTAGTAAACTCGCTAAAATGGCTTACTCGCCGAAATGATTAACTCGATACAAAGTATAGTAAACTTGGTAAAACCTAACTCGATAAAACCTAACTCGATGAACAGTAACTCGATAAAACCTAACTTGATAAAACCTAACTCGATAAAACCTGTTTCAAACTCGGTAAAACGCCGGATGAACAGTAACCTGATCCAATAATAAGCCTTCAAACCTCGTTTTTTCCACCAAATCTAACCTAAAACAACCTATATTATCCCTAGGCGATTGATACCACTTGTAGGACCATAGAACAACCTTAATCACTAAAGAATGAAGCCTAAATCTAAGAGAGAAAGTAAGTAGAGAGAGAGAGAGTGAGAGGGAACTCTAGTGTGTGAAATGAAGAAACTATGTTATTACTAAGAGAACCAACCTCTTCTATGAGGATTACAAGAGTATTTATAGTGGTTGTCTAGGGCTTCACATATCTTTGACATGATTACATAACTAGCCCTTAGACTTTATAAAATCATGAAAACATTAGTAAAACTTCATCATAATAATATTCTAAAGTAACCTATTACATAATATTAATGACTGCCACTTTCTATAAATAAAATATGATCCTAACACATTATTTGTTACATCGCTATTTAGTTCCATTAAATTCTTTCCTTATACCTCGATTTATTACATACAGGACATTCGTGTTGGTCTTTGTACCCTTTTCTGTACAACATACAATCATTTGGGCATGCATGTATTCATTCCACTTACAATCCCATCGGACACGTTAGTTTTTTTGCTTGATATGTTGAAACAGGCAGCTCATTATCTTCAGAGAACATTTCGTGTAACAACTCTAAAAGGTGGTGAAGCTTTTGTCGCTCCAACCATTTTTCGCTTTTATGTCCAATAGTTTCACCACTATAGAAAGTATGGTGAACTTCTTACATCCGCTATACAATGGTTTTTCTACATCGACATCAATGTCTGAAACAAATGTGTGGCGTCTAATAATCTTAGGATCGGTAATGCACACATTATTTCTACACTCTTTACAAGGCCAAGAAATTTTTGTTTCTCCTGTCTTTTCTCGATGATCCTCATCGCATTTAATAAATTCAGACAGTCTTTTCATGTATTCAGGGGTAAAACGTCCTATCTTGTGCATCCATGTACTACGATCCATCTAAAATATATAAAGAAAGAAAAGTTAGTATATTCTAATATTAGTTTTGCATAGATAAGATTACAAGTGTTATAAATTGTGCCTAGTTGACGACATTGATTCAATCAAAGGTATGATCAATAGAAAGTAACATCTATTAAATTAATTTGGGCATTATATTGCATGTCATTACTAGGGATGTTAGTCGGGTTTACCCGGTCTGGTCCAGGTCAATTCAGGTTGAGGCTAAAAGAACATACCCGAACCCGACCCTATTTAAGACGCGGGTTAGTCGGGTTGACCCGAATTGACCCAAGAAAACCGACCCGAATAGTCTTAATCGGGTTCAACAAAATAAGCCTAAACAACACTTTAAAATTTGTCGCCTTTCAAATTGTTTAAAGACAAAAATATACCATTGGTGCCTAAACTTTCCTAAAAGCATCGCCTGGGCCCTACACTTGGGATTTTAGTCACCGTGAGTCCAAAACTTGGGGTTTTCAGGCCGACTGTGTCCCTTTGACCGTAATACTCAGTCAACTTCTGTTATTTTCCCCCGTGTGTCTTGCACATGAGAGCAAAATGGTCATTTCATCGTTTTGGTTAATTATTATGGTGGTACAACCTTTGGGACGAATGGTGTATTAAATCAAAAAGTTGAATCATCACTACCACCACCCTCTCTTTATCTCTTTTTTATGCTTCCTTATCTAAAATTCTGTTTCTCTCTCTAAAATTAACACCATCATTATTCTCATGGTAAGATATCTGTGCATCGCGATGCAATGGCTATATGAAAATGGTAGTACTGTACTATATTATCCCGATGAAGCGTGTAAAAGCTTTGACAAATTTTGTATAACCTTAGTTATGGAGTACTGTATTATTTTAGTTCAAGCGTCAAAAGTATATATGATTGTTAGCTAGATAGGTTTGTACAATAGGTTTAGTTAATGTTATTTCTTACTAAAAGGGTATTTTAAAAAAAAGACATTAATTGAGGTAGTTAATCATATGTAATGTCATTGATTGTTCACTTTGCTTTGAGCCTTGTATTGCTTAAAATTCATATTTTTGCACTAAATGAAAAGAGATGGTTATCCCAATTATATGTGTTGTGCATAAATTGATTGTACCTTTTGCTTTAAGCCTTGTATTGCTTAAAATTAAGATTTTTAAGAGAGAGAGAGAGAGAGAGAGAGAGAGAGAGAGAGTCATCACTTTTTTATATGTAGTATAGATATGTCTTTTACCAGTAAACTAGAGGTAGCAATTGGTTAAACATGAGTGTAATCGGTTAAATATCTAGTAAGAAATGGGTTTAGTACTCTAGTTGTGTCTCTTTATAATTTAGTTGTGTCTCTAGAAAGTGCAATTATATAATAATTACCCAGCGGGTCTAGCGGGTGAAAAAAAATCTTAACTTTTTTTTTCACGTTTTCCATCTTTTACTTCTAAAAAAAAAAAAAAAAAAAAAAAAAAAAAAGAAAAAAAAAAAAAAACTTGTCGACCGGAACAAAACCTATCTAAACATGACCCATTTAGACCTATGCTTTTAGAAGACTCATCTAGACTGAGACACATATAAACCTAAACCCATCTAGACCCATGACCCAATCCACCTATTTTGTCACGTTTACAGCACTAGGATGTCTACTCCCCCTACTTTTTACCAGCGAGACAGGTTTTTTTTAACCACTCTTTATTAAGGAGTTTTTGTAGACTTTTTATGTAGTGGTGTTGAAATGATCTGTGATGATCCATATCACACACACACACACACACACACACACACACACACATATATATATATATATATATATATATATATATATATATATATATATATATATATATATATATATATATATATATATATATATTTGAGTGAAACAATTTTGTAAAGGGAGGTGATATTTCTACGAAAACTTTTGATTCATCCACATAAATTTCATTTTATTTTACTTTTATGCCTTCCCAATTAATTAAACCAATTTTCTTCACAATTTAACCAGCTAGGCATTCAGACCCGTGCGATGCACATGGGCTCGATCTAAATGTTCATAGTCATGAAAGCCCGTGCAATGCACATGGGCTGTATAGAAGTTTTCAATGTTTAATACACGTCTTTTATTTTTGTCATTTTATATTCGAGATGTATTTTTGTCATTATATATATAAGTTGTCGTGGTAGCATACATTTTGTAAGCATGATACGTATTTAAAATAGTTTATTGACATGTAATCTTTTAAGATGTATTTTTTACGTAATATTTTTTTCTATTTATTTTGGTATTGACTCTGTCGTTTTTTATTGGAACTAACTAATATTAATACATCCCCGTGCGATGCACATGGGCTGTATAGAAGTTTTCATAGATTTAAAATACGTGCGATGCACATGGGCTGTATAGAAGTTTTCATAGCGTAATATTCGACATTTATTTTCGTCATTTTATATTTAAGTTGTCATGGTGTCACACATTTGCTAAGTTTTATATGTATATAAAATACTTTATTGAGTTGCACATTGGCTGTATATAAGTTCTTATAGCGTAATCTTCGACACTTATTTTCGTCATTATATATCTAAGTTGTGATGGTATCACATTTCCAAGCATGTCACACATTTAAAATAGTTTATTGACATTAAAAGAGTATATGTGAAAAGATTTTTTTCAAGATATTACATTGAAAAGAGTCTCTTCACATGTAATATTTTAATATGTATAAGTTACATAAATTATTTTAAATATGAAGCGGTGACATTAATGTTGGAGACCTTTTATATTCATCCCCATGCGATGCACACAGGTTTGGACTGCCTCAGGACCCATGCGATGCACACAGGTTGGATCTAATTGTTTTTTTCGTAATGTTCGGGACTAATTTTCGGTTCATGTTTGAAACTCTCATTTTTTGTGAGAGACAAACTTCGTTGTTCAAATAAATTACATTATTAAAAGCGAACTATAAAACAAATTTCCTTTTTAACAAAACTATAAAAACATAAAACATTAAAGTAATTAATATATTCAAGAGTATAAATTATAATTTGTATAATAAATTATAGTTCGTATAGTAAAATATTGCATGTTTAATTTGTAACGTACTATTAATATGAATGCTAAGTGTTTATCTATATTGACACCGATAGCCATGGCATTGTTCTTGTTGTTGTTCATTAGCATTTTGCATGTTTTGTTCTTGATACAATTTTCGTGACTTCTCGATCTCTTTCTTTAATGTGAAGAGATTTTTTTGTAAAATGTTATATTTAAATGAGGCTTTTCATATGTAATCTTTTAATATGAGTAAGCTACATAAATAATTTTTTAATTAATGCATTATTACAACATTTTTTCATAAACTATAATATCGAATTTGGAGCATTCGTTAGTAACTCACTCTAAGTATTTACAGTATGATGACATGAATCACATGATATCAAACTCAAATGAATAATGCTTACCTCGTGATAGGTGTAGGATATATAACATTTGAAATAAAATTTTTTTCTCCTTTATATATTTTTTCGATTTAGAAGATACTTATTGTTATGATGATCGTGTGAAGATATTTTTATTATATACTACCATTTTTAATATGTAACATCGACATAATTTACACAGTCATACCAAATATCAAAGTCACGCAATAGTCCAAGACATTTAATTAAGAAAGTGACATTAACACACCGCAAGATAAAAAACTACATTAAGAGCAAAAATATTGAAATGCACCAACAAAGTGTAGTAATAATTTTTGACTAAAAATTGAATGCTCGTCAAATAAACTTACTAACGAATCAATGGTATTAGCCTGTTTAGCGGCATTACATGAAGCAAAATATTGCATGTGTAATTTGTAACGTACTATTAATATGAATGCTAAGTATTCATCCCACCGGTGGCCGTGGAATTGTTCTCGTTGTTGTTGTTGTTGTTGTTGTTGTTGTTGTTGTTGTTGTTGTTGTTGTTGTTGTTGTTCATTAGTCTTTTGCATGTTTTGTTCTTGATACAATTTTGTGACTTCTCGATCTCTTTCTTTAATGCTTCTTGACGCGCTACAAAAAACAATTAGATATAGTTGATCATTAGTAACTTAAATACAGTTAATCAATATATTGCATTTTCGATCAAAGTAAAAATATTCGTACATGTTCCACTTAATTTTAAGACAACGATGTGTAGGATCTCTTAAACCATTAGAGAAGATGATGTTACTACCAAACCTCCTAAGCACCATCTTTATTTCCTACATTCTTACACACACAAAACACACATAAAATTTGCATAAAATAACATAAATCGATATGCTAAATAAGTAAGACGATATGATGCTTACTTTACCACCATAATAAGTTGTAGCCCAATGTGCACGCGGTGTGGAGGAAGTTGTGGTTTGTTGTGTGTAATTTTTGACACATTATATAGTTGATAAAATATTTGTAACTCATAGACGGGAAGGTAAAAAGACTAACCACTAATTGGTGTGTTTAATTTATCCATTCATGGTATTTTTGGTTTGTATCCTTTGAGGTTTAGAGATGGCTTGAAACATGTTGTACCGTACAAACTTTTGTGCATGATTTCTCATGCAAAACATACTGTACCGTACAAACTTTTGTGCACAATGCCTCTTGCGCATTAAATTAAGCACTCGAATCTTTAGATAGTATAGAAGATATACTTTTCATGTTGCTTAAACTACCTTGTACCGTATTACAATTTGTGGACAAATCCTCTTGCACATTAAATTAAGTCATCCAATATTGTGTAATTGATATACTTTTGATGTTGCTTCACACTACCTTGTACCGTACAAATTTTGTCAATTACTTGAATCACTAATCTTATGTACTTACCCTTATGCATGACTATTAAATCAATGTACTAACACATGAAGCCTCCACATTTCACTTTTAATTCTTGGGACATTTATTATGACCCCTTTACATTTATAAGGTTACTTAAGCTTTATATAATACGAGGCATGCAGAACCCGTGCTACGCACGGGCTAAGAATCTAATTGTTAATCGTGTATTCTTTCTATATATTGGCGAGTATATACTTAATTATTGTTTAGTATGTTATATAAAATGTTTAACTTTCTTGTATAAAAATTTAAAAGTGTTTGATGTTGTTTTGCTTTTGTGGTGTTATATTTTATATATTGGCTTTTGGTTAATAAATTGTGATGGCTTTATTTCTTTTGGCCTATTACTTATTTGCATGATAAAAAAATGGCTTTATTGTTTTTGTTCTATTACTTAGCCTTACAATACTTGTTCATTATATGGTTTTTGCATGGTAATATGAAGCACACGAGGTTTATCTAATTGGTCATAATTTAATGTGCGTTAAATATTTTCTTTATTATGTTTGTAAGTTAACGTTTGTGTAATAATGTAGATATAATAATGCCACATAAACTATATAAAAATCGTTACAAACCTTTTTAGCTTCATCTCATTTTATTGTACAACTAATTTTATTGAAAATTAACATTGAAGTCTAACTAATATTAATAAATTTTATCAATAAACTCAATTCTAAATAGCTAACTAAATGAATATTAACTAACACACTATTAATAATTCCTAAAACCTTTGGACTCAACTATTATGTCTTAAACTTATATTTTTTAATTTACAAATGGGTTTGAGCAAAAATTATGTATTTTTTTTAATATTTAGTATTCAAGTTGCATGATTAAATAAACTAATCATGCTAAAAAGTATCATTTAACCATTTAAATGTTACTTTACATAAATGCTCGTGCACATTTTCTTTAATCAAATCGCACATGTGAGCTAAATCAATAGAAAACACACATAAATTACTTGTATATGAAAATGTATTAATGTAGTACATATATCTATATATATTGCATTCGGTTAAATCATCAATTATTCTTGCAACCTTTTCAACTTCATCTTAATCCATAACCGACTTTTAATTTTATACTAATTACTAAATTTCATGTGATAAATTCCGGCAAGCCTTGCACTTCCATCTCGATGTTGTATATACTTTACATTAAATGCACCGGTTTTGTTTTTCGATAAAAGTTTGAACTTTTGCTTATGTTTAAAACTCAACTTTTTTATTTGATATTATAATTTACAAACGAATTTAAGTCAAAATTATGTATTTTTTCCTTTCTATTCATTACTCAACGCGATATTTTTAATATGTCGTATTTTGCTATTATAGCAAACTCATTTAATGGGCGTAAATATTGGTTTCTCACTGATGATTCTACATATAGAAAAAGAAAACACTTTGCGATGCGCGGACCTTTTTCTTTTTAATAATAATTCAATTGCACACGATAAATTCATTCTAATATTTCTCAAAAAGCATTCGAAAGTAACTACTTACATAAATTAATCACGCTAAAAAATATCATTTAACCATTTAAATGTTACTTTACATACATGCTCGTGCACATTTTCTTGAATCAATTCGCACATGTGAGCTACATCAATAGAAAATGCACATATCTATATATATGCTTATCTATAACAATCACCTAAATATGTAAGAAACAAAGAAAATAGTTGGTATCCCAATCTTTGGTTCCATTTATCTGAGCATGCATGATCTTGTGTGATTTTCATGGTACCTGCGTATGATAACTAAATTAAGAAAAAAAAAGACCAAGTTAATTACAAAGATCTAAAAGATGTGTGAATCATCTCCAAAATGTTGCAAAAGAGAATTTACATACCGCTACCAACAATCAAAGATCTAAAAGATGTGTGAATCATCTACAAATGTACATACTAAAGGTGATTTTGGCCGGTTTATATAGGCATGAATTAGGTTAAATCATTAATTATACTTGCAAACTTTCGCAACCCTTGCACTTCATCTAACCGACTTTTAATTCTATACTAAATGTTATGTGGTCAATTCGGGCAACACTTGCACTTCATCTCCTTTCATGATTGTATAGTTATTATGAGGCTGCATTGAATTCCGAGCATTAGCTATCTTGTACTCTATGCCACTACTAAACGACTCCAACTTGTTTCTAACTCTAAAAACTCTATCATCATAACTCCACATTAAATTTAGGGACTGAATCTTATAGTATTATAGATAAGATTAATTAAACCAATGTGCATCCTCGTCTATTCCACTCCCAGCCTTACCGGCCATTGCGTTCACCATCATTGCTCTTGTTTTTATGAGTTAATAACTGCAAGACTTCCAATTTTGCCTTGTTGTTACGAATTCTTCAAGTATCATGTCACAATCAACATATCGAATTTATATATGAAATAAATAGATCTATGTTATTTTTTATTATTATTTTATTTTATTTTTTTTGTTGTTGTTGTTGTTAGATAATTTTGATTAAAAGTATCCAAGAACACGGGTAATTGCAAATCAGAAGGCATGTTTCAAGTGAAAGTGGGGATAGGGGTTGATTAGGTTTGTTTGTGTAATTGTTATTTTATTTTTGTTTGGTTCTTTTAAATATTTGTCTACCTTTGCTTATATTCTTTATACATTTGTTGTTTTCTGGTACTAAAATATGAAAGTCAAAGTTGTGTTGGATAAGATACAATGTATCTTGGATAAGAAACTCTTGCAAGTGGCTGCAAGTTGGAGATTGTTGCTGTCATCCATGATGTCATATGGGTCATAAACATGCCTATAAAAGGCACAGGAACTTGGCTCATTTCTCATCCCATTCTCACTTCTCATTCTTTCTTGATATCTTTCTCCTAGTAGTTCTTGTGTAATAGAAGAGAGTTTAGTATTTCCTAGTTACAATAGATAAAAAATTGCATTATCCTTGTAACTAGAGAGAAGGTGTAACTCCTAGTTTACATAGTGAAACGTATCTTTCCTTACCCGTGGTTTTTACCTTTTTGGGGTTTTCCACGTTATATCCGTGTGTCATCTTTTATTATATTTCATATTTTAGTTGCGGGTTTGCTTCAGTTCGGTATCACTTTCTCAACAAGTGGTATCAGAGCTAAGGTTGGGTGTGTGTATAATTATTTATCGTATGCTTTGTGGTTGCCACTTTTAAGTGGACCCTCCACATCAAAAGATAAATAAGATTATACTCACTCAAAAGGTGTTCGTTACTATTATTAACTAATAATAGTTTTGTCGAAAAGTAGATTGTGATTGTAGCAATGGCGGCGAAATTTGAAATTGAAAAATTCAATGGGAATAATTTCTCGTCGTGGAACTTAAAGATGAGGGCTATCCTTAGAAAGGATAAATGTTTAGAGGCCGTTGAAGAAAGGCCAGCTGAGGTCACGGATGATAGTAAATGGGACGAGATGGACGGAAATGCTATTGCAAATCTTCATTTAGCGCTAGCAGATGGAGTTTTGTCAAGCATAGAGGAGAAGAAGACTGCGTAGGAGATTTGGGATCATCTTGCTCGATTTTACGAGGCAAGATCGCTCCACAATAAAATATTTCTCAAGAGGAAACTTTATGCTTTTCGCATGATGGAATCTACTTTAGTGACTGAGCACGTAATAACCTGAATACTCTATTTTCTCAGCTCACGTCTTTGATTTGTAAAATAGAGCCACAAGAACGTGTTGAAATTCTACTTCAAAGTCTACCTGACTCATATGCCTAACTCATAATCAACTTAACCAGTAATGTTCTTTCGGACTATCTAGTCTTCGATGATGTTGCAACCGCTATTCTGGAAGAAGAAAATAGGTGCAACAATAGGGAGGACAGACAGGCCAGTTCAAGACAGGTGGAGGCATTGGTGGTAAAGAGTGGGAGGTCAATAGAACCTGGCTCCAGTGGGAGTGACAATCATGGTGAGTCTAGAACAGGAAAGAAGAAGAATTTTAAATGCTTCAAATGTGGCAAGCAGGGTCACATGAGGAAAGATTGTAGGAGTTTAAGAAACTCTAATCCTCAAGGAAATATCGCTAGCACTTCAGAAGATGATAAAGCTCTGTGTTGTGAAGCAGCGGTTGCAAATGAAGGCAGGAAAAGATTTGCAGATGTATGGTTGTTCGATACGGGAGCAACTTTTCATATGACCACAAGAAGATAATGGTTTCATCAATATAAACCTATCTCTGGAGGCAGATCTATGTACAATTGCAATGATAAAAAACTAAAGATCATTGGAATTAGAGGTATCATGGTGAAGGTGCATGATGGTATAGTTTGTACTATTCGGACTGTGCGACACGTGGAGGGGCTGAAAAAGAATCTTTTGTCTCTAGGATAATTGGATGATCTTGGTTGTAAGGTTGAAATACAAAACAAGATCTTGAAAATTATAAAAGACGCGCTTGTACTTATGAAAGATGAAAAGGTGGTTGCAAACTTATACCAACTGAAAGGAGAGATAGTTGAGGGGGAGGAAGCATCTGTTGCTTCACATAATCCAAGTCATATGTAACACCCCCAAAATACCGCAGCGGAAGACTGTGTCATAGGGGTGCTACTTCATAATACAAAGAACAAGGTATAGAAAACGAACTCTAAATGAGACGTTTTGAAAAGTGACAATTCGATTAATAAATTCCGAAATACAAACTTGAGTTCCATAATACAATACATAAGAGTTTTAAGACAAATCGAATGGTAAAGATAAAAGCATAAGTCTTCAAAACATGCCAAGTGACTCTATGCTCCATGCAACAGCTTATCATCTTACAGACCTGAGACAAACATGCTAAAGTGTCAACACAATGGTTGGTGAGTTCATAGAATTTGTCTTAAAATAATTGAAAAGCCTTAAGAGAATGTTCGCACAGCAAAGGCATCGTGAATCCACTCAGTTGCAATTCCCGCCATAAGAGACTTGCAACCTGTGTGTTCACAACCCACTGCTAACATATATTGTATGAATAAGACATGTACAAGTTCATCAAGACAATTTAAGCAATTAGAAGTGAGTCTCTACTTCATCTCCGAAGACCTCACTTTTATGATGTATCCAACATTCGCAAATGTTAGGATGTATCAAAGACAACTGGGAGTCAATTCCCAAAGACAACTGGGAGCCACTTCCCAAAGACAACTGGGAGTCAATTCCCAAAGACAACTACTAGTCAATAAATAGAATAACGCAATTAAGTATAATGCAGTCATGTATGTAAGCAATCAAGTATAACACAGTCAAGTATAGACGTTTTGAGTATTTGTACAAGTAAACAAGTAGTTGAGCATGTGTCTCCCCCAAAGAGTTAAGACAAATATGAAAAGAGTAGGGGCTATGACTCACTTTTAGCTTAAGTGATGTGAAATGAAAGTGGTAGTCGAATCGCGAAAGTCACTAAGAGCAGCCTATAATAGAACGTTGCGACTTAGGTTTGGAGTAACGTCTAAGAATACGAAGAATTGCCCATATATGTCTTGCATAATGTTCATGATGTAGTACTTAGTATATAGCGTAAGTCTTTGAATATAAATGGTTTATGAAACATGTATAAGTTGTATATCTCTTACTACCGTTCGGGCCGACATAATTCAGAAGTCATGGAGTAAACGTTCGAGGAGCCAGGACACTTTAACTCGTAAATCCACAACTCATCTCGACGGCTTACTTAATAAACTCCTCACATGAGGCTCCCTACTATTGTAGTATTTGATAACAAATGTATAAGTTTTAATCCGAAAAGTTACATGTCCAATATTTGAATAAACTTAGGAAAGTTTATTAGTACATGAAGATTGTTATTAGGGGTAGTTTCATAAGTCTTATATGACCATTTTCTCTTTGTAATATCTCATGGTTCCTTTTGAAGTGAAGTAGATCCAAATTGTTTGTTCAAGTTATCGCCTAATTCCTTGTTTCATGTTTACGCCTAAGTAAGCTTATATGGTCATTTAGTCATGGCTTCGCCGTGACCTTGGTCATTTTTCCATGGTCTTGAGACTCAACCTTGGCTTTAGCCATGGTTGTGGTCTTGGCTTTAGGTCATTAGACCTCTTGGTCTTAGTAAATGATAACTATAATATAGTGACTTTGGTCTAAAATGGGCTGTTAAGATTTTGAAGAAATTTATCACTCGGAAAGCATTTTCAGGGCTTGAGCTTCTTTGGTCCTGAACGAAAACGTCGTTCCGGACAACTTTCGTGTTTTAACTTTTTGATGAATCGGACCAGAAGGGTGACTTTAAAAAGCTAAATTTGATCAGAATGCTATTTAGGCAGTTTTGCTGTTTTGGTTTCGCTAACTTCTTATGGCCATAACTTTTGACTCGGGTACTCGTTTTGGGTGATTCAAATTGCTATGTTTTCCTTGTTAAGTCCTCTTTAACATTAAGTAAGTGTCAAATATCAAAGTTATACTATTTTGGTCGTGGTTCTCCATAAAAATCACTAGTTTGCTTGTTTACTTGTCATAAGTTAACATATGTATACTAATACTTGTGTTATCCATTTTTAAACATCATGAACACAATAACAAGAACATATATAGCATGAAAGGAACACAAAGAGCATGTAAATGATAATTAAGCAAGAAAATGTGTTAGGGTTTGCTTACAACTTTTGGCCTTAATGAAAAGGGAAACTAGGACAAGAACTAGGACTTTGATTGAATAAGCTTTCTTCCTTTGCAACCTATGGTAAACCGAGGTTATTTGAAGATTATAACGACGCCTTCTTGAAGTCCAAAGCTATTTGAAGATTATAACAACGTCTTTTTGGAGACTTTAAAGTTATAACAACTTTTTTTAGAAAATTTCCAAGATTGAAGATCAAACACTAGTTTTCTTTCAAAAACTAGTTAACTTTCTTACAAAATATAAGAAAAGTGCCTTAGGTTTTAGGACTTGAAGGTTATAAGAAGGTGTGGTGCAAGTTTTCTATGTGTTATTAGTTGGCTATTTATAGGATGAGAAAAATAGTTAACCATATATTGGGTTAGAATGTAACCATGGTTAATTTAGACACTTGTAAACATCCTAGAGATCAATGGTCAAGATCAAGCCTCCAAAATGGTGACTCCCCCCCTAAATGGCGGTTCAAAGGTGATAAGGGTGACTAGATGATGAGTCTTGGTGTTATCTTGCTTAGTTTGTGCATTTTGACTCCGTAAAAAGCTAACCGTAAATGATTAAGCCTCAAAACGTAAAACCGGGTATCGTAAAAATATGAAACTTGAAAGTATTGTTAAACATGTCAATATAGTCCATAATAAAATATAAAATGAGTGGTAGGATCTATCGGGTGCTAAAACCCTGCTAAAAACTGGAAACACGGGTCTAAAACGCGCAATTCGCGTAAAACGCTGAACTGAAAAACGTAAAATTCCAAAACTTTTGGAATTGTCATAAAATGATAGAAAATCATATTTCTATTGTTTATAATGTTTTATGGATATACCGGGATGCCGGAAGGACGTTTAAACCTAAAAGTAAATCTCGGACACGGCTTTGTGATTTTTGCAGAAATGATCCGACGAGCGTCAAACTCTCGGATTATCGTTAAAATAGTTTAACTTACGAGAATATGAAATAAAAATTTCTGAGATGAATAGTAAAAAGTGAATAGTAAAATTTCCCGGGAATAGTAATTAATCTGAAAATGCGAATTGTTACATCATAGAGTTGTAGTGACATGGCATCAGAAGCTTGGACATATGTCAGAACAAGAAATGATGATTCTTGTTGAGAGGAAGTTAATTCCTGGCCTGACAAAGGTTTCTTTACCTTTCTGTGAGCATTGTGTTATCAGCAAACAACATCTCCTAAAACTCATGACATTAAATTTTAGAAGTGTCTTTGTTCTAGAATTGGTTCACTGATGTATGGAAGGCACCGGTTTTATCCCTGGGAGGAGCAAAGTATTTTGTATCCTTCATTGATGATTATTCTAGGAGATGTTGGGTATACCCAATCAAGAAGAAGTCGGATGTGTTTGAAGTTTTCAAGGTTTACAAAGCGTGGGTTGAACTTGATTTTGGGAAGAAGATCAAGTGTTTAAGGACAAATAATGGAGGTGAATATACAGGTGATGAATTTGATTCCTTTTGCAGGCAAGAAGGAATCAAAAGGCAGTTCACTATAGCATACACACCTCAACAAAACAGAGTGGCAGAGCGGATGAACAGAACCTTGTTAGAAAGAGCAAGAGCAATGTTAGCAACTGCAAGCTTGGAAAAATCATTCTGAGCAGAAGCAGTCAATACCGCCTGTTATGTGATAAATCGGTCACCTTCAACTTCACTTGAGTTGAAGACACTGATGGAGATGTGGACGGGAAAGCCGGTCAACTATTCAGACTTTCATATATTTGGAAGTCCGGTGTGCGTGATGTACAATTCTCAAGAAACTGCAAAGCTAGATCCTAAATCCAAAAAATGTTTATTCTTGGGGTACGCTGATGGAGTAAAAGGGTATCTGATGAGGCGAAAAGTGTACCGCTTTTAAGGGGTCATTTAAGCCCGAATTCGAGATTATTTGATGAATTATTGCCCTAAATCGTTCCTTTTGTCATTTTAGGTACTTTGGGAGAGAAATCTGGAAAATGAAGCATTTTGGACGTTTTTGGAGCATAAAAGTGAAGAAAACGGCAAAGTCTCAATTTCCTTGCTGGGAATAGTACCTGACGGCGTCAAGGTTCAACAAGTGACGGCGTCAAGAGTTACAAAAGAGGTGGAGGTGGAACTTAGTGTGCAACTTTGAGGGAAAAAACCCTAGACGAATTTTAACAGCTTTTCAATGGTTTCAACCCCTTGATTCTTCCATGTTCAATTGAAGATAAGTACTTATTCAAATCATTCAATATGTCTATGTGTTGTGTGATTATATCTTACGCTTGTATTCTCTTTAACATGCTAGGCTAGATTTTTATTGTGTTTGCTTAGATGTAGTGAAACCTAGATGTTGATTATGGGTTGATTGTTTGTTTATAATTGTTACGGATGATTGTATTCGATGTTAGGCTTAAGAAAACTGGCAGACTTCCATTGGTAACTTGCTTGAACGTCTTAAGAAACATGATCGGAGGTGTACTACGATTTTTGGTTGTATTTAATGCGTAAGAGAATTCTAATGATCCCATGTTAGGAGCTTCTAACGGCTTGACATAGGAGTGAAGTAGGATCTTATAGAGTTAGGGAATATTGTACACGGCCCTACGACTAGTATTAAGGAATATGACCCATCATCCATGCAATTGTAACGAGCTAATCTACCTGTAAAAGATATCTAGGGAGTAATGAAATCTAAGTAAACACAACTTTCCTCATTATTGTTTCCACTACATTAGTATAATAGTTTAATTTTCATTTCTTTTATTTTATTTTGATTGCATTAGTAGTTAATTGGGTTAGTTGGCTAGCAACTAATTCCGCCCACTCCTTCAAAACCCGGGATTTTACTTGTTTTCTATAAAATATAAAAATACAAAAAGAATCATCCCTCATCTCTAGACTTAGTTTAGTAGGCTTTCTAATCCTAGCGACACTATTCCTGAGTTGAACGATCCATCCCCCGGTATTTGTCACTATACTATACTACAACGATCAGGTACACTTCCTGGTGGGGGTTGTAAGCTTCTCAAGATCCCTTGAGAGGTAAAACCTGTTGCGAGGGCGCAATTCCCACGTATCAAGTTTTTGGCGCCGCGGCTCGGGGAATAGTTATTGTCTAGGTTAGAATTTCTTTTTATTAGGTCTACTTGCTAGATTCCTTTCTAGTAAGATTTTTATTTTTATTTTTAGGTTTTTTTTAGTCTATCTTTTCTTTGTAACCTTGTTCGTAAAAACCTTTCCATTGACTATTCCGTTAGCCACTATGGAGAACGCGAATCCACCATATTACCAACCACGTAATTCACCCACTCCAAATGACATCTTGATGTTTAAACAACATGAAGATGAACCTATCTATGATGCATGGGCTCGTTTTAAATATTTACTCCGAAAAGTCCCTCATTATAATTTCGATCTGTGGTCCCAAATTGAAATATTTTATCATCATGTCGACCACTATACCAAAATGGACATTGACCATGCCGCAGATAGCGACCTTTGGGGATTAAGTGCTGAAGAAGCATGGGAAGCCATAGAGAATTGTGTCATACTCGCCTAAAAGATTGACAACCCAACAAACGTTGTTACTGATCAATTGATCGCAAGTTTGAGGGAACAAGCAAGAAGTTTGTTTGGGGATAATAAGCCCATTGATTAGATACCCAGGTGCACGGAGTGGTTTGATTTCACCATAATACAAGATGAACACATAGGTAATCTAGATACAATGGAAGACGAGGTGAATAACATAAGCCCACTCAGTGATCCACAAGTCCTACCATCATTTGATGCGTACACACCTCCCTTGACTTACCCGGAAGAAGTAGAAGAGACTATAGGAACCCTAATAGATGTAGAACCCTTTGACCAAGCACAACTAGAGAATATAGGTTTTGACACTTGTAGTGATGACTTTTCTTTTAGTTATAAGGAAGTTCCTAGTTTTGATGAACCGGAGCCCCAGCCAAAACCGTTACCTAATCTTCCATCCTTGGATGAAAATTTAGGAATTGAAATAGGTTCTGATCCACCCATCATACTATATAGTCCGGGTAGTCTTAGGATAAAGGTAGTGGACTCTAAGCCTTGTAGAAAGGAAGCCAATATAGGAGTGGAAAATGACCTTACATGCTTACATCACCCATTTATGATTGATCACAAAAAACATTATGGGTTTAAACCGGGTTTATTAGGTCAAGATGGATTCCCAACTAGGAGTCTCTCGAAGTTGATAGAAGATGATCCCTTTCTAAGAGAAAATTTTAATCCAACCACTAACCTAATTCAATTAGGTAAGGTTATGATGATAGGAGCACTGCCCTTTGAGCATATAATTCATCCACCACTCTTTCCTCACGTGGCATATTTCCACCCTTGATAACGCTCAAATTTAACATATTTTTAGTCACGTTATTGTTTGATTTATGAGTGGAAATTGGTCATATTTGTATATATTTGTTACTTAATCGTGGAAAAGTGTTTATACATGCAAATATAGCCAAAAGCAGGTAAAAATGATTAAAAGACGAAGAAATGAAGTGGACATGCATTTTTGGAGAGTTTCGAGAGGATCAAGGAAGAAAGAAACGTTGCATGAACAAAAGGATTTGATAAAGACAAGTTTACTACACGAAATTATCAAGGAAATATCAAGTTCTAATGGACAAAGTCATGCCACGAAGAAAAATATTGCATGCAACATAAAACGACGAAGAAAAGACATGAAAACATGTTCAGACTTAATCCAACCGATCAGTTGCAACCCGCAATCGGATCGGCTGGATATGTGCTAGAATTGACCATCCAATCGGATGGCTAGAAACCGATCGGTTGGTGGTAACTGAAGTTACAAGTTTTGCATTAATTGGCAAATTTACTCCCCATAATCATTTGTGGCTGATCATTGTTGCTTATTTACTGAGGAGGGACGTTTTTACTTGAAGCATAAGTGTCATTAAGCTATATAATGAGCACTTAGGACCTAGAGATACTTGTACCACCATTATCCAACTTAGTATTACACAAAATCTTGTTAGCTTATCTTATATTGCCTGAAAGTTTACTAAGTGTTGTAAAAACGTCCAGAACGTGTTGAGTTAAAGTCTCAAGTATTGGTTCGAGTGTGGAGTTGTTTACTTACATTGGTGAGCAATTGGAGGAGTGTGGTTGCTATAGTTCCACAAGTTTACTCATTGTAATTTTCAAGACTTGGTACACCTTGATACTTATAATGAGCAATTGTTACTTTAAGTTTTATGAAAGTTTTCTTATTTACTTGTGTTTTAATATGATTGCTATGGAGTAATTTGTGATATACTTGTGTATATGATGTGATTGATTAATGGAGTATTATCTTATGAAAAAGGTGATGCATGAAAACATATCTATTTTTATGAGTTTGTTGATATAACATCTTTTCTTGCTTAATTTGTCGGTAAAAACAATTTCTTGAAAAATAGGTCCGAAAGGATTTTCAACTTGTTTTTATTTCAAAATATTAATACACCAAATTAGTATGGAATAGGATGCTTGACAACCATCTTATTTACTATTTAAAATAGATTTGAGACGATTTTATCACGAAAAAGGACCAAAAGGATTCGTAGGAATTCATAAGAAAAGAATTGATTTTCTAAACAACCATGTGTTTACAGGATTGTCATACTAATTTGATATGTCCGAAAGGAGTCGTTTAGGTGATAGAATTCTTAGTAGTAGTGAAAATATGACATACATCATAGATTGTATAACTACTCATTTTTAGTTGCGCATCATAACAAGTTTTACACCAAACTTCGTACTCAAATTGTTACGATACTCCTAATTACCAATCAAGGAATTATACACAAGTATATGTTTAGTTTTTATTGAGTTTCTTTTAAATTAAGATTTTACATAAATTTGGATTGACAACCCTTATTTAACAAACGTTTTTCTAATTACTAAAACCACCAAATCCCTTGGGACGATCTCGACTTACCCACCTTTATTACACCGGACGAGTATACTTGCTCGTATGTGCTAGATAATAATTGGATAATTCGTGTTTATAAATTTTAAAACTTGTACTAACAAAACGCACATCAAGTTTTTGGCGCCGCTGCCGGGGATTTGATTAATTTTCTTAGTTTTTAGTAATTAATTTGTTTGAAATTTGTGAAATTTTAAAGTTTTTAGAATAAAAAGTAAAAAAAAAATTGGTTTTTTGACCAACCGAATCGGATGGGTAACCAACCGATCGGTTGGTGGTCACGGTAAAAATTATTGGATTCTGTTTTTTTTAGTAACTAATTTTTATTTTACTGTTTTTAGTTAATTAGTTTTAATAATTATATAGTTAATGTTAGTTTTTAATAGTTTTAAGTTGCAATTATTAGTCATTTTAATGTTTTAGAAGTTTTAATTTCAATTAATGATTTAGTAATTCTTAAAGACATCTTAATTAATGCTTTTATTGTTTTTAATCTCATAATTAAAGTTTTATTAGTTTTATAAAAAAAAAAAAAAAAAAAAAATTAGTGTAAAAACTCCAACCGATTCGGTTGCGGGTTCCAACCGATGTAGTCATTTGTGCTAACCGATTCGGTTGGGTTAGAAACCGATCGGTTGGGCATCTCGGTAAAATTTTAGACATTTTTAATTTTTAGCTTATTTTCTATTCTTAGTGTTTTATTTAGTTAATTTACTTGTTTTTATTTCATATTAAGAGTTTATTTGATTATAACTAACCCTCATGCTAATGATTTGGATTTTTTTTTATGGTTATGTTATAGTTAGTAAGTGCTTAAGTTGAAATGGAGAGTTTGAGCCAAATTTCTGCGTATTTGAAAGACTTGGAAGATATGTTCAAGGATTCCGGTGATTCCTTGAAAAAGTTGGAGAGTATGTTGGAAAAAGCAAAGTTGGATTTGGAAGGAGAGAAAGTTGTTTGTGACAATGTTGTTTATTTGCCACATGAAATGTGTTATCCAAAGAAGGAGAAGGAGAGAAAAGTTGTTGTTTTCACTAGAGCACCACCTAAGAATATGATGCTCCATACATGAGGTATTCTACACCTTGTGCGTTGGAAGGAGTTAAAACGTGGGATGCGGAATTGAATATGGAATATGGAGACAATTACATTTCGAAAGAAATGCTTGACAAACTTGGTTTTGTTAGGCTTGATTATGGAAGTTATGGTAAGAAGGAAGTGAAAGGAGTTAGAGTGAATATTCATGGTCATATCTTTAAAGTTGATTTTGTTGTTTTGGAGTATACTAATGAAAATGAACCGGAAGTGATTTTTGGTAGAGACTTCTTAGTGAATACCAAGTGTAGTTTGGATTTTGCATTTGGGGAGTTGAAAATTAACATAAGTGATTTGGAAGTAGGGAAGAGTGTGAATGATATGCTTGTTGATGTTTGTGAAGGAATGGAAATTATGAAGGAAGGAACGGATGAAGTTTGTAAGATGGGTAAAGCTAACCGAAACAAAACACCATTGAACAAATTAACCCAACCCTCCACCCAAAAAGAAAACAAATCATCATCATCATCATCATCGAAAGCACCACCTAGTTCACCAAAAAGTACCAAACCTTTAACCAAAGAGCAAACACAAGCTATTTTGGAAAATTTTGAAGCAAAAATTAGTGAATTGATGGAAAACAAACCGGTCATTGAATTGTTAAGGAATTATATGGAGTACAAGAAGAAGTTTGATGGAGTTATGTTGGCAAAGTCTAAGTTGGAGGATAATAGTTTTGATGAAGTAGAGGAGAGAAGGATAATTGAGAATGGGCTCCCAAAGAAAATGAATGATCCCGGAAATTTTGTTTTACCGGTTAAAATTAATGGGACAACTCCTTTATATGCATTAGCCGATACGGGTTCTAGTGTGAGTATTATGCCTTATCCATTGTATCATAAGTTAGGATTAAGAGACCCTACACCTAACAATTCTAAACTAACTATGGCGGATAATTCTAAGGCAAAAGCAATGGGAGAAGTAAGAAATGTGAGAGTTCAAATTGGTTATCAAGCATTCTTGGCGGATTTTCTTGTGTTGGATGTTGCGGTTGATAAGGAACTACCTTTGTTATTAGGTAGACCATTTTTAAGAACTTGTGGTGCTATAATAGATATGGGAAAAGGTACCATGACAATTGATGATGGAGTTCTTAAGAATACTTACTATCCAAAGCCTAGAGGGGGTAGTAATGGAGATGATAATGATGAGGACCAAGAGGAGGATTACCTTGGTTGCTTTGAAGTAGGAAGGGATGAAAATGGTAGACCAAAGTTTGGTCCATGCGCACCTAGTTTCTTTGATATTGAAGATGAAATGGAAAGAGCTCTAGCAATGGAGGCTTTCTTTAATCCTTTTAAAAATATTTTTGTGTTTAACAAGTTGACAGATTTTCTTGGATCTTTACCGGTCCAATTGAAGAATTTGGAATGGGGTTCCGAAGGACATAGCATTTACAAAAGAGAAGAAGGAGATGGTGATTGGCATTGCAAATTTGATATCACATGTCCTAGTGGAAGGAACTTTGCAAGAACTTTCAAAACTCAAAAGACTACTAGGAAGTTGGCAAACAAGTATCGTGGAGAAGACATTCTTAGGAATGAATATTTCTATGGATGAAGAAGAATGATCACAAGAATAAAGCACATCTTGTGCTAGTTTGTTTGTTTCGTACTTTTATTTTTCATGCATTTTATTTCATGTTTTTAAGTTTTATGCATTTCATGTTTGAATGAGACTATCTATTTGTTTAGTTATCTATCTATTTGTTTATCTATTTATCTTTTTATCTAGTTTTAATTTTTATTTTTTAGAGTTTAAGTTATGTTTTAGTTTTAAGTTTAGAAGTAGAAGTAGATGACCAAAATTTTTGGTAGACAAAGTGTGTTGGAATACAAGTTAATAAGTTTGAGAAAAGATAAAAAAGCTACTAGCACTTGTGTCAAGTTTAGTAGTGAAGAAAAACTTTGAAAAATCAATTTCATACCAAACCGATTCGGATGGATTCACAACTGATCGGATGGAGTTGAGTATATAAGCCAAAATTTTTAAAAACTTAAGAAAAACACATACACACAATCCACCAAAAATTGGGGTTAAAAATTCGACCATAAGAAGTTGTTAGAAGGTTACAGGAGTGATAATTAATCATCAATGGCATCAAGTCAAGTAAGTTATATCATTAATTTAGTTTTAATTCGGATGATTGAAATTAGGTCACGAATTAGGTATTTTTGAATTAGTTCGAATTGAGATGTAATATTTTGGGGATAAGTGATTAGATGATAAGAGAAGGTATTGCAAAAAGAATTAGATCAATTGGTTAAGTTTTGAGTAAGAATTTATTGATTGAATTTTCGGATTGAATTGGGTTTAATCTTTGGAGCTAGTTTATTTGCAATTGATGAATCCCAGAAGTTATATGATTGATAATTAGTGATGTTAGGTTATTGCATTGTTGATTAGAACACTGTTTGGAAGATTTTAGTAGATGATGTTCTTGGTTTTTATAGAATCATTGGGTTGATGATTGGAAATGTTAGGAATGATTGTTAGGAGAGTTTGGATGTTTAGAAGTACTCAAGAATGGGAGATTACAAGTTAGAAAGAAGTTCGGATTGATTGGGAAATGTTTAGGATGGATTGAAGATGAAGTTAGTTTGCAGAAAACTCCAACCGAATCGGTTGCGAGTTGCAGCCGATCGGTTGGAAGTGTGCCAAAGTGCAGCCGATTCGGTTGGACCTCAAACCGATCAGTTGGTCGCCTCGGAAAAATTTTTGACAATTTTTTAAAATGTGTTTTCTAGTTTCTAAATTGATTGGTATTAGTTCTTATACTTATATACTAACATAATTTGAGATTTCTTTCAGGGAAATTTTGAAAGATTCAGACGAAATCCGATTGTTAATAAGTATTTGAAAAGGAACGAGAGGAAGAGGATTACTTTCAGTTTGAAACCGGAGTCTAATGAGAATGTTAAGTTTTCTCATGTGCAAAACAAAGATGAGAAGAATGCGTATAGAGAAAGTCTTTCAAAACTTCAAGAGAGGAAGATTGCTAAGCCTAGGTTGATTGATTGGGAATTGCTTGAGGAGTATGAATGTGAAGATCAATTAAGGAGCATGATGACTATGGTTTATATGTATCCTGGTGATGGAGATAGATTTGAAGATTATTCATGGGAAAGAGCTTTTAGTATTCGTGAAGATGTTTACAAGGAATGGTGTTTGGAGTTCTTTTCTACGTTCTACTTTGATAGAAAGGTAAATGATGTTCTTGGAGATGTTTGTGTTTGGTTTAGATTGTGTGGTCGCGAACATGCTTTATCTTTGCCAAAATTTGCAGTTGCACTTGGTTTGTATGAGGAGAGTGAGATTCAACATAGGTTGTTTGGACCACATTTTGTGAGTTTAGCTAGAGGTAATGATCAATACATGGGTATTGATGAATATTGGAATAGAATTGGTGATCCAACTTGTCTTAGGAGAAATGCTTCTAGGATTAGGAATCCATTGTTGAAGGTTTTACAAAAGTTGATTTCTTGGGGATTGATACATAGGAGTGGTGGACAAGACAAGTGTAGTCAACCGGACCTATGGGTGATGAAGTTGTTAGAGGAAGACAAGAATGGGAATGTGGCATGGATTATTGCCGAGTATCTTTCAAAGAGAGCACCGGGGATTAAGAAACAAAGTGATGTTTGTGGAGGTCATTATGTGACCATGTTGGCTAAAAATCTTGGGTATTTTAATGATGAGGAGTTGAGGAAGTGTAGAGTGAGATTAGAGAGTGAGTTTTGGGATGCTTTTAGTTTTGGGAAAGCATTGGATAGGATTAACAAGACTTTGGGACCTTGGACCGAACCAAGTGTGGGGGCTCAATCCGGAGCTTATGCGGGAGCGCCTTCACAACCTCAAATGGGGAGTTTTCCGGGTAGTACCCAAAGTAGTTTTGATTCAGGATGGGGTGATTGGAACCGTGAATTAAATGCTATTGAGTGTAGGGATGTTTGGAGAGATTCAATGCAAATGAGGAATAATTACAACTATGATTATTCCATGCCTATGATCCAACATTTGGCATAAGATGCCAATTATGAGGTACCTCCCTACAACCCACCAAATGTTCCACCATACCCTTTACCGTATTCTCCATATCCTGGACCATACCCCTATCCTTATCCTGGTTATTCACCATTCCCCGAGCCATATCCTCCATACGGTAGACTTCCCGAGTATGGTAGTTCAGGTGTTAATGTGGGTGGACCAAGTTTTAATCCTGGAGGATCTAGTTATGATGTTGGTGGTTCCTCATCAAGAGCTGGAAAGAAGAAGAGACGAGTGGTAGACGAGGACGATGAAGAAGATGTTGATGAGGATGAAGAGGAAAGTGAGGACGAGTTCATTCGTTCTGATGTGAGTTATTGATGGTGACGCTTGATCACATGATTATGGTTGGTTTTAAAAAAAACAATTATGTGTCGAACAATTTCTATTTCTATTATCTTTAACTATTTCTTGTAGGATTTATTGTGTAACATAATTTTCTATTTATTTGGTTTAGATATGTTTTTGTTTGTGTTTGTTTGGTTGTTTCGTATATTTTCCGCAGGAGTTTTATTACGGAAGCATATAGTTGATCAACTTTTGGAGTCGGTAAACTCCTTTGCTTATTATGATTAAATATGCATGTTGCGTATTTAACTCCGGTATTTTCTAAATTTTTCCATTTCCTTTACTTTGAAGTTATTTTATTTTTATTACATTGAGGACAATGCAAAACTTAAGTGTGGGGGAAGGAAGAAAATAGAAAAATTGCATTATTTTTAAATTTTTGATTTTCAAATTTTTGTTTTAGAGTCGTGAACTTTAGTAACTAGTAGTAGTTCGCCCTTCATATTTTAGTTAAAATAAGGTTGATTTCATGGTATATAATAATGATATTTTTGGAGAATAAATTCAAGTTTTAAAGAGCAATTTGTCTCGGAATTGATAACATTTGCTAGCACAATTTTATACCCTTATTACTTTAAATTGTGAGGAATAGTTTTTTTTTATGAGAATAGTATTTCTTATACTATTTACATATTTCATGATGAGTGTGCTGGTGGTTGTGTTAATTCTAGAACTTGTACTTGTTATGCATTACGGTTAAAATCATTTTCGAATGATAAGGATATATTCATATGATAAGAGGCAAACTTAGGAATAAAACCAAATGGCCATCCGTTTACAAAATAATTTTTGCTAACCACATTGGTTAGTTATCCTCGTATTTGGAACCTATTTGTTAGCGTTCATCTTTAGCGCTAGATACCCTTAGTTACACCCTTTGAGCCATTCTTTTCATTTTGTTTAATCCAGAAAAATACAAAAAGATTTTACACTTTAAACCTTAGCCTAACCCTTGTCAAAGTCTAAATGGTGGATTGCTAGTTGCTTGGTTGTTGGTTAGTTTTTGATGATTATTAGTTAGCCACACTTCACAATTCATGTGTGTGTCATTCCAACAAAGATGAAGGTGCGTAACTTCGTGTTTGGTATTTTTTTTGGTGTATGCTTATACGAAGTGTGGGGGAGGTGATGTAAAAAAAAAAGAAAAAGAAAAAGAAAAAGTCATCGCAACTATAAGGTGACAAATATAGCCAATGTGTTATATTATTATGAATAAAGAAAGTCATGAGATATGTTGTTAGCCGATGTGCTAAGTTTGAAGAATATTTTATAGTGAATCAATGTATCAACATGTGGAGTCGAGGAGGAGAAAGATTGTAACTATTATCATTTTTGGGTTTGTGGATTATTTGAGATTAGCAACTATAGGACTTAGACTTTGATTTTATTTTTTCTTTTAAAACCAATTTCATAAATATTCCCATGCCTTATCCTTACCTTTTTGACTTAGTGTAATTATTTTGCACGAATGTTTATAAAACCCTTAGCCTAAACATTACAACCTGAATAAAAGACCTCTTTGATGAATTATTCTATTGTTTTGATACTTGTACAAGCCTATGGTAAGAAACATTAATCATGATTGTGCAATGAGTGATCTATTAATCATTACACATATTGAGTGATGAGTGAATTTCAAATTATTTTCGTGAGGTGCTTAGAATTCTTATCAAGCTCTTTATTTACTTGATTGAGTTCAAATAAGATATTTGCACAATTACCATTAAATTCAATTTTTTTTTTATTAAGATTTGCTCGAGGGCGAGCAAAGCTCAAGTGTGGGGGATTTGGTAACGCTCAAATTTAACATATTTTTAGTCGTGTTATTGTTTGATTTATGAGTGGAAATTGGTCATATTTGTATATATTTGTTACTTAATCGTGGAAAAGTGTTTATACATGCAAATATAGCCAAAAGCAGGTAAAAATGATTAAAAGACGAAGAAATGAAGTGGACATGCAATTTTGGAGAGTTTCGAGAGGATCAAGGAAGAAATAAACGTTGCATGAACAAAAGGATTTGATAAAGACAAGTTTACTACACGAAATTATCTAGGAAATATCAAGTTCTAATGGACAAAGTCATGCCACGAAGAAAAATATTGCATGCAACGTAAAACGACGAAGAAAAGACATGAAAATATGTTCAGACTTAATCCAACCGATCGGTTGCAACCCGCAACCAGATCGGCTGGATATGTGCCAGAATTGACCATCCGATCGGATGGCTAGAAACCGATCGGTTGATGGTAACTGAAGTTTCAAGTTTTGCATTAATTGGCGAATTTACTCCCCATAATCATTTGTGGCTGATCATTGTTGCTTATTTACTGAGGAGGGACGTTTTTACTTGAAGCATAAGTGTCATTAAGCTATATAATGAGCACTTAGGACCTAGAGATACTTGTACCACCATTATCTAACTTAGTATTACACCAAATCTTGTTAGCTTATCTTATATTGCCTGAAAGTTTACTAAGTGTTGTAAAAACGTCCAGAACGTGTTGAGTTAAAGTCTCAAACATTGGTTCGAGTGTGGAGTTGTTTACTTACATTGGTGAGCAATTGGAGGAGTGTGGTTGCTATAGTTCCACAAGCATTGTAATTTTCAAGACTAGGTATACCTTGATACTTATAATGAACAATTGTTACTTTAAGTTTTATGAAAGTTTTCTTATTTACTTGTGTTTTAATATGATTGCTATGGAGTAATTTGTGATATACTTGTGTATATGATGCGATTGGTTAATGGAGTATTATCTTATGAAAAAGGTGATGCATGAAAACATATCTATTTTTATGAGTTTGTTGATATAACATCTTTTCTTGCTTAATTTGTCGGTAAAAACAATTTCTTGAAAAATAGGTCCGAAAGGATTTTCAACTTGTTTTTATTCCAAAATATTAATACACCAAATTAGTATGGAATAGGATGCTTGACAACCATCTTATTTACTTGTTAAAATAGATTTGAGACGATTTCATCACGAAAAAGGACCGAAAGGATTCGTAAGAATTCATAAGAAAAGAATTGATTTTCTAAACAACCATGTGTTTACAGTAGGGATGAGCATATCGAACCGATTCCCGTAACCGAACCGGAACCGTACTGGTACCGAACCGAAACCGTACCGAGTCCCGATATATGGTACGGTACGGGACTACTAAATAAGGCCAAAAAAAATTCGGGACCTTTCGGGTTCGGGACGGGATTTATTCGGGAAATCCCGTTTGTGTACCGAAATTATAATAGTCCATGTTTTTTAGGACTACTAAATAAGGCCAAAAAAATCCCGTTTGTTCCATGCATGATGCAACAACAGACATAGGCAAACAATCTTTGAATTGCATATAACAGCATATGATCTATATGTTGTGATAAGACTTAAGCTTCTAGAGCTGTTTGAAAGAAACCATCAAATTTACCAATATGCAGCACTTCGTAAAAGATTATTTCGATTACTAATAAATTATTTTCGTCGAAAAACATAGTTGTCCCGTACCTTACCATATACCGGGACTCGGTACGGTTTCGGTCCGATACCGGTACGGTTCCGGTTCGGTTACGGGAATCGGTTCGATATACTCATCCCTAGTTGTGTTGTAAGTTAACCATCTCTACTCATGTTATTATTCATAAATCATCTATTATACTATCTTTGTTTCAAAAGTTCGTTAACTTTCTAACAAAACCAAAACATATATAGTTGTGTTGTAAGTTAATGATCTCTACTGGTATTGTTGCTCTTAAATTTTCTATTATACCATCTTTGTTTCAAATATTTGTTACTAGTAACTTTTTAAGAGAACAATATGTTTATCGTTAAAAAAACCAAGGCACAACAGATGTGAATTTTTGGCTCTTCCTCAACATGCTTTAACAAAAAACGGGAATAACCCGATATGTACCGATTTCCCGGTCCTGTGTACCGGTACCGGTACCGGAATCCCATTCGGTACGGTACCGGTACACACTTTTCATGCCCGGGAAAAAAACGGGAGCTTCAATTCGGTACGGTTCGGTACGGGATTGGTACCGAGCTCATCTCTAGTTTACAGGATTGTCATACTAATTTGATATGTCTGAAAGGAGTCATTTAGGTGATAGAATTCTTAGTAGTAGTGAAAACATGACATACATCATAGATTGTATAACTACCCATTTTTAGTTGCGCATCATAACAAGTTTTACACCAAACTTCGTACTCAAATTGTTACGATACTCCTAATTGCCAATCAAGGAATTATACACAAGTATATGTTTAGTTTTTATTGAGTTTCTTTTAAATTATGATTTTACATAAATTTGGATTGACAACCCTTATTTAACAAACGTTTTTCTAATTACTAAAACCACCAAATCCCTTGGGACGATCTCGACTTACTCACCTTTATTACACCGGACGAGTATACTTGCTCGTATGTGCTAGATAATAATTGGATAATTCGTGTTTATAAATTTTAAAAATTGTACTAACAAAACGCACATCAACCCCGAGGGTGTGTATCGCTACTATCACCCGCACTTAATCCTAAGTGTAGGGAAAACTTCTCTTATTTCCGTTAAATAAGGGTAGAGTCAGGCTCGTGACTCGAACAAAAACAAGCGCTTCTTGGTAGGCAACCCATGTTTTATTTGTTTTATTTTTATTTGATGTTATTTGTTTCTGTATGCATATTTTATTATTATTGTTGGCAGATCATGTTTCAAACTAAATTGTGAAAATGCTTTATTTTGTTGTTTAACTTCGTCTTAACTTCATATAAAGGTATTTTGCAAAAGCTAAGTGTAAGGGAAAACCCCAAATTTGTTTATAAGAACAAAAATGATCATGATTCGCCACAATATTAAATAAACATGTATATTAGTAATTGTTAGAGTCAAATGCTTGTATCGAGTCATAATGATGTTTTGCAGGATTTTCAAGGAAGTAGGACATAAGTTTTTCCAGAAATTTTCCGGAAACTTAACATAAGGATTTCTGCAGGTCACTTCTGACGGCGTCAGGGTTTAACACCTGACGGCGTCACGTGTAAAATTTTAGAAATTTTGCGAGTTTTGTTTTTCTAACGGAGTCTTAAATGTTTTTGTTGATTCTTTAGTTTTATAAACTCCAAGAAATCTGCAAACATTCATTCCACAAGCATTATATCCTTGTATATATAGATTGCCGCAGATTTTACGCGAGGTTGCCTTGATTGTTTTCTAAGGTTTAACAGGTTATATATGACAAGAAGATGATTTATATTTCTGGAAGGGAAGCTTTGAACGTTCATTTTCTTAGAGGAAGATCTAACCTTGTTAACACACTATCCACACCGAACGAATCAGGGGAGTATTTGTTTTCATTCTTTTACCTATTTACTTTTACATCCTTTAATTGAACATTGGGGACAATGTTCATCCTAAGTGTAAGGGGAGGTAAATGATGATACCTTATAGGATACTATTGCACTTGAGTTTATTTGTTCGATGGTAGGTGTGTAATAAAACTAAGAGAAATACTTGTTAGTGTAATTTTAGCGCCAAATTTAAAATTTTTTACAACATTTAGGATTGAAACTTTAGCCTTAGCAAGCGTCTCATGGATAGGAGTTGTATGACTAGCACAAAACCGTACCATTCAGAAAAATTTTCCACCCAAATATGTAAGGTTCGCCTTTAGATTTGATACGAAAAGCATTTATTATCGGTGCTTATAAGTGTATCGGTAGCATTTAGATTCTAGAACTTGCGTTAGTGATGCATCCCGAGACCGCTAGTGAGACTACATTCGTGTAGTAGGATTTACAACATGATAAGAGGCATTAGGATCACCATTGTGTTAAACCCGTATCATAATTACTTGACCATTTAAGTCATATCACTTGACTAGTAAAGTCAATTAATTTTCCCACACCTTAGCGTTGTACTCATTTTTAGTACACGATACCCCTAGTACACCGCTCCGAGCCTATCTTTTCGTTTCTAACTTTAAATATCTTACTTAAAGGAAGAATTTGTTACAACCCACCTAAATGTGCAACCAAATCGCCTTAGCCTTCCGTGTATGTACTCATTTTTAGTGCATTATTGTTATTTGTTTAAACCCTTAGTTAATTGTCTAATTGATTACATGGTTGCTAAGTCGAGTCATATCTTGTACATATTGTTTTGGGATGATTGGGACTCATGGGTAAAGTACTTGTGTTATGGAGTAATGGGGAAGAACACCAAATTTACACCCCATATGCGCGTTAATCTTAAAAGTACTCCAAGTGTTTTGATTATCTTGATTCGAGTCATTAGATTAGTTTATTGTAAAGTATGTAAAAATTCAAGTGTAAGGGGAATGTACATTCCCTATGATGTATTATTTTTGATGGTAGGGTAAAAGTGTATGAAAAAAAAAAAAAAAAAAAAAAAAAAAAAAGTAAGAGAAAGAAAAAAAACATACAGACTACCATCCCGTTTCATTTTATGTTTTTGTTATTTTTGATTCATTAGCTTAAGTCGAGTCGAGTCTTTACTTAGCAACGCCATATTGTACATGTAACCAAGATGATTAACTCACCACCAGTAAATATTGACTTTATCCAACAAAATCGTGTTTTCCATATCCCTACACCTAACGTTATAACCCTTTAAAAGACCTCTTTGATAGTTTATCCTAGGTGCTTACGCCAAGTGGTGGAGGTTTGATCCTTTCCCAAGCCTATGGTAATCTATTTGCTATGACAGGTAGTGAGAGATGTTTTCCATTTCCAAATTGTGATATGTACTTTATTACACCCGAGAGGTGTGAGTATCTAAACACTATTTGTGAGGTGCTAGTGTATGACCTCCGTGCTTGCTTTTGGTTTTTAGTGGAACGATTATTTGCTGTAATTACTTTTATATTTGTGTTAAATGACCCCCTAACTTGTATTTTGATTAGAATAAAAGCGCATTTGCTTGAGGACAAGCAAATCTCAAGTGTAAGGGTATTTGATGAGGCGAAAAGTGTACCGCTTTTAAGGGGTCATTTAAGCATGAATTCGAGATTATTTGATCAATTATTGCCCTAAATCATTCCTTTTGTCATTTTAGGTACTTTTGGAGAGAAATCTGGAAAAAGAAATATTTTGGACGTTTTTGGAGCATAAAAGTGAAGAAAACGGCAAAGTCTCAATTTCCTTGTTGGGAACAGTACCTGAAGGCGTCAAGGTTCTACAAGTGACGGCGTCAAGAGTTACAAAAGAGGTGGAGGTGGAACTTAGTGTGCAACTTTGAGGGAAAAAACCCTAGACGAATTTTAACAGCTTTTCAAGGGCTTCAACCCCTTGATTCTTCAATGTTCAATTAAAGATAAGTACTTATTCAAATCATTCAATATGTCTATGTGTTGTGTGATTATATCTTATGCTTGTCTTCTCTTTAACATGCTAGGCTAGATTTTTATTGTGCTTGCTTAGATGTAGTGAAACCTAGATGTTGATTATGGGTTGATTGTTTGTTTATAATTGTTACGGATGATTGTATTCGATGTTAGGCTTAAGAAAACTGGCAGACTTCCATTGGTGACTTGCTTGAACATCGTAAGAAACATGATCGGAGGTGTACTACGATTTTTGGTTGTATTTAATGCGTAAGAGAATTCTAATGATCCCATGTTAAGAGCTTCTAACGGCTCGACATAGGAGTGAAGTAGGATCTTATAGAGTTAGGGAATATTGTACACAACCCTACAACTAGTATTAAGGAATATGACCCGTCATCCATGCAATTGTAACAAGCTAATCAACCTGTAAAAGATATCTAGGGAGTAATGAAATCTAAGTAAACACAACTTTCCTCATTATTGTTTCCACCACATTAGTATAATAGTTTAATTTTCATTTCTTTTATTTTATTTTGATTGCATTAGTAGTTAATTGGGTTAGTTGGCTAGCAACTAATTCCACCCGCTCCTTCAAAACCCAAGATTTTACTTGCTTTCTATAAAATATAAAAATACAAAAAGAATCATCCCTCACCTGTAGACCTAGTTTAGTAGGCTTTGTAATCCTAGTGACACTATTCCTGAGTTGAACGATCAATCCCCCGGTACTTGTCACTATACTATACTACAACGATCTGGTACACTGCCTGGTGGGGGTTGTAAGCTTCTCAAGTTCCCTTGAGAGGTAAAACCTGTTGCGAGGGTGCAATTCCCACGTACCAGTATCGCTTGTGGGACCTCACTGCCCACAAAGTCGTCGTCAGTAGAGATGTTGTCTTTATAGAAGACAAAGTTCAAGAGAATGAAGAAGATGATAGCACTACAAGTGAAACTACATCAATACAGGTGGAAAAGCAGTCTCAGTCGAGTGATTCTTCTGAAGCCATACCAGAGCACAAGGTGAATGAGACAACTGAGTCTCAAGCTCCAACGACTCGTACTCTTAATCATGAAAGAAAACGGCCGGTGTGGCACTCGGATTATGTTATGGAGGGAAATGTTGCATACTATCTTCTTACAGAGGAAGGAGGGCCGTCAACTCTTCAAGAAGCACTAAATAATTCAGATGCTTCGTTCTAGAGGGAAGTAATGTAAGAATAAATTGAAGCTCTTCATAAGAATAAAACGTGGAAACTGATGCCACTACCAGAAGGTAGAAAACCCATTGGAAACAAATGGGTATATAAGATCAAGAGGAACGGTGATGACCAGGTGAAGAGGTATTGTGCAAGATTGGTAGTCAAAGGATTTGCTCAGAAAGAGGGAGTCGACTTCAATGAAATATTTTCCCCTGTGGTTCGAATGACAACTGTTCGAGTGGTTCTGGCAATGTGTGCTACGTATGATTTACATCTAGAGTAGCTAGATGTGAAAACTGCATTTCTTCATGGAAATCTTGAGGTAGAAATTTACATGCTCCAACCAGAAGTTTTTAAACAAAAAGAAAAAGAGAACTTGGTTTGCAGGATAAACAAATCTCTGTACGGTTTAAAGCAGGTGCCACGGTATTGGTACAAGAGATTTGATTCTTTCATCATTGGCCTTGGATATAACAGACTACACGCAGACCCTTGTGCATATTACAAGAGGTTTGGAGACAATGATTTTGTCATCTTGCTGTTATATGTTGACGACATGTTGTTGGGTCACTGAATTCCCCAATCTTCCTTTAACTAGGATTTGAACATAAAATAACCTAAGTGTAAACACTTGCAAGCCACTGAGTGATTAGTAACTCAGTGAGTCATCTTCAGGATGCTTAGAACGAGCCTATGAAGAAAGGTTCACCATTCAATGAGGCTGAGGCGTGGGAATTGCACCAGGCTTTACCTCTCGAGGGGTCTCGAGAAGCTTACAACCCCCACCAGGCAGTGTACCTGATCGTTGTAGTATAGTATAGTGACAAGTACCGGGGGATTGATCGTTCAACTCAGGAATTGTGTCACTAGGATTAGAAAGCCTAAAAACTAGGTCTAGAGGTGAGGGATGATTCTTTTTGTATTTTTTATATTTTATAAAAGCGAATAAAAATCTCGGGTATTGGAAGGAGGGGCGGAATTAGTTGCTAGTCAACTAACCCAATAACTACAGATGCAATCAAAATAAAATGACAAAGATGAAAATAAAGCTAATTAAACTAGTGGTGTGAACAATATGTGGGAGAATTGTGTTTACTTAGATTTCACTACTCCCTAGATATCTTTTACAGGTTAATTACTTGTTACAGTGGATGACAGGTTATATTCCTTAATACCAATCATGGGGTGGCGTACTTACTTCCCCAATTCTATAAGCTCCTACTTCACTCCTATGTCGAGCCTGCAAGAAGCTCCTAACATGGGATCACTAGAATTCGCTCATGCATTAAATACAACCATAAAAACCTAGTACACATCGGTTCATGTTTCTTAATACGTTCAAGCAAGTTACACAATGGAGATCTGGCAGTTTTCTTAAACCTAACATTGAAATCATTCATCCATTACAACTATAAACAAGCAATCAACCTATAATCAACATCTAGGTTTCATTACATCTAAGCAAACACACAAAAGATCTAGCCTAGCACGTTAAAATTAAGACAAGCGTAAGATATATTCAAACAATACATAGACATATTGAATGAATTGAAAGAAAACTTATCTCAATTGAACATGAAGGGTTTCAAGGGGTGAAAACCCTTGAAAATACTGTTACAAACGAGCTAGGGTTTATAAAGTTCGGCCCTAGAATTCTCTACACAAGTTCCTCTCTAATGAATGAAAACTAGAAAAGTATATATAGATTTTATGAGGTGACGGCGTCAAGAGTAAAATTCTGACGTCGTCATCTCCCCGCCAATAAAGTTCTCGGACTGCCTAGATCTAGATATGACGCCGTCATGTGTAATCTTGTTCCAGGCCGTCACCAAATTTACTCTTGACGCCCTTGTTCTGACGCCGTCACGTTTTCTCTGGGCCGTCATCCATTTTGCTCCTGACGCCGTCAGGTACTGTTCCCAGCAAGGAAAATTAAGACTTTGCCGTTTTCTTCACTTTTATGCTCCAAAAACGTCCAAAATGCTTCCTTTTCTAGAATTCACTCCCAAAGTACCTAAAATCACAAAAGGAACGATTTAGGGCAATATTTGTTCAAATAAATTCCAATTCCGGCTTAATGACCCCCTAAAAATGGATCATTTTTCGCCTCATCATATACCCTTACACTTGAGATTTGCTTGTACTCAAGCAAATGCGCTTTTATTCTAATCAAAATACAAGTTAGGGGTCATATAACACTAATATAAAAGTAATTACAACAAATAATCGTTCCACTAAAGACCAAAGACAAGCACGGAGGTCATACGCTAGCACCTCACAAATAGTGTTTAGATACTCACATCTCTCGGGTGTAATAAAGTATATATCACAATATGGAAATGGAAAACATCTCTCTCTACCTGTCATAGCAAAATAGATTACCATAGGCTTGGGAAAGGATCAAACCTCCACCACATGGCGTAAGCACCTAGGATAAAGTATCAAAGATGTCTTTTAAAGGGTTGTAATGTTAGGTGTAGGGATATGGAATACACAGCTTTGTTGGATATAGGCAATCTTTACTGGTGGCGAGTTAATAATCTTGGTTAATTGCATGGACAAAATGGCGTTGCTAAACCAAGACTAGATTCGACTTAAGCTAATAAATGAAAAATAACAAAAACATAAAATAAACATAGAATGAAACGGGATGGTAGTCTGTATGTTTTTTTCTCTTTTCTTTTTCTATTTTTTTCTTTTTCTTTATTTATTTATTTTTTTTAACTTTTCGATTTTTTTTTTTTTTTTTTTTTTTTTTTTTTTCTTTGCATACACTTTTACCCTACCATTCAAAATAATACATCATAGGGAATGAACATTCCCCTTACACTTGAATTTTTACATACTTTACAATAAACTAATCTAATGACTCGAATTAAGATAATCAAAACACTTGGAGTACTTTTATGATTAACGTACATATGGGGGTAATAATATGATGTTCTTCCCCATTACTCCATAACATTAGTACTTTACCCATGAGTCTCAATCGTCCCAAAACAATATGTACAAGGATATGACTCGACTTAGCAACCATGTAATCAATTAGATAATTAATTTAGGGTTTAAACAAATAACAATAATGCACTAAAGATAAGTGCATACACGGAATGCTAAGGAGATTTGGTTGTACATTTAAGTGGGGTGTAACAAATTCTTCATTTAAGTATGATGCTTAAAGTTAGAAACGAAAAGATAGGCTAGGAGGGGTGTACTAGGGGTTTCGTGTACTAAAAAATGAGTACAACGCTAATGGTGTGGGCAAAATTAATTGATTTAACTAGCCAAGTAATATGACTTAAATGGTCAAGTAATTATGATACGGGTTTAACACAAGAGTGATCCTAATGCCTCTTATCATGTAGTAAATCCTACTACACGAATGTAGTCTCACTAGCGGTCTCGGGATGCATCAATAACGCAAGTTCTAGAATCTAAATGTTATCGGTACACTCATAAGCACTAATAGTAAATGCTTTTCCTATCAAATCTAAAGGCGAACCTCACATATTTGGGTGGAAAATTTTTCTGAATGATACGGTTTTGTGCTAGTCATACAATCTCCTATCCATGAGACGCTTGCTATCGCTAAAGTTTCACTCCTAAATGTTGTAAAAAAATTTAAATTTGGCGCTAAAATTACACTAACAAGTATTTCTCATAGTTTTATTACACATCTACCATCAAACAAACAAATTCAAGCGAAAGTGTATCCTATGAGGTATCATCATTTTACCCTCCCCTTACACTTAGGATGAACATTGTCCCCAATGTTCAATTAAAGATTGTAAAAGTAAAATAGGTAAAAGAATGAAATCAAATACTCCCCTGATTCGCTCGGTATGGATAGTATGGTAACCAGGTTAGATCTTCCTTCAAGAAAATGAACAATCAAAGCTTCCCTTCCAAAATATAAATCATCTTCTTGTCAAACATAACCTGTTAAACTTGAGAAAACAAACAAGGCAACCTCGCGTAAAATCGGCGGCAATCTATATATGATAGTAAGTCCTAAAAAACAAAGTAAGATATAATGCTTGTGGAATGATGTTTGCAGATTTCCTGTAGATTATAAAACTAAAGATTCGACAAAAACTTTAAGACTCCGTTAGAAAAACAAAACTAGCAAAATTTTCAGGATTTTACACGTGACGCCGTCAGGAATTTCTTCCTGACGCCGTCAGAAGTGACCTGCAGAAATCCTTATGTTAAGTTTTCAGAAAATTTCTAGAAAAACTTTGTCCTACTTCCTGGAAAATCCTGCAAAACATCATTATGACTCGATACAAGCATTTGACTCTAACAAATACAAATATACATGTTCATTTAATATTGTGGAGAATCATGATCGGTTTTGTTTCTTAAAAAACATATTTGGGGTTTCCCCTTACACTTGTCTTTTGCGAATTACCTTTGGATGAAGTTAAGACAAAGCCAAACAACAAAAGTATTTTCACCATTTTAATTTGAAACATGATCTACCAACAATAAAAATAAAGCATGCATACGGAAACAAATAACAATCAAACAAAATAAAAATCACACAAATAGAAAAAATGAAACCATAAGCAAACCATAATATTGAAATTCAATGTGAACATAAAAATAAAAATTATCCAAGGCCAACAGAGGCCATATCCTAAACTATTACAATCCAAATTGTTTCAAATTACACCACCATGAATAAATTGTTCAGACATCACAAACATCAAGACAAATCATTGGGGAGGGGACCATAACGGTAGTCATAACCAGGAGGGAGGTGCCCAGTGTACCCGTAGGGAGGGTAGTCCATCTCACGGCAGGGGAATGGGTCGATCTGTAGCTGGGGCTCGATCTGATCACGGGTGGAGAGGTGCTGCATCTGGCGGATGGTATGATCATACATCCAATCAAAGCGCTGGTCAGTGGTGGTCCGCCATGCGTCCACCTGACCCATCCAGGCCCCCTGGTGTGCCTGCCACTCTCCCCGACCCATGTGTCGGTAATAATCTGTAGACCCAACCTCATAATCCCTAAAATGTGGCTGCTGGGGTGCTCCCTCATCATCATCATCATCCTCAGCACCCTCAGGTCCTCCCGCAATGTACCAGGTATAGGACCCATCCCCTAGCTCTATCACAATGCTCATCTGCTTGAGGGATTTAGCCCTTACCACCCTACAAGTCCCACAGTCGCTCAGGTACCCCATGATCTCAGGAACAAGTAGCCCATAAGATCGAGCCAACCGGGTCACAAACATCCCCCCATACACCTTGTCAATATCCCTCTCCCCCACACTAGTATTCAAATAGCTCGCTAACCAAAATGGGATGTTACAGTAAACATCCGCTGAAAACATGGTGTACAGGTAGAAAATACCTGAAGCAGTGACACGGTGAGTGGTGCCATGACGCCCCAACAAGCTGTAGGTGACGCACCTGTGGGCTAACCTGATCATAGGGTCCCTAATTGAGGCCGCCCCAGTAGTCGAGGTGTACAACCCGTTCCCAATACTCGGCCAAAAAGTGGCACACCTCAATTCGTGCCTCATCGTCTCCCCATGCAACAACCTCTGCATAAAACCCCCCTCAACAGCCTCCTCCCGAGTGTACAAACCTAACCTCCATCCAAACTTAGTAACCGAACATGATCGAATCTCTCCCTCCAATCTGAAGTAAATGGTGGTGCCCCCCATATCTGTCCTGGCCTCAGCCAAATCAAAGCGAAAAGTCGCAAAGAACTCCCTAACCAACTCACTGCAAACTGTCTCCCTCATCCTGAACAATCTCTCCCATTGAGGACCCGTGAATCCATCATGTGGAAAACTAGAAGGGGGGTTGAATAGTTTACCATTTAAAATCTTTTTAACTTGTTTGATTAACTTTGAAACTTTCCGTTTGATCAAAGATATATATACACAAACACAATATATAACATGCAAGTAAATGAAAGAAACGATCAAACCACAACACGAGTATTTATCGTGGTTCGGCTACAAGGACTCTTTTTCCTTGCCCTACGTCCACGCCCCGAGTATCCAACTCGAGAGTTTCTTTCACTAGTCAACAAGCTCCTTTCACCGGCGGAGAAAACCTTACACATCGCTTATACAAGTTTACCGACACTAAGCTAGATGTCGAGTTCTTTTACAAAGGTACAACCACTCCCGTTAGTTCTTTTACAAGGGTACAACAACTCCCGTCACACTTTGTATTTTGAGGACTAAAATACTAACCGATCACTACTGAAAATACACAATCAAATGAAGTGTAAACTACACAAGTCTACACAATGCTAAGCTAACAAGTCTTGCAACGTTGTGTTGAATACTTGTAACTTTTTATGAACTCGTGAATCTCTTTGCTACAAAAAGAAACTTCACATATGAGATGTTAAAGGGTTAGATGAAAGAATGAATGAATGTGTGAAAATATGATGTAGAGTGATAAACCAAAAATCAAACTTGTGGCTTAGTATTTATAGCAAAACCTTCTGCAGGCCTGGCGGATACAGCGGAACCCTCAGATGGGTTCTGCCCGTGTACCCCAGGGTTCCGCCGGGCTTGCAGTTGGTTTTGCAATAAATCTTGCAAACCAAACAATGTCACATCACATTATACCTAGTCAAACACAAAACTTGCAAGCAAACATATGGTTAGTCAAACACACTTTCTTTCCATAAATGTATATTGACAAAACTTGCCATAAATGTGATGTGACATTTCTATTTAAAGAAATAAAAAGTGTTGTGTTTTATGAAATGTAAAATGTAGCAAATGTCTAGTTTATGCAAGTCTTTAAACCTAAGATTATGTTTTACTTAGAAACTAAAGTTTACATTTTGTCGTTAACAAAACTTATTAAAGATCGTAAAATATAAATAACGTTTTTAGGCAATATTTGTATTAACAATCTCCTCCTTTTTGTTGATGACAAAACATAAACTTTGTTTTTAAGTAACTCACAAAATCTTAGTGTTTAAGACTTAATTTTTTTATATTAAACTTGTTTTACTTAAGTGATGAAAATCGTATTAAGTTTAAAGGTTTAATATATTTCTCCCCCTTTTTGTCGAAACAAAAAGTAGAGTAGCGAAGCGGAATAATGCACGTGCTCCCCCTTGGTTGTTACTCCCCCTAAAAGGAGTGCCAAGATGGGAAACATGGATTTTGATCTTACAAAAAATGGTTAGTTGGTGATATATTAACAAGCTTGTAGTTACCACACATAATGCAACCACAATGACAACAAAAAAATGATCAACCAACAATGCAAGTAAATAAGTAGAAAGAAATATCATTCCAAGTAAAATTTGAGTTTTAAAAGTCAAAGACAAGAAATGGGAAAGATTCTTCTACTTCTAAAAGAAAAACTAAAAATAACCAAGAAAATAAAATCCTACTTTCCTAAATGGGGCAAAAGGCCTCAAAGATTTGTCTAGGATTTGTTTGGGTGGGAAAGAGCATCCAAATGTTCTATGACGTGTTGGAATGCAAAGCGGGTTTCGTCTTGGAATTGGTGAAGCAACAATTTGATGCTTTCACCCATTTTCAACATTTGCTCATAATGTGAGCAAACATGGGGATGATTGGGTGGAAATGGGTTGGTGTTGGTTTCTTGGTTTGAGGATGGGTTGGTTTTTGGTTCTTGGGTAGAGGATGGATTTGGTATAGAGTCAAGCAAGGTGGTTTGAAATTCCATTGCTTGATGTTGGTGATTCTCAACCATGCTTTGGATTTCCTCATAGGAAGGAAAGAAAGACTCAAAGGTTTGGACTTGAGAATGTGGTGGAGTTGGGTGATCATGGTTTTCAAAATTTGGTTCTCCATAAAGAGGACCATGGATGTCATGGTAGATAGGGTGAAACAAAATGGTTTGGGTTGGTGGTATTCTAGTTGTGGTGGTTGGTTGTGCTTAAAATGCTCATTTTGGTCAATAATTGACCTTGGTGTTTCATTTGCAAAAGGTGGTGGTTGTGTTGGTCTCGGTGGAAGATCATTGAGATCTTGGACAAAAGGGTGTGGTGATGTTGGAGGAGACCCAAATAACTCCATAGGTTCAAGTTTGGGTAATGGTGATGGTGATGGAGTTTTGGATGGTTGGGTTGGAGCACTTGGTGGAGTTGGGTCAATGGGTGATTTAGTTGGTGGTGGAGTGAGCTCATTGGGTTCATTGGGTGATGGAGATGGAGATGCAAGGTTTAAAAAATGTTCATTTTTTATTGGTGAGGTGAATTCATCCGAGGATGAGGAGCTTAGGTTGATGGATTGGTTAGACCAAAGTGGTTTGACACTTATTCGGGCGGTTTTCCAGATGGGTCGTGATGGTTGAGAGGTGATTGTTGACTTAGTCATGGTTAAAATGGTTTAAAAGATGAGAAATTGTGATGAAGAAGGTGTAATTTGATAGTGTTTAGGATGGTTTAGTTTATAGTGATGAAGATGTGTGAGAAGGAGTGTTTGGATTTGATGTTTAGCCATACAAAAATGGAGGTTCTTAATGATTTGGAAGACTAATTGTGGGTTGTCATATCATGGAAGTCAATCCAATGAAAATGGTGAAGTGAAAAGAGAAGATTTGCACTAAATGCTTAGTGGTTTTGGCAAATTTGTTGAAGGATATGTCTCAGGGATTTCAAGGAACCTTTGGAAGGGTTCCTTCCTTTATGTGTGAAGGTTCCTTGAGGTAGTTATGGGTATTTTTGAAATTTAGCGGGAAATGGTTTTTTTTTAGTTATAAGGAATGAGAACTACCCTATTGTGGTTAACAAATTGCAGGAAATTGGTTTCTATCTAAAAGGATGGTATTTTGTTGATTGGATGTTGAAATGTTGAAAACTAAAAAAAAATCTGCAGGAAATCTGGAGGAACCTTCAGGATACACAGGCAGAACCCGTGTGAAGGTTCCGCCAGGTCCGTTGGGCCATTTCTGGGTTACCCAGAAAATGCACTGGTGGAACCCATTCTAGGGTGCCGCCAGATTCACCAGGCTTGAAAAAGTTGGCAGTCCGCGATTTTGACCCGCGAGATGATTTTCAAATTTTTCGAAAACTCCTAAAATCAAAAAGATAATGCATATCTGGTTAGGTAATGCAAAAATTGTACATGTAAACACACATACCATAGGACTTTGACCGGGGGGGGGTCGAGAATTTCACTATACTTAGTGAAAATTTCATAAACATGAAAATTTGACAACTTGCCAAAAGTTATCTACCTGCGTCATTGTAAGTTAATACATGTTCCAAATAGTATCACACAATGTACCAACACACAAATACATCACAAACATTGTTTAAACGACCAAATTGTTCAAATAGCACATAGTGCCAAACACTCCTACACACCCGCACTCATTGATGATCAATCTTGTTCTTGAGCTTTCCAAGTAATCTTCCAAGATTCTTAAACATCCCCTTTGTTTGCTTGAACTCCACCGACTCATTTAGAATATTCGGAAGTTGGGATAGGTATTCTAGAGGTGGGAGCCTAGAGTTGGGCAAAGAGTCATCTTCACTCATTGAGGAAGATGATGAGGAGGTAGGAGGATGAGGACATTTTCCTTGGGCTTTGTAAACTCTCTTATCACTAAGTGGGACAAAGGTGTGTGGAATAAGAGAGTAGTCAAGACGAAGACCGTTTAGAGTTGGTGGAATGGGAGAGATGAACCTAAAGAGACGGGTCAAGAGCATTCCATACGGCATAGCTGTTGTGCCATGCACGGGAATGTCTGCCATTCTCTTGGCCATGTAGTAGGCAAGGTTGAAGGGTTGCCTAACGGACAAAGAGTAGAGCATGTAGCAAAGGTAAAGATTTATATGATCTCGGTTTCCTATGGTGCTAATGACATTTTCTCTAAGGACTTCCTCTCATTTCTTGAATTGGGGCTTGAGTTCATTCATTTCCATTCCATATGGGTCCTTTTCGACCTCATTTCCCGAACGGGTTCTCCTAGTGTTGGTTGTCCTAATAAAGAGGTGGTCACGAAGTTCATCTTTGGACACAAGAGGGGTGTCATGAGGATGGATGCGGTCATGAAGTGTGTCAAGAGTTGAGAGAGAGTGCAAGTCGGAGTAGATGCAAATACCACGGTTTGGGAAACCTAGGATTTGAGCAAACTCCTCAAGAGTGAAGGAGTATTGATGACCACTAGCCCTAAAGTTGATAGACATGCGACCATACTCATTCGTGGAGAGAGTGACGGATGCATAGAATTCTAGAATGAACCTAGGACAAATAGGCTCGTTGATTTCTAAAAGACACTCAAAGTTGATTGTGGCAAATTTGGTGTAGAGTTTGTGCCTTCTAGGAAGGATGGGTCAATCGTTCTACCCTCATGGACATAATGTTTTTCTAAGGCTTTGAAAACATCAACTTGATTTGGGGTAAGGCCTTTGGTTTTGTGATGTTTGGGTTGGTACTTAATGGTGTCCTTGTGGTCGTAGTGGGTTAGAGGAGGCATGTTGATTCCTAGAAAAACAAAATTTCACGTTTTAGTCTAAGTAAACGACTATTATAATGTGGATGTTCTAGTGTGTGCCTATATGAAAACAATGTAGAGGTGCAGTTATCTTGACTCATGTTGATGCTTCAAAAATGTTTTATAATGCAAGTTTTGTTATAAAACAAAAGATAACCCAAACGCTCCTAGTTCAATGTAGCTTCGTTTGAATGTACCCGAAAATACATATTGGTTATGTATTCCCGTTAGCATTCAAGAGACATTATGCAAGTGATGTTTTAAACATAACGTTTTGATTTTGTATTCCAAATGTGAGACGAAAAATATTTGTCCTATTTGTGAAAAATTTTTGGAAAAATTTGTCATAGGGTGTTTTAGCAAACATGTTTGCACTTAGTAAGAATGCAATTCCTAACTATGGGGAACATGATTAGTTTTGTTAAACACCTAATTTCATGCATGAATTTCTCAAATTAATGCATAACCCCAAGTTTTTGTTTTTGTGCAAAAAATAGAATTCCTAGACTAAGATCAGGATTGTAATCAAGTTTAGAATACTAACAATTATGATTGATTTGCAATGTGAGTGAAAGAAAGACCAAGAAATCGTAGGTATGGATGGATGGTAAAGTAAATAGTAATAGTTTGGAAGTGGTGGTATGAAATAATGGGTGTTTGGTTTAATATAAACAAAAAAATGGTTCTGCAGGTCGGCGGATACGGCGCACCCCTGAATTAGGTTCCGTCCGTTGTGTCTGAGGGTTCCGCCGACCCTGCTGAGAAAAAGAGTTATGGATTTTTTTTTGATTTTGTAATTTTTGTCTAATGTCCAGAACTACAACGTAGGTTCCATGAGTCCTAAGCCTAGCCTAAGAAGGTTAAAAGGTTCACGTTTAAGGGGTTTTGTGAGAATGTCGGCTATGTTGTCTTCGGAAGAAACTTTCTCAATTGAGATATTTCCTTTTTGAACGTTGTCACGAAGGAAATGATGACGGATTTCAATATGTTTGGTACGAGCGTGTTGAACCGGGTTTTTACTAAGATCAATGGCACCTTTGTTGTCACAAAGAATTGTGATGTCGTTAAGTTGAATTTCGTAGTCGACAAGAGCTTGCTTCATCCAAAGAGCTTGTTGACATGCCTTTCCGGCCGAAACGTACTCGGCTTCCGTTGTTGAGATAGCAAGAGTCGTTTGCTTCTTAGAGAACCATGAGGTGAGACAATCTCCAACAAAAGTACAAATACCACTTGTACTTTTTCTATCAACATAGTCACCGGCATGATCCGAGTCGGCATACACTATGGTGTCTATTCCCGTTCCTTTGGGATACCATAAACCTAAATGTGTAGTGCCCTTAATATACCTAAAAATCCTTTTAACGGCTTCGAGATAAGTAGTCTTAGGATCCTCTTGAAAACGAGCACATAGACAAACACTAAACATAATGTCGGGTCTACTAGCCGTTAGGTAAAGTAGACTACCAATCATACCTCTATATTTAGTGCTATCTACGGATTCACTTTCCTCATCCTTGGTGAGTTTAGTTTCCGTGGACATGGGTGTTTTGATTGGTTTCGAATCTTCTAATCCAAATTTCTTAAGCATGTCCTTAATATATTTAGATTGGTTAAAGAAGATACCGTCTTCTAGTTGTTTAATTTTGAGTCCTAGGAAAAAATTGAGTTCTCCCATCATACTCATTTCAAACTCGTCATGCATGATTTTTGAGAAATCCACATATAATTCTTGACAAGTTGATCCGAATGTAATGTCATCAACATAGATTTGGACTATGATAATATGTGAATCTTTCTTCTTAGTGAAGAGAGTATTATCAACTAAGCCCATGGTATACTTATGGTCAACTAGGAAGGTTTTAAGTCGATCATACCATGCTTTTGGAGCTTGCTTAAGTCCGTAAAGAACCTTTTTAAGTTTGTAAACATGATTTGGTTTTTCAAAATCGATGAAGCTCGGTGGTTGAGCAACATACACTTCTACATTTATGACTCCGTTTAGAAATGCACTTTTGACGTCCATTTGAAAGAGTTTAAAATTGTGTGCACATGCATATGCAAGTAAGATTCTAATTGACTCGAGCCTAGCAACTGGAGCAAAAGTTTCATCGTAGTCAATGCCTTCTTGTTGGTTATATCCTTGTGCAACTAGCCTAGCTTTGTTTCTAGACACAATTCCATTTTCATCCATTTTATTACGAAAGACCCATTTTGTTCCAATTATAGTTTGACTCTTTGGTTGAGGAACTAATGTCCACACATCATTCCTAACAAATTGGTTTAACTCTTCTTGCATTGCAATTACCCAAGACTCATCTTTAATGGCTTCATTAATGTTTTTCGGTTCAATGGTTGACACGAAACAAAAGTAGTTGCTTTCATTTTGAACTTTTGATCTTAGTGTTCTTTCGTTAATGTTGCCTATGACACCATCTAATGGATGACTTTTAGATTCTTTGACATTGACAAGTTCTTTGTTTAATAGTTCATCTTCCTTGTCATTACCTAAAATCTCTTGACTTTCTATTGCTTGGCTTTCAACTAAGTCATCATCTACCAAAGGTGATGTCTTAGAGGGAGGTGGACTCTCGTCAAATGTTACGTTCAATGATTCCTCGACTCTTAAGGTTTCTTTGTTCAAAACAATGTAAGCTTTACTATTTTGTGAATATCAAAGAAATACACCTTCATAAGACTTTGGGTCAAATTTGGTGAGATAATCCTTGGTGTTAAGAATGAAACATTTACTCCCAAACACTCTAAAGTATCCTAATGTAGGCTTTTTACCTTTATATAGTTCATAAGGAGTTTTATTCAAAAATGGTCTAATTACGACTCGATTTAAAATGTACGTTGATGTGTCAACGGCATTACACCAAAACTTTTGTGGAATGTTTTGTTCATTAAGCATTGTTCTACTCATCCCTTGCAATGTCCGGTTTTTACGTTCTACTACACCATTAGATTGAGGGGTACGTGGAGCCGAAAAGTTATGAGTAACACCATTAATATCACAAAAGTTTCCAAATTGAAATTCATTATCAAATTCACGACCGTGATCCGTTCTAATAGACACAATATTAGACCCTGCTTGATTTTGAATTTTCTTACTTAGAATCTCAAATTTATCAAAAGCTTCATTTTTACTTTTCAAAAATTTTGTCCAAGTATATCTTGAGAAATCATCAACTATGACCAAAGTGTAGAAGTTACCTCCATAACTTTGTATAGCGGATGGACCAAATAAATCCATATGCAAAAGTTCTAGACACCTAGATGTAGAAACCAAGTTTTTAGCCTTATGGCTACTATGGACTTGTTTACTGACTTTGCAAGCATCACAAAAGTGTTGGTCATATTTCAACTCAGGTAGGTTCCGAACTAAGTCTTTAAAGGAGAGGTTTTGAATTAGTCTCATGTTAGCGTGTCCTAAACGTCTATGCCATAAAGTTGAAGATTCATCTAATGAAGTAAGACAAAGTTTGTCTCTAGATGTTGGATCCATCTTCATGACGTATACGTTGTTCTTAAGGACACCTTTGGCTATGGTTATACCATCTTTAAGTATTTTACTTCCGTTTTTACTAAAAAGGACATTATATTTATTACGACAAAGTTGACTAATACTAAGGAGATTAAAACCTAAGTTATCAACATGAGCTACATCATCTATAAAAAGGGAGTCATGAGAGATTGTACCTTTTCCGATGATTTTGCTCTTAGCTTTACTACCAAACGTAACATTACCTCCATCACATTTGTGATAAGTAGTGAAGAGGCTTTTGTTACCCGTCATGTGCCTTGAACAACCGCTATCTTTAATCCATTCATCCGGTTCAAAACAAACTTTGAGGCACACCTATTTTACGAAAAACACTCAAACATTTGGTCCCCAATTTCTCATGGGTCCATTTTGGTTAACCATACCATTAACTTGTTCCAAGTATGAAAGTAGAACATAAGGGTTCCATGACATGTAATTTGGAGCTTGGTAATGTCCAGGAGTGTTTTGGTTCCATACATGTTGGTAGTTTGGTCGTGTGTTGAAGTTGCTCTTTGGAAAGGGGCGTTTGGGAATTGGAGTCTTAGGTCTTGGTTGAGTAGTCTTAGCTCTAAATTCATTTTTACTAAGTCCTACTCCCGTTTTAAAGGCAGATTTTGTAACACCCCTAATTTTAAAATATTTGCAGCGGAATAAAGATTGGGTGTTACTTCACAGCTCATAGTTTTTCAGTAGAAAATGATTTTCTGAAACATTTATCATTCGAATTTTTTATAAATATCAGAGTTTTAAAAATGAGGTCCCAGTGGTTTTAAAAATTTGTTAAATAGGTTTTCGAATGATAATAAAATTTTATAGCCTTTGTGAAAATTACGTGCTCTTCCGTCCCATCCTTGCTCGTTATAGACCTGAGATAAACATGCTAAAAGTTAACAAAAGTTGAGTGATATTCATAGGTTTAAGTTTAAAAGTTGAACACAAGTTGTAAGTGATAATTGCACCGTCATACAATTATAAATAAAAACAGTTGTTATTGCATTAAGCTCATGACACTCAGCCGATTAACAAATCTCATCACGAATGATGGATTATAGTAACAGGGGCCCTCGGGATAGGTTCTTGCCAGTAACCTATTAGATTTCAAATAAAGTGCGTTTGGTTGTTTTCTCAACGCCCAAACGGGGATTGTCAATCCCTAATAGATCTATCCACAATTATTTACGTTCACCTCTCTGGGTGACTAAGGCTCATGATATGAGGGGCTTTTGGCAAAAAGGTACTTAAGCAATAACGAGATCAGGTAAAGCATAACAAGAAAATACTTGTGTTCAGTTTGTAAAAACTAACATGTATCCCCCTCGCAGGGTTTATAAAACATTTAAACAAGTAAAGGCGAGGCTATGAACACACCTTAGTGGTTTATTGAATAAAATGTCGATACTCAGTTTGCAAAAATGGGAACGGCTCCACACACGACCTAGATAAGGTATGGCAAGTTTTAGCGTTTGATAGTCTTAGTATTTTAATCGCGAGTAGTTTATGAATGCATGATTTGTTAATTTATCGTTAGTAAAACTTTTGGATTTTATCGTATATCGTACGTTTAGTTTAGTTATATATATATATATATATAATTATAACGTAAGGTTTAATAATAAAACTAATAACGATAGTTTGAAATAAAGCGTAACGTTTAATAATAATAATAGTTTGAAAATAACGTAACGTTTAATAATAATAATAGTAATAAAAATAATAGTTTGTAAATAACGTAAGACGTTAAATTGTAAAAATGGAAAGTAAAAATAAAAATATAAATTTTATATACATGGCCCTTGTATTTTCTAAAAATTTACACTTTTTACCCTAAGGGCGTTAGCGTTACGCCGTTAATCCAAAATTAAATATATTTACATTTTACGTCCAAAACTTTATATTTCTTACACTTTTCACCCTAGAGTTTATAAAAATCAGTTTTTATCCTTAAGTTTACTAATTGACAGTTTATACCGAAACTTTGGAAAGTTGACACTTTTAACCCGATTTTCATAAAATTTGCAATTTTAGTCCAAAATTCACAATTTTCAAAACTTAATGTTTTTATTTCTTAAATAGTTTCAAAACAGCTTATTGATCTTATTCTACCAGCTTATTAGTTCGAAAAGTTAATTTGATAGCTTATGGGCTTTTAACGAAATGTAAGGCCCGTTAGCATATTTAGATCCAATGGGCCTACGGGAGTTTTGGGCTTTGTTTTGGGCTAAGGTTAGGAGTACAAAAACGTTGCCAATCAGCTTATTGTAACAGCTTATACGATCAGCTTATTTTGAAATGATTGGGCCTTAAGGCCCAGTCGATACTAAAAATTTTCCAAAACTAGTTTCCAAGTCGATTTGCTTGGTGACTTTTATAGGTTCAAAACGCGATTTTTATTATAAAGTTTTTATACGAAAATGATTGTTTGTCATGAGGACAATTTGTTTGTGAAATAAAATGGCATGCTTGTTAAGTAAAATTTAAAGATGTACGTGAATTTTGGGCTAGCATAGGACGAGTTTTTATAAAAACAAAGACTTAGAAAATTTTAATAGTTTTCGATACTTGTTTGTATACGTTAGAAATGTATTCTAAAATAGGTTGTACGTAGCTTTTTAGTTTCAAAACTCTACATAGTTTATTTGTTAAGGTGTGAAATATATAGACGAACGTAAAATATATATATGTAGTATATTTAGTTTTCAAATAATGAGGTGCATTTCTGTGTGTCGCGTATAAAAATAATGCAAATGAAAGTTTTATATAAATATTGAAAAGAGTTTGTTAGTAACTTACGACACCAAAATGGTGGGTAAAACAAGACGTAGAGTCGAGAAGAGAGTGATATGAGTACGTAGTGTGATTGTGTGCTCGACCAAGGTTCACAAACAACAAATTGTTCCTCCTAAACTCCACCCAATTACTTTGAAATCCTACCCAAGCTATTCGACCCAAGGCCTAACTTTACTAACTAGAAATATTTGGTGATTTTTTGTTTGCATGGAAGAAGAAAACGCAAATGTGTATGCATGGGTTTATATATGGAACTTGAAGTGTTCTAGTGTCTAAGACTTAATGTGATGTGATGGTTGCTTGTATCCAAAAGTCCTAAGGTGTAAGAGTTACTAAATGATTTTGGTTTCTTATGTGTCGACATCCTCACAATTCAAAGAAACGTGGGCATTGCAACTTTGAAATGTGCTGGTACTTTGTGAAATACATTTTAAAAGATGGTAGTACTTGGCCTAGATGAATAAAATATGAGATGGAGTGTGCTTGAATTAAGGAAGTACTAGTTTGTTTGTAATCATGCATGTCGACCTCTATTTCTTTTGTGAATCGATTTGTAAATTCGTGTATAGTTTGAGATTTTGATAACTTTGAAATATTTAGACACTAGTTTGGGTTTAGAAATGATTTTAGGAAATTATAGAAACAAACGTGGGTTAAAATGGTTAAGTTTTTGGATTAGGTGAAATTTTATGAAATCGTTTTTGGGACATAAGCTTTGCCTCGTAAAATCATAGCTAGACTCAACGTGGGGAATTAAAATTCGACACTCTATATGTTGGCTAGGGGAGTAACGAGTATGTGTAAAAATATAGGGGTGTCGTGTGTAGGAATTTGACGTACGAAGCTCGTTTCTAGCGTGTCTAGTCGAATAGTTTGGAAACAAAATAAAGAAAATGGGCCTTAAGAGGATTGGGCCGTGAATAGTAATAGGCCGAGATTTGTGTTGGGCTTAGGGTGAGATTTCGGGTCCGGTTAGGAGGATTTTAGGATTAGTATAATATTAATTGTGATTAGTGATAATTTTAGAAATTAATTAGTGAGACGTTTACGTGAGTCCGAGAGTGAATAGTGTTTTGTGAATAGTGTTTCGTGAATAGTAAAACTTTTGAAAAACATCTCAATATCACTAACCGACTCTAAAAACGATGAATAGTAAAATGATGAATAGTATTTGGTGAATAGTAACTGATGAATAGTAAATTTGAAAAATGTCTTGAAAATGCAGGTTTGTAACGAATAAAAGAAAATTTTTACATTCTCGCGATTTTAGACTATAGTGGTACATGTGTGAGCATCGTTCCAAGCAAAAAAGAATCATGAATATCATAGTGATTTTAAGTAACATAGCATATTTGATAATAAAATATATAAAAAAAATTTTGTTATCGGTAAAAACGTTATTAATTAACAAAATAATATATTAGTCTTTAATTTACTTTTATTATTTATAGGGAAATTTACGGGAGTTTACAGTACCTACCCCTCATTCTGAATTCCGTCCCGGAATTCAAGTTTAACGAAATTTCTGTATTAGGAAACTTCGATCAGAGGGTTGTCGAGAGATTAAGATTTAGGAGACGCGGTTTATTTAGACTTATTTGTGCTAGGCAGGATCTAGTAACTGGTGTATTTAAGGGTTGTGAATATTGAGTGTAATGGTTTTAAATAGTAAAATAACAGTTAGGTGTACCGTGTCCAACGGTCGGGAATAGTGATCCTAATGGTCCGAAATAGTAAATAACGGATAGTTTTTCCACCTACATATACCCCTTTCAAATTTCCATTTCTTCCACCAACCATTTTCCTATCATTTCTCATCTCCTATTCTTAAAATACTTCCGAAAAAAATGCCGAGCCTAATTACTATACTAGCGATTGTGTATGTCGTCCTTGCCGCTGTCTACTTAGCGTATGTTCTAGATGAAGACTTTGGGTTCTTGGTTGCGATCTTGTTGTTTGTCGTACCCCTCACGGTTCTAGCCATTACCGTGGACAAGATATGGGGGTAATAATCTTAAGCTAGGGTTGTTTTAACTTAATTCCTTGTCGTGTTTCTATGTAATCCTCAATAAATGAGAAATAAGACTTATTTGTCCTTATGTTTAAAAACTAGTCTTGCTATAGTTTTTAATGATTTGTTTATACTTATCTTTCAGCATAATTAAGGTGATTCATACTGTGGTGGCTTTTGCTATGGTTTTCTTGGTGGGGGTTTTTGTTGTCATAGCGGATCAACCTATTGAAGATTCTATGGTTTATATTGTAATTATTGTGACGTTAGCACTTCCGATGCTAATTATTTGTTTATTTATTAATTTTCATGGATTCGGATGAATTTTTAGTTATTGGAGTTTTCCGTTAGTCTTTGCGAATTACTAGGGTTTTCTTATTTGTACTTTCGTTGGTTTCTCGTCGTAATGACGAAGGAATAAGATAGGTATTTATGGTAGTTTGTAATATTTATGAATAGTTCAGTTGATCTATATTTGTTGCTTTTACATGAAGATTGTTATTTAGAAAATTTTACATTACGATTGTTCCATAATGACATGATTCTTCCTAAATTAGACATAGTTGGCCGGGCTATGTTTAATGGAGGACTAAATGATGTGATGTTTAGCTCAGTCACAGTTGTATTTATGTTTTTCTTTAAGTTGTTTTAGATGGTGTTCAACGTTTTGTTATTATGATATAATACGTAATTTCTGTTAAGAATAAAGTAGGAACTTTATTCATTGATTTATTTATTTATTTTTTGTATATATATATATATGATGAGTCAGAAATTTCTAGTCAGAAATTTCTAGGGAAATAACAGTATGCTGTTATTTGGTAAATGGGATAGGAATTGAAATTGACGTAGATTATAATTATTTTGGAAATATTACAAGGTAGATTTTTCGATACGGTAGAATGATAGTTGTTATACTTTAGTTACATCCATCGTAACCTAAAGTAAAATACGGGGAAGCGATACAATCTCAGGAAATTGTCAAACTAGGATTTATTTATTTACAACAGGAATTTATTCATCTGCTTCAATCTAGTCATCATTCCTTTGATACTATCGAAGTCTTTATAGGTTCCTCATTTCTAAGAGTTTTCGCTTTTGTTTATTTCCATTAGGTATAACTCCTTGCCTAATTCCTTGGTTATGGGTGATGGTAGGGTTAGCCATTCTTTCTGGCGTTTTAAAGTGGGTTGGCCTATATTCCATGTAGTTTTCCTGCTTGTCAGGCGTATCCAACTCTCCTCTTAGATAAACTATGGTGGCCCCTTTAAGTACTACTGACATGATGTTGCTTACCAATTCCCTGACATCTTCAGTAGTCATGGTGATTTTTGATGAAGATGGAGTGCATGTATTGTTTTACGTTGTCCATCTTCAGAAATCATTAATGAAACTTAACTTAGAATCCTTCTGATGTCAGAATAATTTAACTGATGAATTCTAATTATTTCATTGATGATAGACTGAATTGACTCCTCACTGTAATTTAATTTCAAGATATGTCTGTGTTGTATCATAAATAGATAATCAACTCTTGATATGAGACTACTAAGGAACAAACCGATTCGTCCACTAAAATAAATTTTCTCCATTTTTCAAGTTCTCTCATGAAAATTTATTTTTAGACAATCCTTTGGTTTTTGGTGAATTATAGTATGTTTAAGAATTTCTTAACAATTGTTAAGACTTCTTACGGTAGATTTGAATAGTATTGTAGATGTTATCATAATATTAATAACTTGACTGATTGTTTTTGTAAAACAATTAGTACAAGGTCTCTTATTAATACGTCAGAAATCTACGTGGGGTTATTTGTTCATCAAGGGAGGTAACAATTGATGAGATTTTTGCATGAAATTATGAGGATTCATAGTATGCATGCTTGATACGAAAGAAACGATTGATTTATAACGGAGAGATGTAACGGAAGAGGAGGTTATATTATGATTTGATTACGAATTCTGAAAGGTTCAGATTTATTGAACACTACATGAAATACTAACCAAGTCTGTCTGGTTTAGTATGTGCAGCAGGGATACTTGTAAACTTAAGATTAGTTATGCCTCTGACGTAAATATCTAACCTCTTTCTCAAGTTCAAGTTGTGCTGCTTCCATGTTTGAGAAACGTTCCTGACACATGTTCATTTGGTTTGCTAACATACTCTCTAATGCGGCAATCTTTTGACCTTGGCTCCTGGCTGTCTCTCTAGCCTTCCATAAGGTCCTTTCAATTTCTTCAATACTACCATATGTATGACCGTGTTCTCTTCTTGCAGAACGGACCCTGGAATCCAAACTCCCAAGTTCCTGGTTGGTGTTGTCCTTTTTCTCATCAATCTTTATTCCTAATTCACATATTGTTCGTCTTTCAGCATCCGCTCTTTTGAACAATGCGTCAAGGTTACGATCGTACCATTCAAATTTTGTTGGTCGTAAACCTTTTAGCTATTCAGTGTGAGCCTCTAATATGCTGGCTTGTTGATAAACAAGAGTCCATATTGAATCAGGTGTGCTTATATTGTAGTTGGGGGAATTAGGCGAGGATAAAGTATTTGGGATATCTGGTATTGGGGAATCTAAAGTGTAGGGTAACGAAGAATTTGGCTCAACATTCGTCCACGGCCTCTCTTGTCGTGAACTTTTCCAACTTCAAATGTTGCCTGACCACCAATCACATCTTCATATGATTCAGTAGTTCTCCTAAGTTTTTGACGTAGGGGTGAATCGATAGGTGACGATGGAAGTGATCTCTTAGTGGTTTCTATATTAAGTTGGGGCTGTGATATTTGTACGTAGGGATCTTCGGTATTCGGAGAATTTTGATTAACGGGGGATGTATTAGTATTACGGAGAGTAGTTTTGGCGTTCAAGAAAGTTTTTGGAGACATGTTACTGTAGTAACCGGGAATAGTATTTTATAAGTAATTTTTACGTTATAGATATAATAGTACGGATGAAATAAAAAATTATGTAAGCGCAATTTCTAAACATGCAGACTAATCTTAACAGGTAATGTACTGAGCAAGGTAATATGCAGGCACGGAAAGCACGAAGAGTGTAGGGCTATAAAATGTTTTGTTTGTAAAAACGGTTATAGTTCAGATCCAAAATAGATCTGTTTCGCTATAACCAAAGCTCTGATGCCAATCTGTAACATCCAGAATTTTAAAATATTTGCAGCGGAATAAAGATTGGGTGTTACTTCACAGCTCATAGTTTTTCAATAGAAAATGATTTTCTAAAACATTTATCATTCGAATTTTTTATAAATATCATTTTAAAAATGAGGTCCCAGTGGTTTTAAAAATTTGTTAAATAGGTTTTCGAATGATAATAAAATTTTATAGCCTTTGTGAAAATTACGTGCTCTTCCGTCCCATCCTTGCTCGTTATAGACCTGAGATAAACATGCTAAAAGTCAACAAAAGTTGAGTGATCTTCATAGGTTTAAGTTTAAAAGTTGAACACAAGTTGTAAGTGATAATTGCACCGTCATACAATTATAAATAAAAACAGTTGTTATTGCATTAAGCTCATGACACTCAGCCGATTAACAGATCTCATCACGAATGATGGATTATAGTAACAGGGGCCCTCGGGATAGGTTCTTGCCAGTAACCTATTAGATTTCAAATAAAGTGCGTTTGGTTGTTTTCTCAACGCCCAAACGGGGATTGTCAATCCCTAATAGATCTATCCACAATTATTTACGTTCACCTCTCTGGGTGACTAAGGCTCATGATATGAGGGGCTTTTGGCAAAAAGGTACTTAAGCAATAACGAGATCAGGTAAATCATACCAAGAAAATACTTGTGTTCAGTTTGTAAAAACTAGCATGTATCCCCCTCGCAGGGTTTATAAAACATTTAAACAAGTAAAGGCGAGGCTATGAACTCACCTTAGTGGTTTAGTGAATAAAATATCGATACTCAGTTTGCAAAAATGGGAACGGCTCCACACACGACCTAGATAAGGTATGGCAAGTTTTAGCGTTTGATAGTCTTAGTATTTTAATCGCGAGTAGTTTATGAATGCATGATTTGTTAATTTATCGTTAGTAAAACTTTTGGATTTTATCGTATATCGTACGTTTAGTTTAGTTATATATATATATATATATATATATATATATATATATATATATATATAATTATAACGTAAGTTTTAATAATAAAACTAATAACGATAGTTTGAAATAAAGCGTAACGTTTAATAATAATAATAGTTTGAAAATAACGTAACGTTTAATAATAATAATAATAGTAACAAAAATAATAGTTTGTAAATAACGTAAGACGTTAAATTGTAAAAATGGAAAGTAAAAATAAAAATATAAATTTTATATATATGGCCCTTTTATTTTCTAAAAATTTACACTTTTTACCCTAAGGGCGTTACCGTTACGCCGTTAGTCCAAAATTAAATATATTTACATTTTACGTCCAAAACTTTATATTTCTTACACTTTTCACCCTAGAGTTTATAAAAATCAGTTTTTATCCTTAAGTTTACTAATTGACAGTTTATACCAAAACTTTGGAAAGTTGACACTTTTAACCCGATTTTCATAAAATTTGCAATTTTAGTCCAAAATTCACAATTTTCAAAACTTAATGTTTTTATTTCTTAAATAGTTTCAAAACAGCTTATTGAGCTTATTCTACCAGCTTATTAGTTCGAAAAGTTAATTTGATAGCTTATGGGCTTTTAACGAAATGTAAGGCCTGTTAGCATTTTTAGATCCAATTGGCCTACGGGAGTTTTGGGCTTTGTTTTGGGCTAAGGTTAGGAGTATAAAAACGTTGCCAATCAGCTTATTGTAACAGCTTATACGATCAACTTATTTTGAAATGATTGGGCCTTAAGGCCCAGTCGATACTAAATTTATTCCAAAACTAGTTTCCAAGTCGATTTGCTTGGTGACTTTTATAGGTTCAAAACGCGATTTTTATTATAAAGTTTTTATACGAAAATGATTGTTTGTCATGAGGACAATTTGTTTGTGAAATAAAATGGCATGCTTGTTAAGTAAAATTTAAAGATGTACGTGCACTTTGGGCTAGCGTGGGACGAGTTTTTATAAAAACAAAGACTTAGAAAATTTTAATAGTTTTCGATACTTGTTTGTATACGTTTGAAATGTATTCTAAAATAGGTTGTACGTAGCTTTTTAGTTTCAAAACTCTACATAGTTTATTTGTTAAGGTGTGAAATATATAGGCGAACGTAAAATATATATATGTTGTATATTTAGTTTTCGAATATGAGGTGCATTTGTGTGTGTCGCGTATAAAAATAATGCAAATGAAAGTTTTATATAAATATTGAAAAGAGTTTGTTAGTAACTTACGACACCAAAATGGTGGGTAAAACAAGACGTAGAGTCGAGAAGAGAGTGATATGAGTACGTAGTGTGATTGTGTGCTCGACCAAGGTTCACAAACAACAAATTGTTCCTCCTAAACTCCACCCGATTACTTTGAAATCCTACCCAAGCTATTCGACCCAAGGCCTAACTTTACTAACTAGAAATATTTGGTGATTTTTGGTTTGCATGGAAGAAGAAAACGCAAATGTGTATGCATGGGTTTATATATGGAACTTGAAGTGTTCTAGTGTCTAAGATTTAATGTGATGTGATGGTTGCTTGTATCCAAAAGTCCTAAGGTGTAAGAGTTACTAAATGATTTTGGTTTCTTATGTGTCGACATCCTCACAATTCAAAGAAACGTGGGCATTGCAACTTTGAAATGTGCTGGTACTTTGTGAAATACATTTTAAAAGATGGTAGTACTTGGCCTAGATGAATAAAATATGAGATGGAGTGTGCTTGAATTAAGGAAGTACTAGTTTGTTTGTAATCATGCATGTCGACCTCTATTTCTTTTGTGAATCGATTTGTAAATTCGTGTATAGTTTGAGATTTTGATAACTTTGAAATATTTAGACACTAGCTTGGGTTTAGAAATGATTTTAGGAAATTATAGAAACAAACGTGGGTTAAAATGGTTAAGTTTTTGGATTAGGTGAAATCTTATGAAATCATTTTTGGGACATAAGCTTTGCCTCGTAAAATCGTAGCTAGACTCAACGTGGGGAATTAAAATTCGACACTCTATATGTTGGCTAGGGGAGTAACGAGTATGTGTAAAAATATAGGGGTGTCGTGTGTAGGAATTTGACGTACGAAGCTCGTTTCTAGCGTGTCTAGTCGAATGATTTGGAAACAAAATAAAGAAAATAGGCCTTAAGAGGATTGGGCCGTGAATAGTAATAGGCCGAGATTTGTGTTGGGCTTAGGGTGAGATTTAGGGTCTGGTTAGGTGGATTTTAGGATTAGTATAATATTAATTGTGATTAGTGATAATTTTAGAAATTAATTAGTGAGACGTTTACGTGAGTCCGAGAGTGAATAGTGTTTTGTGAATAGTGTTTCGTGAATAGTAAAACTTTTGAAAAACATCTCAATATCACTAACCGACTCCAAAAATGATGAATAGTGTTTGGTGAATAGTAACCGATGAATAGTAAATTTGAAAAATGTCTTGAAAATGCAGGTTTGTAACGAATAAAAGAAAATTTTAATATTCTCGCGATTTTAGACTATAGTGGTACATGTGTGAGCATCGTTCTAAGCAAAAAAAAATCATGAATATCATAGTGATTTTAAGTAACATAGCATATTTGATAATAAAATATATATAAAAAAATTGTTATCGGTAAAAACGTTATTAATTGACAAAATGATATATTAGTCTTTAATTTACACAATCAAATGAAGTGTAAACTACACAAGTCTACACAATGCTAAGCTAACAAGTCTTGCAACGTTGTGTTGAATACTTGTAACTTTTTATGAACTCGTGAATCTCTTTGCTACAAAAAGAAACTTCACATATGAGATGTTAAAGGGTTAGATGAAATAATGAATGAATGTGTGAAAATATGATGTAGAGTGATAAACCAAAAATCAAACTTGTGGCTTAGTATTTATAGCAAAACCTTCTGCAGGCCTGGCGGATACGGCGGAACCCTCAGATGGGTTCCGCCCGTGTACCCCCAGGGTTCCACCGGGCTTGCAGTTGGTTTTGCAATAAATCTTGCAAACCAAACAATGTCACATCACATTATACCTAGTCAACCACAAAACTTGCAAGCAAACATATGGTTAGTCAAACACACTTTCTTTCCATAAATGTATATTGACAAAACTTGCAATAAATGTGATGTGACATTTCTATTTAAAGAAATAAAAGGTGTTGTGTTTTATTAAATGTAAAATGTAGCAAATGTCTAGTTTATGCAAGTCTTTAAAACTAAGATTATGTTTTACTTAGAAACTAAAGTTTACATTTTGTCGTTAACAAAACTTAGCAAAGATCGTAAAATATAAATAACGTTTTTAGGCAATATTTGTATCAACAAGGATCCTCCCCAAGAACTCACCCTCAAGACCTTGGGACCTCAGGAACTCCCAATCGATCACAGCTCCAGCATCAATATGGTGATAAACAAGTTCCGCGTACTTGGTTGTAGCGGAATCATTATCGAACTCACTCCAACTGTGAACCAAATCCCCATAGTTTACTCGTTGGGACCTAGATGAGCTCCCTCGGTGTTGTCGTGATCGTTTGCTCATTTTCCTGGAAAAAGATAGAGTGGAACGAAAATGGTTAGAATGAGAGTTTTACGAAATCATGCTGTCAGACACATCTGACGCCGTCAGGAAGGGAAACCTGACGCCGTCAGACCCAGCAAAAATTCATCCATGCAATTACGAGGGAAAAATTAATTTTCAAACTCTAAATCCATGACCCAAACACTCCTCTATGCAGAAAATATGAGTTGGGGGGTCAAAAAATCCGTGGTGTGAAAGATTTTTCCGCAATTAACGCATGATTCGAGTCGACCACTATCACCTAATGGTAACCTCATGGCTACAAAACATCTAAGGAAGGGCATTATGATTCTCAAAGATGGGTCAATGATAGGGTTTCAGATGATGGGGGTTTTCAAAATTGGTAGGTCCTAAGGATAATTAAACGAAAAAGGATGAAGAAAAACTACTAACCATGTGGAGATTTGTTACGAAAGATGTCAGATTAGAGGTTGGAGACTCGGAGGTGGAGCAGCAATTTGGGTGTGATTTTTGGGGTATGAGTTGAAAGTGATGGAGTTTGGGTTGTTATTGCTGAGAAAGCGAGGTGACGGCGTCAAGAGTAAAATCTGACGCCGTCAAATGCCCGTTTTGTGAACACTAAGTGACATTTTCAAATTCAGTGCGCTAATGTAAATAGCTAATCACGAGTGAAAACTATGAGTAGCCATCCCGTTAGTAAAGTCCACCAGGGTCAAACATTTTGTTACTATCACGGAAAGAGATGTGGTCATCGAAAGGGGTGGGCAAGGTTTCAGTTAAACTGTAACCTTTGCATTGGTCAATGGTGGGTATAAAGAGGAGTCGTTCCATAAAAGTTTCTAAAGCTACGGTGTTTTTGAGGTGCAACCTCTTCACACCAGGTTTAAAACCAAAGGAACGTCTCTTGTACAAATTGGGGAGCGTGGTTTGCAAGCTTCCAACGAAAATGCTATGGAATTGCAAGTTCTTCTCCTCCTGAGGATGCTCACAGAAGTAGGGGTGATTGACGGTGAAGCACTTGAAAAGGATTTCTCATTATCCTCTTGGTCACACACCAAAGGGGTTGGGACTTCAAAGATTTTTTCGATTTTTCTTGGTGTGGATTTTTCCTTAATCTTCTCCTTAATTCTAGATATGAATTTGTCTGCTAAATCCATAAAAGCATTACGAGTGCTTTCCATGCGTGCTTCTAAGTGCCGAATTTTTTTTCCTGATTATTCATGAAGGTTACCATTATCCCTTCGAACTCCTCTTGTCGTGAACGTTCAGGAAAATTATATTTGTTAATCGCACTCACACGTACATCAGGACTCCTTGCGGTTTCAGCTGCAGGCATTTCAGCTCTCATCAATTCCTTTACCTGCTTCTCTATATTTCCCAATAATTGTTCTTGGGTAGCGTTTACGTAATCAAGACTTCCATTACTTGAAAACATCGGATCCTCCCATCCTTCTTCTTCGTATTGTGCTAACCCCTCAAGAACTTTCCAACATTCATCAACGCTAAGTCTATTTAGCCTGCCATTGGCTACGTAATCTATAGCCCTTCTCGTTTGATAATTAACTTTATCGTAAAAGATTTGAATCTGGAACCATGGTTCAATACCATGATGAGGGACTTTTCGGAGTAGGTCTTTGTATCGAGTCCATGCTTCACAAAAGGTTTCACTTTGACATTGTTGGAACATCAAGATATCATTCCTAAGCTTGGTAGTTCTCCCCGGTGGGAAAAATTGAGCAAGGAAACGAGTGGTGAGATCATCCCATGAGGTGATAGATCCCGCGGGTAAACGTTCAAGCCAATGACTAGCTTGATCACGTAGAGAGAATTGGAATAGGCGTAATCGGGTTGACTCTCTAGTTGTAACATCAAGGTCTATAGAATCTACGATTTTAAGGAAGTCCTTGAGATGTTGATTTGGATCTTCGGAACGAAGTCCATGGAATGCACATCCGCTTTGCACCAACCTGATGGTGTCGGATCGCAAGGGAGACACATTGGCTCCTTGGGTGAGCTCAATGGTGTTTCGATAGCCTTGGTGGCTAGGTCGGGAGTACTCTCCTAGGGTTCGGGGCCTAAGAGGTTAGTTAGCTAGTGGTGGGTTTTGTGGGTGGTCTTGTTGTGGTGGGTTGATGGGTTCAAAGATGTTACCACCTTCCATGATGTCGGATGGTAAAGAGTTACGAACAAAAACACGAAGAAATAGATAGACTAAAGAAAACCTAAAAATAAAAATAAAATCTTACTAAAAAGGAATCTAGCAAGTAGACCTAATAAAAAGAAAATCTAACCTAGACAATAACTATTCCCCGGGCTGCGGCGCCAAAAATTTGATGCGTGGGAATTGCACCAGGCTTTACCTCTCGAGGGATCTCGAGAAGCTTACAACCCCCACCAGGCAGTGTACCTGATCGTTGTAGTATAGTATAGTGACAAGTACCGGGGGATTGATCGTTCAACTCGGGAATAGTGTCGCTAGGATTAGAAAGCCTAAAAACTAGGTCTAGAGGTGAGGGATGATTCTTTTTGTATTTTTTATATTTTATAAAAGCAAATAAAAATCTCGAGTATTGGAAGGAGGGGCGGAATTAGTTGCTAGTCAACTAACCCAATAACTACAGATGCAATCAAAATAAAATGACAAAGATGAAAATAAAGCTAATTAAACTAGTGGTGTGAACAATATGTGAGAGAAGTGTGTTTACTTAGATTTCGCTACTCCCTAGATATCTTTTACAGGTTAATTACTTGTTACAGTTGCGTAGATGACGGGTTATATTCCTTAATACCAATCAAGGGGTGGCGTACTTACTTCTCCAATTCTATAAGCTCCTACTTCACTCCTATGTTGAGCCTGCAAGAAGCTCCTAACATGGGATCACTAGAATTCGCTCATGCATTTAATACAACCATAAAAACCTAGTACACATCGGTTCATGTTTCTTAAGACGTTCAAGCAAGTTACACAATGGAGATCTGCAGTTTTCTTAAACCTAACATTGTAATCATTCATCCATTACAACTATAAACAAGCAATCAACCTATAATCAACATCTAGGTTTCATTACATCTAAACAAACACACAAAAGATCTAGCCTAGCATGTTAAAATTAAGACAAGCGTAAGATATATTCAAACAACACATAGACATATTGAATGAATTGAAAGAAAACTTATCTCAATTGAACATGAAGGGTTTCAAAGGGTGAAAACCCTTGAAAATACTGTTACAAATGAGCTAGGGTTTATAAAGTTCGGCCCTAGAATTCTCCACACAAGTTCCTCTCTAATAAATGAAAATTAGAAAAGTATATATAGATTTTATGAGGTGACGACGTCAAGAGTAAAATTCTGACGCCGTCATCTCGCCTCCAATAAAGTTCTCGGACTGCCTAGATCTAGATCTGACGCCGTCATGTGTAATCTTGTTCCAGGCCGTCACCAAATTTACTCTTGACACCCATGTTTTGACGCCGTCACGTTTTCTCTGGGCCGTCATCCATTTTGCTCCTGATGCCGTCATCAAATCCTTCTTGACGTCGTCAGGTACTGTTACCAGCAAGGAAAATTAAGACTTTGCCGTTTTCTTCACTTTTATGCTCCAAAAACGTCCAAAATGCTTCATTTTCCAGAATTCACTCCCAAAGTACCTAAAATCACAAAAGGAACGATTTAGGGCAATATTTGGTCATATAAATTCCAATTCCGGCTTAAATGACCCCCTAAAAACGGATCATTTTTCGCCTCATCAGAGGCGGAACTCAGCGAGTGGCATCTAAGCCAAGAAGAAGGTGATGGGTTCAGTGAGGATGACAATAACTCACTGAACCCCCAAGACTCCTAAAAAACTATTGAAGTACTGAAGACTGAAAATTGAAGATCTGAAGACTAAAGAATGGGCGAGACAAAGCGGGAAAGTTTGAACATATCAACATGTATCCTTATCAATCTGAAGACAAACTTTCCATGAATGGCACTATGTCAGGATGGTGTCATCACTGTGCATCAGAAAGTCACATTGTCCTTTACCCAATATAGTCTATTGTAACAGAGACAAAATATGTAAGTATTTTATCTCTACTAGATAGGTCATCAATTTGTCTTTATCAATAACGTTGTAATTTACTTGTGTATAAATAGGTAGCATAAGTGAGGAGTAAAAGTTGACAAGTTTGTGCAGTTAATGCTTAGACATTCACAAACTACTTTTACTCCTCTAAAGAACAACACAGTCCCTGAGATTGCTCAGTGTAACCTTTAGTTGTCACTCAAACATAGTTTGGGTTTAGAGAGGAGTCAATACCATACTTGTCGTTTCAATCCCAAGTGTTATTCCGCAAACACTTGGGTATAATTCTTCGATTAACTTCTAATAAGAATTAAACGTTGCAAAATACTGTGTCCCTTTTCTTTACGTTTATATTTGTTGTTAATCATTATATCTTTGTCAAAAGTCATGGAACTTGGTTAGATTAACTCTATAGTTAATTATAACTTAGTAAACGGGACCAACACATGTTGGTTGCAGGCCCCAACAAAGATGGTATCAGTAAACGGAAGGCACAACTTGCTAGGGAATTCGAGATGAAAGACCTTGGACCCGCAAACAAGATTCTAGGGATGCAAATTCACCGAGATAGAGTTAGTAGGAAAATTTGGCTTTCACAGAAAAATTATATGAAGAAAATCTCGAAAAGGTTTAATATGCAAGATTGTAAGCCAATATCAATCCCGTTTCCTACTAATGTCAAGTTATCCTCCAAGATGAGCCCTAGCAGTGAAGAAGCGAGGATGGAAATGTCTCGAGTACCGTATGCATCAGCAGTAGGAAGTTTAATGTTCGCGATGATTTGTACAAGACCAGACATTGCACATGCAGTGGGAGTAGTGAGTCGGTACATGGCGGAACCTGGTAGAGAGCATTGGGAAGCTGTGAAGAGGATCCTTAGATATGTTAAAGGAACCTCAGATGTTGCATTATGTTATGGGGAATCGGGTTTAACTGTTAAGGGATATGTTGATTTTGATTATGCAGGTGATCTTGATGGAAGTAAATCAACCACCGGGTATGTATTTACACTTTCTGGCGGATCAGTAAGCTGGGTTTCAAAACTTCAGTCAGTTGTCGTCATGTCAATGATGAAAGCAGAATATGTTGCAGCTTGATGAGGCGAAAAATGAACCACTTTTAGGGGGTCATTTAAGCCCGGAATTGAATTTATTTGATCAAATATTACCCTAAATCGTTCCTTTTGTGATTTTAGGTACTTTGGGAGTGAAATCTGGAAAAGGAAGAAATTCGGACGTTTTTGGAGCAGAAAAGTGAAGAAAACGCCAAAGACTTAATTTCCCATGCTGTGAACAGTGTATGACGGCGTCAAGAAGGAAATCCTGACGGCGTCAAGAGTAAAATCTATGACGACCCAGAAGAAACATGAAGGCGTCACAAGAAGAGCGTCAAGAGTTAAAGTCATGATGGCCTGCATAAGGAGTACACATGATGGCGTCAGATCCAGATCTAGGCAGTCCGAAGAACTATTTGGCGGCGAGATGACGGCGTCAGACATTTGTTCTTGATGCCGTCACCCTCTAAAATCTATATATAGTTTTCTAATTTTCATTCATTAAAGAGGAACTTGTGTGGAGAAACCCTAGGGCCGAACTTTGTGAACCCTAGCTCGTATTTTACAGTAAATTCAAGGGTTTTTACCCCTTGAATCCTTTCATGTGCTATTAAGATAAGTCTTCTCTTTAATTCAATCAATATGTCTATGTGTTGGTTGTCTATATCTTGTGCTTGTCTTAATTTCAACATGCTAGGCTAGATTTATCTTGTGTTTGCTTAGATCTAATGAAACCTAGATGTTAATTATGTGTTGATTACTTGTTTATGGTTGTATTGTATGAATGATTTCAATGTTAGGCTTAAGAAAACTGGCAGATCTCCATTTGGTAACATGCTTGAACATCTTAGGAAACATGAACCGATGTGTACTAGGTTTTATTGGTTGTATTTAATGCATGAGTAAATTCTAATGATCCCATGTTAGGAGCTTCTTAGCCGGCTCGACATAGGAGTGAAGTAGGCACTCATAGGATTGGGGAAGTAAGTACGCCACCCCATGAATGGTATTAAGGAATACAATCCGTCATCCACGCAACTATAACAAGTAATTAACGTGTAAAAGATATCTAGGGAGTAGTGAAATCTTAGTAAACACATTTCTCCCATATATTGCTCACAACTTTAGTATAATTTAGTTTATTTTCATTTCTAGTATTTTATTTTGATTGCATCTTTAGTATTGGGTTAGTTGACTAGCAACTAATTCCGCCCAAATCCTTCAAACCCGAGATTTTTACTTGCTTTCCTAAAAATATAAAAAATACAAAAAGAATCATCCCTCATCTCTAGACCTAGTCTTTAGGTTTTCTAATCCTAGCGACACTATTCCTAGCTGAACAATCAATCCCCCGGTACTTGTCATTATACTATACTACATCGATCAGGTACACTGCCTGGTGGGGTTGTAAGCTTTTCGAGATCCCTCGAGAGGTAAAGCCTAGTGCAATTCCAACGCATCAAGTTTTTGGCTCCGCAACCCGGGGAATAGTTATTGTCTAGGTTAGAATCTCTTTTTATTAGGTCTACTTGCTAGATTCCTTTCTAGTAAGATTTTATTTTTATTTTTAGGTTCTCTTTAGTCTATCTTATTTCTTTGTGTTTTTGTTCGTAACTTTTCACCACCCGACATCATGGACGATGGGAACATCTTTGAACCCGTCATCCCACCACAAAAAAACCCACCACTAGAACCTCTTAGGCCCTGAACCTTAGGAGAGTATTCCCGACCTAGCCACCAAGGCTATCGAAACACTATTGAGCTCACCGGAGCCAATGTGACCCCCTTGCGATCCGACACCATCCGGTTGGTGCAAAGCGGATGTGCATTCCATGGACTTCGTTCCGAAGATCCAAATCAACATCTCAAGGACTTCCTTAAAATCGTAGATTCCATAGACCTAGATGTTGCAACTAGAGAGACAACCGGATTACGCCTATTCCAATTCTCTCTACGTGATCAAGCTAGTCAATGGCTTGAGCGTTTATCTGCGGGATCCATCGCCACATGGGATGATCTCACCGCTCGTTTCCTTGCTCAATTTTTCCCACCGGGGAGAACTACTAAGCTTAGAAATGACATCTTGATGTTCCAACAACGTCAAAATGAAACTCTCTATGAAGCATGGACTCGTTTCAAGGACTTACTCCAAAAAGTCCCTCATCATGGCATAGATCTTTGGCTCCAAATCCAAATCTTTTATGACCATATCGATCTCTCCACGAGGCGAGCCATTGACCAATCGGCGGTGGTAAGCTACGTGATCTAAGTGCGGAACAATCATGGGAACTCCTAGAAGATCTTGCTCTCTATGACAACGAAAGTTGGAATGATCCCCGTGATTTGAACAAAACGGTCAAGGCAATATCTTTGCCTTCGAACAACTGTAGCACTCCCGACCGTAGGATCATGGAACTTGAGGACCAAGTCAAGTTTCTCATGAAATCTTATGAAGCTCCTAAGCCTTCAAGCCAAGTGAACAAAATCACTTCGTCATGCGAATTATGTTGTGGTCCCCATGACACTCGTGATTGTGTGGAACTCCCCGGAACAGCTTTTGCGGACTACGCATCCTCACGTACCGACGAAGCGGGAGAGAAGTGGTACACTTTCAAACCCGAGCCAAACCCTTACGGTGATTCATACAACCCCTCTTGGAAAAATCACCCAAACCTTAGGTGGAAACAAAATCAAGCCAATTCTTCCAATCCGCCTAATCGTTACCAACCAAACGGTCCACCCTCCAACCGTACTTTCAACAACAATCCTTCTAACAACTATGGTGGTACCAATAATCTTGAAGGATTGATGTCTAAGTTCATGGCATCTCAAGAAGCTCGCATAGCTAGGTTTGAAACCGAATTCAACCAACAACAAACAGAGATGGCCAACAAGATAGACAACTTGTTGAAGGCCCTCAACAACCAAGCGTTAACTACACCTAGGAAGGACACTAGGGACACCAATAACGGAATCCAAATTAAGGACCCCTCATCATCCAAACATGTCCACTTTGTCAATGTTGTCACCATTAAGCCAATAGATAAGGAGATAGAAGAAAGTGACAAGGATGAAGTTGGAGTAGAAACCGAGACTAGGGATGAAAGTAGGGAAGTTGAGGTTAATGAGGGAGAGGAGTTAGAGGAAGTAGAAACTATAGAAAAACACTTTGATAAGTTGCCCACCAAGGAAGAACGGGAATACCATAAGGATTTATTCGATAGTCCCGAGAGACCATATATCCTTGGCACACCCCTTATCAAAATAGGAGACCCCTCTAACATCAACATACCATGCAACATCGGGCATATGCATATATGGAAAGCTTTCATCGATCCTAGATCTCCTGTAAACATCATGACTAGGACTTATTACAATTGAGTGATGAAGAAACAACTTGATTATAGAATGATGCCCAATAAGAATTTGATAAGTAATTTTGTAGGAAGAGTGAAGGGATTGCACGTGATTATAGGTAATTTCACCTATGAGATTGATTTTATGATAGTAGAAGACACTCGTACGGTGATAGATGATTGCTTAAGCCAAATAATATTCGGAAAACCATTTGTTGAGACCACTAGGATGAGTTATGATCCGACGTTAGGGATAGTTAGATTCAAGGGATAGAATAATGAGATTGCCTACCAAATGCCCTACAAAATTGAGCAATACTGCCTTCTCTCTAATCTAGAAAAGGAACGCAAGCAAGCGGCTTATTATAGGAATGATGAGGATAGACGTAGAGGAGTAGAGTATGTGAAGAATAAGATGCTTAGTTTCTACAAAGAATGCTTGCAACTAGGTCCGGAGTACAAAACTGGTTTAGAAGACGACCTAGAGAGTGAAACCAACGATGAGGTCACGTAGTAACCCATGACCTTGAGTCTAGCTACAAGACTCGTAAATAAAGAAAAGAGCTTCTTGGGAGGCAACCCATGATTTTGTGTGATTTTATTTTGTTTGTTTGTTATTTGCTTCCGTATGCATGCTTTATTTTTATTGTTGGTAGATCATGTTTCTAAACTAAATAGTGGAAATACTTTACTTTTTTGTTTTGGCCTAGTCTTAACTTCACCTAAAGGTATTTTTGCAAAAGATAAGTGTAAGGGGAAACCCCAAATATGTTTTTAAGAAACAAACCGATCATGATTCTCCACAATATTAAATGAACATGTATATTCGTATTTGTTAGAGTCAAATGCTTGTATCGAGTCATAATGAAGTTTTGCAGGATTTTCTAGGAAGTAGAACCAAGTTTTTCCAGAAATTTTCCGGAAACTTAACATAAGAATTTCTGCAGGTCACTTCTGACGGCGTCACGAGTTTACTCTTGACGGCGTCACGTGTAAAAATCTGGAAATTTTATCAGTTTTGTTTTTCTAACGGAGTCTTAAAGTTTTTGCTGAATTATTAGTTTTATAATCTCCAGAAAATCTGCAAACATCATTCCACAAGCATTATATCTTATTTTGTTTTCTAGGATTTAGTAACTTATGTAGATTGCCGCCGATTTTATGCGAGGTTGCCTTGTATGTTTACTCAGGATTTACAGGTTATGTATGACAAGAAGATGATTATTTTTCTGGAAGGGAAGCTTTGATTGTTCATTTTCTTGGAGGAAGATCTAACCTGGCCACCTTATTATCCATACCGAGCGAATCAGGGGAGTATTTGATTTTATTTGTTTTACTTATTTCACTTTTACATTCTTTACTTGAACATTGGGGACAATGTTCATCTTAAGTGTAAGGGGAGGGTAAAATGATGATACCTTACAGATACACTTTCGCTTGAGTTTGTTTGTTTGATAGTAGATGTGTAATAAAACTATGAGAAATACTTGTTAGTGTAATTTTAGCGCCAAATTTAATTTTTTTTACAACATTTAGGAGTGAAACTTTAGCTATAACAAGCGTCTCATGGATAGGAGATTGTATGACTAGCACATAACCGTATCATTCAGAAAATTTTTCCACCCAAATATGTGAGGTTCGCCTTTAGATTTGATAGGAAAAACATTTACTATTAGTGCTTATAAGTGTACCGGTAGCATTTAGATTCTAGAACTTGCGTTAGTGATACATCCCGAGACCGCTAGTGAGACTACATTCGTGTAGTAGGATTTACTACATGATAAGAGGCATTAGGATCACCCTTGTGTTTAAACCCGTACCATAATTGCTTGACCACTTAAGTCATATTGCTTGGCTAGTTAAGTCAACTAATTTTTCCCACACCTTTAGTGTTGTACTCATTTTTAGTACACGAAACCCCTAGTACACCCCTCCGAGCCTATCTTTTCGTTTCTAACTTTAAGCATTTTACTTAAAGGAAGAATTTGTTACACCCCACTTAAATGTACACCCAAATCGCCTTAGCCTTCCGTGTATGCACTCATCTTTAGTGCATTATTGTTATTTGTTTAAACCCTAAGTTAATTATCTAATTGATTACATGGTTGCTAAGTCGAGTCATATCCTTGTACATATTGTTTTGGGACGATTGGGACTCATGAGTAAAGTACTTATTTTATGGAGTAATGGGGAAGAACATCATATATTACCCCCATATGTACGTTAATCTTAAAAGTACTCCAAGTGTTTTGATTTTCTTAATTCGAGTCATTAGATTAGTTTATTGTAAAGTATGTAAAAATTCAAGTGTAAGGGAAATTTACATTCCCTATGATGTATTATTTTGGATGGTAGGGTAAGAGTGTATGAAAAAAAAAAAAAAAAAAAAAAAAAAAAAAAAAAAAAAAAAAAAACATACAGACTACCATCCCTTTTCATTCTATGTTTTTGTTATTTTTCATTTATTAGCTTAAGTCGAGTCTAGTCTTGGCTTAGCAACGCTATATTGTACATGTAATTAACCAAGATTGTTAACTCGCCACCAGTAAAGACTGCGTATATCCAACAAAACCGTGTATTTCATATCCCTACACCTAACGTTACAACCCTTTAAAAGACCTCTTTGATAGTTTATCCTAGGTGCTTACGCCATGTGGTGGAGGTTTGATCCTTTCCCAAGCCTATGGTAATCTATTTTGCTATGATAGGTAGTGAGAGATATCTTCCGTTTCCATAATGTGATATAACTTTATTACACCCGAGAGATGTGAGTATCTAAACACTATTTGTGATGTGCTAGTATATGACCTTCGTGCTTGTCTTTGGTCTTTAGTGGAACGATTATTTGTTGTAATTACTTTTATATTAGTGTTAAATGACCCCTAACTTGTATTTTGACTAGAATAAAAGCGCATTTGCTTGAGGACAAACAAATCTCAAGTGTAAGGGTATATGATGAGGCGAAAAATAAACCACTTTTAGGGGGTCATTTAAGCCCGGAATTGAATTTATTTGATCAAATATTACCCTAAATCGTTTCTTTTGTGATTTTAGGTACTTTGGGAGTGAAATCTGGAAAATGAAGCAATTCGGACGTTTTTGGAGCATAAAAGTGAGGAAAACGCCAAAGACTTAATTTTCCATGCTGTGAACAGTGTATGACGGCGTCAAGAAGGAAATCCTGACGACGTCAAGAGTAAAATCTATGACGACCCAGAAGAAACATGAAGGCGTCACAAGAAGAGCGTCAAGAGTTAAAGTCATGACGGCTTGCATAAGGAGTACAAATGACGGCGTCAGATCCAGATCTAGGCAGTCCGAAGAACTATTTGGCGGCGAGATGACGGCGTCAGACATTTGTTCTTGACGCCATCACCCTCTAAAATCTATATATAGTTTTCTAATTTTCATTCATTAAAGAGGAACTTGTGTGGAGAAACCCTAGGGCCGAACTTTGTGAACCCTAGCTCGTATTTTACAGTAAATTCAAGGGTTTTTACCCCTTGAATCCTTTCATGTGCTATTAAGATAAGTCTTCTCTTTAATTCAATCAATATGTCTATGTGTTGGTTGTCTATATCTTGTGCTTGTCTTAATTTCAACATGCTAGGCTAGATTTATCGTGTGTTTGCTTAGATCTAATAAAACCTAGATGTTAATTATGTGTTGATTACTTGTTTATGGTTGTATTGGATGAATGATTTCAATGTTAGGCTTAAGAAAACTGGCAGATCTCCATTTGATAACATGCTTGAACGTCTTAGGAAACATGAACCGATGTGTACTAGGTTTTATTGGTTGTATTTAATGCATGAGTAAATTCTAATGATCCCATGTTAGGAGCTTCTTAGCCGGCTCGACATAGGAGTGAAGTAGGCACTCATAGGATTGGGGAAGTAAGTACGCCACCCCATGAATGGTATTAAGGAATACAATCCGTCATCCACGCAACTATAACAAGTAATTAACGTGTAAAAGATATCTAGAGAGTAGTGAAATCTAAGTAAACACATTTCTCCCATATATTGCTCACAACTTTAGTATAGTTTAGTTTATTTTCATTTCTAGTATTTTATTTTGATTGCATCTTTAGTATTGGGTTAGTTGACTAGCAACTAATTCCGCCCAAATCCTTCAAACCCGAGATTTTTACTTGCTTTCCTAAAAATATAAAAAATACAAAAAGAATCATCCCTCATCTCTAGGCCTAGTCTTTAGGTTTTCTAATCCTAGCGACACTATTCCTAGCTGAACGATCAATCCCCCGTTACTTGTCATTATACTATACTACATCGATCAGGTACACTGCCTGGTGGGGGTTGTAAGCTTCTCGGGATCCCTCGAGAGGTAAAGCCTAGTGCAATTCCCACGCATCACAGCTGCTCAAGCCAACAAATAAGCAGTATGGTTGAAGATGTTGTTGGAAGAGCTCGGGCACAAACAAGAGAAAATTACTCTATTTTGTGATAATCATAGCGCCTTGTATCTGGCAAGGAATCCAACATTTCATTCTAAGACAAAACATATGCGAGTTCAGTATCACTTCGTTCATGAGAAAGTGAAAGAAGGAACCGTGGATATGTAGAAAATTCATACTGATGAAAACGTGGCAGATTATCTGACGAAAGCAATGAATAGTGACAAGTTTATATAGTGTCGATCCTCATGCGGCCTAGCGGAAACGTAAGCAACATGAAAGTGCAAGGAAGGATAACGATGTGAAGATTGATCGAGCCTCAATCTAATCTTCAAGTGGGAGATTGTTGGATAAGATACAATGTATCTTGGATAAGAAACTCTTGCAAGTGGCTGCAAGTTGGAGATTGTTGCTGTCATCCATGATGTCATATGGGTCAAAAACATGCGTATAAAAGGCATGAGCACTTGGCTCATTTCTCATCCCATTCTCACTTCTCATTCTTTCTTGATATCTTTCTCCCAGTAGTTCTTGTGTAATAGAAGAGAGTTTAGTATTTCCTAGTTACAAGAGATAAATAATTGTATTATCCTTGTAACTAGAGAGGTGTAAATCCTAGTTTATATAGTGAAACGTATTTTTCTTTGCCCGTGATTTTTACCCTTTTGGGGTTTTCCACGTTATATCCGTGTGTCATCTTTTATTATATTTCATATTTTAGTTGCGGGTTTGCTTCAGTCCGGTGTCACTTTTCTCAACAGGTTGCCTGATGAAAAACTTTTCCGTTATAGTTTACATGACGAAGTGGGAGAGAAATTGTAGTGTAGAATATATAGGGTCGGTGGTGATATAGTAATGTAGAAGAGATGTACTATTCGAGTCTTCATTGTTCGAATCGAGGCAATGATGGGGCAAAGTGCAAACAATAGTGATAACTCGTGTGTGATAATTGGAAGTGAGGCACTAGGCGATAACCAAAAGAGATAGTGATGGATAAAATGGGAAATTTGAGGTAGGGATGGCAACGGGTCGGGTTTGGTGCGGGTTTTAATGTATCCGTATTCGCACCCGCTTATAATATCCACACCCGTACCCGCCTCATTACCCGCTAGATATCCGATTAATATTATCCATCATTTTTTGAGGTTTCCTGCGGATTTCGGTTATCCCCAATTAAATATTTTATGGACAAAATGACAGGTATCAAGATTAAGTCACAACGAAACTTACCGACAAAACAAAGCAAGACACTCTAATATATTCAAAAATTTTAAAAGGTAAATAAAACAATTATTTTATCAAACGATTTAACGCTTTCGAATAACTCATGTACAAAATTCAATGTGTTAGATAATAGAGATACTTACAAAAAAACACCCCGGAAGAAATTATATATACTATACGTATACTCTAATTAACTATAATAGCAATAAAGCGGGTACGTATTCGGATAAACGGATATGGGTAATCAGGCGGGTATTACTAGCACCCGTATCCGACTACATTTTTTTTAATCAATACCCAAACCCACTTACCCGCCCCGAAACCGACCCAACCGGTTTCGGATTTCCTCGTAGGAAGAGTATAAATATGAAATGATAATAAATTGTTGTGGATGGATAAAAAGCATCCGTCAGAGTATCACTTCCTTTTTGTAAATATGGATTTGAGTATACAAAGTTAACAAACTGCGTGAGATTTAAACAGTTTTTGAGATGTGGTACTTTAAAGTTCACATATTACCCCACAATTTACCTTTCTTTACATTATTCTTACTCTTTGAGGGGCTTTACGTAGTTATGCTCTTAACAATACTCGTGCTTCTATTTTGATATTTATAATTTCATACATATATCTACTTTTAGATATTTAAGATTAATTCAACACTGATAATGATAACAATAATAACAAAATTTATTTTAATAATAAAATTTGAAGATATTTTTTGAATTAATAAACTTATAAAAAATTATGAAAACTTAGTGTTATACACTTAACTTCATAAAATTCAATTTAATAAAAGGAACTGTTTTAGACAATTTTGGATATGATTTTAAGTTACACTAGTTATAATGCCCGCGCACGCGCGGATTTTTAATTTTTTTTTAATCAAATATTTTTATTTATTAAAAAACAAATAATTTAATATTTGTTTTGTTTGATTTATGATGTTTAATTATAGTTTTTTATTATTAAAGATAATAATTCAAAATTTTTAATCCTATTGTTAATTACAACTTATCTATATTTTTTGTATTTATCTCCTACTTGTGTTATGGATAAATATAAAATGTTACATAATAAGAAAATAATCTTTTTTTTTAAATAATATTATTACTAAATAAGGTATGATTTAGTTTTTTTAAAATGGAAAAGTCCCCACTTGAGGTTTTGTTTTATTATATAAAAAAATAACATTTAATCTCTTTAGTTTGTGAACGTCCTCCTCATCTTTTGGATTTTCTTTTAAACAATTTAGACACGTATTTCTATGACAATTCTTTATTAAAACGAAGCCAAAAATTCTTTATAAATCTAACTTTTATCATACAACTCATCAAACAATCTTAGCCAATCATTTTTTTTTATCAAAATAAAAAAAATAAACTTTCACTCTTTTTTTTAAAACTTAAATATTTCGCAAATCGTAAATTGTCAAGCTACAAAAAAAAAAAAAAAAAAAAAAAAAAAAAAAAAAAAAAAAAAAAAAACATCGCGACGAGAATTAAATTATCTTTGTATAGACATGCATTGTTATATACTTTCGACGAACTTTTTTTTCGATGAATTTTTTTTCGCCTGGAAAAATCATATATGATTCGTAAGAATCATATATGATTTGATTTTAACAAATTATATATGATTCTTACGAATCATATATGATTCGTAAGAATCGAATCATATATGATTTTTTACGAATCATATATGATTTTTACGAATTATAATGGTCGAAAGTATATAACAATGCATATCTATAGAAAGATCATTTAATTCTCATCGCGATGACATTTTTTTTGTAGCTTGAAGATTTACCATTTGCAAGATATGTTGTTTTGAAAAAAAAATGTGAAAAATATAAATGGGTGGATATGATTGATTGATAGATTCTATGTAATGTATGAGTTTTTCATGGATCTCAGCTCTTAAAACGAATTGAGCCAATTTTGAGCAACTCGAAATCCAATTTTAACTGTTATCTAATAACGAGTGTAATTGCCCGCGCGCTGCTGCGGGGCAGATGCGTTTTTGTTAAATAAAAAGCTATTAATTTTGTTTGTATTTATTTGGCTTTGTTGGTGTTATATATTTTTTGGTCGAACGTTAAATATATTGTGTATGATTTTTTTATTTATTTTTAGGCTTATTTCTTTTGGTATATAATTTTCGGGAATGTTCTATAAGAATGTTAAGTTACGATGTATATTTTTTTAAGTTCATTTATAAATTATTTTATTTTCTTTTCTATAAAATTAAATAAATGAATTTTTTAAAATGATAAGTGGGGCAAAAACTAAAATGACATCGAATCCATTGTACAATTATCATTTGGGCCAGTTTTGTTGGACGAAGTTTAGGTTGGAAACTATTTTATTTATATTTACCATGTTTAGTTATATGTACATTTGTTATCTCTGCTCATGTTTAAACTTTCTTATAAAAAAAAATTTGCACCAGTTTTGTATTGATCTTTTTTTTAAACGTTTGGAATACGATGCACATGTTTATGCTTAATATTTTTACGCCGACACCTAAATTATTTTTGGTCAATTTTAAACCTTTTTTGTGTTAGAAACTGGTGTTGCACAAAGTTGTGTTACTTCATGTCTAAAAAATGATTTTTTTTTTTATATAAATACATTTAAGGTTTTTAATGTTACATTTAGGTTTAAAGATATGTTTGTACACATGTATATATTTATTTTTGGGGTTTTTTTTTTTTTTTTTTTTTTTTTTTTGTTATTTTGTATTTTATTATTATTATTATTATTATTATTTTTTATTTTTTTTTATTTTTTATTTTTTTTTGTGCCTTTTAGTCTGCCCACGTGTGCTAATAAAAAGGGATTCCCCCTTTCATTTCACTCAAACCCTAATATCTTCTCTCCGCTTCAGAAGCCGCAATCGAACCCTAATTTCTTTCATTAAACACTTTCCGATGGCCACACCACCCAGAACTTCTCTGCACGCCCTTGCAACCACGCCTAATTTTCAGAGGCTTAAGTTCGTGGCTGATTCCAATGAACCGTACGACTGTTTGCAGGTTGCTTTCCATCAAGATTACAATGAAAATGATTCTCTGTTGAGGGTGCTTGGTCAACAGCGTGATGATTTGTCTGCTAGGGTAAAGTGGTTGGAAGATATGGTGGCAGAAGGGGAGAGGTTCTTACTGTTTCATGAGGATTGTGATATGGGTTTGGACCGCTTGAAGGTGACTCTAAAGAGAGAGAAGAAGGTGCTTGCTGGCTTGATTAAGACGATTGATCTTGCGCGTAAAGGAAGAGAAGAGAAGAAGATAAATCTCTTCTGGTTCGAGTGAATGGTGGAGTTGCTTTTGGGTGGTAATTTTTTGGGCATGTGGGTGTATGTAGGGTCATGGTCTTACTTTCTATGGTTTAAGTTTTTGTGGTATCTGATGTATAATCGTGGTGTCTGTTATGGTGGTCTAAAGTAAGAAGATGGCTGTAATGTTATGGTCTATATGTTAATGTAATTTTTATGTTTAAAAGTCTACAACAATGGGTTTTGCATAATATAGTTTTAGTAGTAAATGGTTAAAAGGATATGTGTCTGTTTTTGTTGCAATTACAATTATTAGTTTTCGTCTTCAAAACTACTGTGAGCAAGTCGGCAGTTAGATATCGGATGAATATGATTAAATGTTAAATTAAGTTAGTCTTAAGTTTCGCAATTGCTACCGTTACCATTCTCAATGATCATGTTTGTAAGCAGTATTGGTTTTCATTAATAGACATCAAAGTGTGTACAATTTCATATTCAGCCTTTTCTCATTTCGAAATTTCACGCGAAACAGAATTAGTTAGCATAGGAATGAAAAATATGAGGAAATAGCTGCAAATTCTGCGATTTAGCTTTATTGAATAGTTTTGTGTGAACTTTCTTACTGTTATTGAATGAGTTTGTGCACTCGGCAGTTTCCTAGTCGTTAGTTAAAGGGCGTCACAATGCAGATAAGCAGATACATAATATTTTATGCACACGTATGAAACGGTATTAAAGTTACAAACACTTGGTACACCAAACATAGATTACATTAGCCATGAACATAAAGTGTTTTTACACGATGTCCGTCACGTGCTTTACAAAATAAGATGCTATAACATCTGTTCATGGTCGAACATACATAAAGGTGATTGGTCTAGCAGGACGTCTGTTTACATAATTAATTTACATAAGTGTCATGCCACCATCCATGACATACTATAGGATTGTTTTTAGTATGCACTTTTTTATCGTGCATTTAGTTAGCAAAAGATAAGCGTCATTTTTTTTAGAACGCAGTCTAGTACCATGCATTTAAGTAGTCAAAGAAGAGTGGCCTATTTTAGGGTTCATGCCTTCCTTTTTTCCGGGTCTGATGACTCTTCTGTGAAGAGTCGTTTCTTGACTTGTCTGCGAGCAATATCAGCATTCATGTCTGCCTTTGATTGCGTGTCAATTCCTGAAACGGAGACTGCTGGTGTTGACATTTCTGTAGGCAAAAGTGGAAATAGTTGTTTTAAGCATGCGTAAAGTTATTAGAGTTAGATGATATTTCTGAGACATTAAAATCGTCATACCTTCTGTGCTTTCTTTTGGTTCTGAGATGTGTGTGGGAGTAGGTGGAACATCCTCCTCGCCAACATGTGAGGGTATATCCGCAATGAGTGACTGTGTTGTTGGTGTTTCTGCATTGTTAAGGAAAAAATTTTACATAATTTTAGAGCATTTTTTTTTATCTGTAAGAGTGGTCTAAAAAAAAGTGAATACCTTTTTTGTGTGGCAATCTGGTTGTTGTTGCGGAAGCAAAAGTCTCATGAAAGAAAGGCACATTGCCTTTCTGAGAGGCTGTAATGCATTAATAAATTTTTTTTTGTTATGTATTGTGTGAGTGGTGAGTGTAAGGTATAAGCATGGCCAGTTATAGTTACCTGAACTGCCACCTTCGCTTTGGTGCATTGCATCTGTTATGGGTAGCATTTTTGGTGCAGGAGGTAATAGGGTGGGTGTTTTTTCAGAACCTAGCAAAGTGTAAAATGCATTTGTTTCATGTAGTGATTGTTATGTAAATCACGACATTTTTATTTAATGGAACATTGTGTTATTTACCTGAAGGTTGGAACTCTATTTGCTGGACTGTATCCGTGATGCCGAAGACCTCATCGACAACAAATTCAACGTATCCTGTAATGCAAGTTGGATTATAATGAAACTGAAAGGTATGATTTGTACCAACGATTTTTTCAATGTCTTTTGGAAAGCTTCTTGAGTCAACATTTTCATTTGATGCAAGGACTTCTGCACACTTAACGCCAACAAACTGGTCGGCTTTAGGTGTAAAGAAAATGAATGTTGCCGGTTTGGTGCCATCAGTTATGGTAGCCCTGAAATTGTATCTGCATTAATTGAACAACTGTGTTAGTAAGACTTAAGTAATAAATATTTGTGGTTTATGTGTACTTACCAATAGGTGGGAGCCTGCATAATTCCATCCTTTTTACATTCGTAACCACCATTAAGCTTTGTCACTTTGCCTGTGCAAACAGAACATGCGGTGTAGTACCAGCCCCTTGCAGTATCTAGATCTGTTATTGTTCCTTGGCAAGTAAACCGAACACCATAGTAAACAAAGAATTAAGTATTTATGCTAAATATATTTTCTAGATGACAAATGTTATAAGCTAAGCATATCTGTTGTTTGAAACTCACTCTGTAACTTTCCGGGCTATGTGTAAGCAGAGTCGCAATTGGGATACGGTTTTTGTTTTTTTCTTGTTCAGGGTCTTTTAATCGGTATCTAATGACACGTAAGGGCTGCTGCTCCTCATAAAGCTGTCTGTATCTGTTGTTTGTGGAATTTGCCTAGCTTAATGAATTTAGAATTAGATTAAGAAAAAAATGAAGACGATTAGGAATCTTACGCTGCTTTGTATTGTTCCAGTCCTGGGATTTGAGGGTTAATGTAATAGCATGTTGCTAGCGTGGCTGAAAGTTGCAGCTCTGTAAATAGCATATTTGTTTTAGTATAACGCCATTCCTGTTTATGTATATATAATAATTTTTATTTCATAAGTAAGTAGAGTTACCTCTGTTTTGTAATTTTGAAACTCGGCATGAGCTGACAGCAATTATAATAGGTCTTTCAAGTGCGTCAATAGCTTGCTTTTCAAAATTGTCGGCCAATGCATCCCATAATGTGAGTTCAATAGAATTGCGGCTGTTGGTACAAAAAATGCAAATATATTTTGTCAATTCAGTCTGCATAACATCTACTTTCTTTTAGAATTTGCATATATGAACTTGCTTTAGATTCTGTATCTCGACCTTTCTAATTCTTGAGAGATTTTTGTTTGGATCTCCAACATCGCCAGCTTCCCCTGATGTAATATAACATCCAATATAACCTGTGTGTTGTAAAAGTTTAAGAGTTAGGTGCATGATTGTAACTATAATAATTAAAATTGATAGAATTTGTGTCTTTGTACCTGTAAGAACTGGATATCCCTTTGTGCGCCTGTCCTTTGGGTCATAGAGTTTTGTAGGCAGCTGATTGTAAGAGACAAATTTGAAGTAGTGATTTGGGAAGCCCTCTGATGGTATTGGATCGAATTTTGTTACTGTATTAAAAAACAATGATGTGTTGTTCTCGAGAGTTTGTTGCCAATTTTGTGTTCTGATGCATTGGAATCCTGATATGCGAAATGCGTTTCCAGGTATGAGAAGAGGCCTAAAATGATGTATGTCTTCAGGCTCCATGTTCGCTTGTATTGGATCACCCTGGGTATGAAAAAAATATGTCATCATTAAGGAACTCTGATGATTTTTGTATATTAATTTGTCCTTTGATTACCTGTCTATCTAATAAGATTGCTCTGTACCCTTTTTCAGTTGTATCTGGAGGATTTCGGGCTGCCCATGCACGGTACACCTTCGCTTCTATAATTTTATCTCTGTCTCCAGGTTTGAGGTCTTTGATACTGGTTAAGGCCATTCTGTGTAAATAAATACTTAAAAATATTAGCATCTGAAAAATCATGGAATGAAAGAAAGTAAAAAAATCTTACCAAATATGTAGTCTACTTTAGTGAATGTTATGCATGAAAAAAAAAAAAAGAAATAACGGAATGCAGGTTGCGTGTTTGAGTAACTATGACTATTAGTATGTTGAAATTTAGTTTAAGCATCTAAGGTTATGGTCTATTGATAGTGGTAAGAAAGTCTTTGTAGACTATATTTTTAGTTGTGTTTGGAGGGTAGTCTTGCTGTTTTTTTATGAGGATTTTGAGACCATCTGGGGTTGTAGCGCGTGATAACGCAACATAGAGTTGACCATGAGCGAATACAGGTTCTGGAAGATAAACTCCAATCTTGTTTAGAGACTGTCCTTGGCTTTTGTTAATCGTCATTGCATAGCATACTTTCACCGGAAATTGCTTTCTTTTGAAAACGAACGGCATGTTTTGATCTGTCACTTTCAAAACAATTCTTGGAATAAAAACTTTTTCTCCAATTCGGTTGCCTGTAATAATCTCTGCCTGTATTAAGTTTGACAACAGCTGTGTCACAATCATCCGCGTTCCATTGCATAGACCACATCCAAGGTCTACATTGCGAAGTAGCATTATAGGTGTACCAACTTTAAGTTCAAGTTTGTTTGGGGGCAGGCCTGGGAATTTAAGCGTGTTAAGGAACTCAGGTGGGTATAGAAGTTCATTTGCAGCGCCGTCGTGTGCAAGCGGAATAGCCTCATCGGAACTTGCATATGTTGTTGTGTCTCCTTTTATTAATAACATAACTTTTTCGTTTATCGCATCAGCCGTCTCGTTTTTAGGACAGACAATTGCCTTTTGCTGTAACACTTCTGAAGTTGGCGATTCTAGAGTCGACTCATCATATATAAAATCGATAAGTGCTCTAACGCCTTCATCTTCATCGTCGTTTGGAATTACATATTCTTGAGGAATTTCAACCCAACTTACGTTCAGCGGATCTTCTTTGTCATGTTCACCCGTCTTGCCATCTCCTATGTCTAACAGCCAAGAAGCAAACTCTTTTCTTCTGTTTCTTTCATCATCATCTATGCCTGTCTGCATCAGCCTCATGTTTTTGGTCAGTGTGCATACCTTAAAATGTTTCCATAGAGGTGAAGCAGTTATTGATGCCGATACTATATCTGATTTCGTCCCCTTTTTTTTTGACCGGTAATGTTTGTCTAAAATCACCACCTAACATGACTGATTTGCCGCCAAATAGTTTATCTGGTTTGCCAAGCACGTCTTTGAGTGTCCGATCCAATGTCTCAAAGCATTTTCGATCATTCATTGGAGCTTCATCCCAAACAATTAAATCTGTATCTGCAAAGAGGTTTGCAAGCAGTGTTTTTTTTGGTAACATGACACATCGATTCATCTGTCAAATCAAGTGGAAGCTTGAACCGCGAGTGTGCTGTCCGGCCAGACGGAAGTAACAAAGATGCAATACCGGAAGATGCAACTGCCAAAACTATCTTCCCATCCAATCGTAGCTTGTTAATTATTGTCTTCCACAAAAAAGTCTTGCCCGTTCCTCCATGACCATACACAAATACTAATTGTTGTTCATTTTTGGAAGAAGATTCAACAATAAGGTTGTAGATGCTTTGCTGGTCATAATTGAGCTTCGTCACAGCAATGTCTGCTTCATTTTTCAACTGCTCACGGTCGTAGTTCTTTTCTTCCATCAGCAGCTTGTTATGTAACTCATCTAACAAACGTCTAGGAGGAAGTTCAAGGCCAAAATCTGTGACTGATTTCGAAGAAATGTTTAGTATCATTTCCAATTCATATAGGACATAGCCTTTCAGTTCTGGATCAATGATATGAAGGTTTCTAATATGAGTCATGGCTGCTGCTCTTGCTGGAATGTCGTCCGTCATAAGCTGCACGTGCTTTTCCCAAAGCTTAACTGTGTCTGAGACGTCACAGTAAAGCAATATGTGAGCGAAGAGCCTCCGTATTTCTGATGCTGATGCTGAGATAGCTGCTTCTTGCAAAGCCAATTCCCACTCTTTATCTTCTCTAAGTAGACCCATTGCTTGGCAAGCGGCTCTGTAAGTAGGAAGTAGTGTACCATTCACTCTGCGGAGTTCTATAAATGACCGGCAACCTTTCTGGTGACATAAGAGCATCCTCAAATAGAACAATTCACCTGTAGCAGGATGCACATATGCAAGCCTTCCAATTGATGACTTTGTTCTCTGCTTCCTAGGTCGCCATGTCTTTAACTTTTCATACCAGACAAAAGCCGAAGGGAAATCCAAGTATGTAAGATTGTAACCCTCTTCATATAAACTGTTAAATGTAAACCATTCTGTGAGCGTTGTGAGTGTTCTTCCTTCGTCGCTAACAACATAACCCAAAGGTTCCCTGTCCCGGAAAGATATTCTTTGCATACCTTCAAGGTGAACAGCGAGAATTTGAACGGCCGGTTCTCGGTGATGTATTGGAAAATTGAATATTCTCCAACATGCCTCATGTGGACATACAAAACGGCCATCTATAAAATTCTGAATCTCATCGATCTGAATCGTTGGAGCATTTGACGATGATGATGCATCGCCGATTGGTTTTACGATTCGTGCGGCAATCCTATCAGTCCCCTTTGATATATACTTGAATAAGTACTTTATAAGCATACTCCAGCCGCAGTATTCCACGTTTATGTGTGCGTGAAACATTAGGCAGAGTAGCCTATTGTAGGGGACAACATATGTGTTATCGAGCTTAACCTTGTTTTTTGTTGTATAATGTCGACTCTTTCTTATTCGATAATGTACATGGCCATTCTTGTCAAAAAATGTGTTTTCATTATATTTTTGTGGGAATTTTTTTGTGCAGACACCTTCGGCCATACACGGATCTTTTGGGTTAGCAGCGCCGCAGGGTCCATGCATCATCATCTCAGTAACAACTGTGTATGCCTCTGGGTCTGTTGTTTTGTCAAGTAATTCTGCGCTGATGAACTTGTCAACGTCTTCAGGACTCTGTATTTTGTGACTCGATTTTAGCCAAAGCAGCGTGTGACAGTGTGGAAGACCACGCTTCTGAAACTCTATCGTGTACAAAACTGCAATGGTAATGACATAAAAAGAAGTTAAGTTTTTTTTACTTGTTTCCTCTTTGTGCAAACATCAATAAGTTTGTACGTGTTTATTTAGTTGTGTATGTATCAAAGTATTTTTTGTTAATAAAGCATGACAAAGATGTATACCTCCTGTAACAGGGCCAAATATCTTTCCTTCTTTTAAAGTTTTAACAAAGTCGTAGACTTTTTCTTGAAACACACGGTCGACTATGTCAGCTCTGTCAGACGCTGATAGGCGAGGATACCGCTGCATATATCTTCGGATCTCAGGCCAATTTACATTACATGTGAATGTAATGAAAAATTGCGGGTTGCCAAGGACTCGACAGATAGCCAGAGCATCAAGATAGTGGCTGTACATATATCGTGGACCGCTAGTGAAACTTGAAGGTAAAATTATTCGCTTACCTATATCTGCACCTGAACGATCGCCTCTTGAAATTGCATCATGAATGCCTGATAAGTAGTCACTTCTTATGTTATTTTGCTTTGCCCTGACAAAATCAAGCCGTTCTTGTTCCAATGCACAGTAGACTGACACAACGTATTGCTGAAATAGCCTTCCACCTTTAAATAGCAAGCCGTATTCATGAGGCCTTTCGTATAATTGATACATGTAGTAGGTATTCATAGTCATCTTTGGTTTTTCGCCCTGCGCATTATGTGTTTCTAGCGTTAAGCTTGTAGTATACCCTGGCTGACCGTAGACGAATAGAATAGGAAACTGCAATGCCATATAGGTTGAATGCAGTTTGTTAATTCTTTGAAGGCCTTCACCCTTCTTTTGTATAATGACATCATAGTCTGTGTCTGGCTGTGGTCCATTTTCAAAGATTATGCCACCGAGAATGTCTGCTAAAGGTGTGTCATATTGCCGAGCGCCGTTTACATTGTAAAGATGGATAGTGAATTCTGGAACATCTGGCTGGCTACATATATCTCTGGCTGTCCTAAATACTGCAACCAATTCATTATGCGCATCTAGAACCTGTATAAGACGCTGGACAATTTCAGGGTTTAACGACCCTGAACCACCTCTCCCAAAATGACGTAACCTGTTTTTAACTTCATTTTCAGTATCATATATGTATAGCTGCAAAAACTTAGGTTCCTTATCATTTGTTGGACACATCGACCCTAGTCGATGACACACCTGGCCACAGACTTTAAATACATATGGGCCTCTCCCATTATTCACTGAGTCATCTATGCGAGCGCCGAATGATGTCATACTAAACATCTGGTTATATGCTCTAATATTTTCCATAAACTGTTTTTCTTTGAACAACTATTTGATGGATTCTGGTGGTTCCTTTTCTTGCGGAAGCCTAACTTTTCCTTCTCCACAGCACCTGCTGAACCTCACTCTCGTGAGTGTAGAGCTTTTCAGCCGTTCACCATACCAAAATGCAGCCCCGCAATGGTCACACGACCAATCACAATATCCAATATCAATATAAAGGTGAGAGACACCTGCAAAACCAATGTAAAGAATAAAATGAGACACTTATAAGTCAGCCATGGTTTTTTTTTATGTTAGTGCAGTTCACTTTACCGTTTAACATTATTTAAATAGAAAGCTGTAAATGGATATAGTTACCTTGAGGATTAAGCCGTTGTCTGGTATCGCAATTAGTAGAGCTTCTAGGATGCCTTTGATGTGCATTTTTTCGACATGTATGAGCTGGACTTTCAAAGTTATTTTGCCGGCTACCTGTTTGTTTAGAAAAAAATATATGCTGTTAACTAAAAATAATAGGATGTACAAATATAAGGTGCCTTGGAATTCTAACATTCACCTTGGAAACTTTGGCGTGTTGGTGTGCTACTTTCCATTAGAATTGTTGACATCTCAATTTGATGCACATCAACGGCACATGTATGTGGTGGATGTTCCATGCCTCTTCCAATTATGCTCTCACTTTCATGCATTAACTGAGAAGTTTGGCCTGAATTTAGTGTTGCAGTATACTGTGTTAACGGTTTAACTTCAACTTAGGTTTCATCTTTTTTTATAAAAAAAAATCTGATTTAAGACATAGTGCAATAAGCAAACCTGGCATAGATAAATGCTCTGAGAGTCTATAATTAGTATCTGTGAATGAATGACTGTTGTGTTCATTCAAGAGACCATTGTTTCCATTGCAATCTATGTCTGTCACAAAAGAGTTCTGCACTTGCTTCTGATAACAAACAGAACCACCATAAGGGTCCAGAGCTTCATCATTCTGAAGAACATCCACTAAACTTGCGTCAAAGCAAGAGAATGTGTCGCTGAACGTCTGTGCTTCTAAGTTTTGCTGGTACTGTTCTAACTCATATATTGCCTCATCACTTGTAAATACTGCAGAATATCAACAACAGTTAGTAATAGCAATTGTATGACATTTTAGGATTACAAAAAAAGGCAAACAGATGTTACCTTGTTTGCTAGTTGATGCATGACAACTATCTTGTAAGGGTGCAGATGCAAAAAGAGGCTGTGGCACTGTTCTCTTGCTTTCTGCATTTTCTACATTTATTTGTGTTGGATCGTAACAGTCCCCCTCACCTCTTTCCACTACACTTTGAACAACTCCATATCCTACATTACTGATAACACCCCCAAATGGTCTACAACAATTTTGGTACTCTGAGTGTATTTGCTGGCTTTCATTATGGTTATGACTGTTTGATACATGTTTTCTGACTAAGTCACCATTCAAGTGGAAATCACAGTTCCTATCTAATATGTTGAAAGTAAACTCACTATTTTTTTGTTTTTTTTAGCAGGTTCACTATCCATGTCCAAACAGATGATGCTACAACTATTACTGACAAAGTTATGAAAAAAAAAACACATGCAGCTTTCTACAGATCTACATAAAGAAAGAAGACTTACCTGGTGCACAAAGATGATGCTCCCTGGATCTCACACAGTCCCAGCTGCTCCAGCTTGTTGCTTTGATGTAATTTTCTTTTTTAGTTCTTTTTTTTTTTCTAGAATTTTTTTCCTAGATTTTTTTTTGTGGGATGTAAGTAGCTTTGTTTATGTTTCCAGTGTCGCTGTGTACTTTGTATATGTATCCTGATGCATGTATCTGCCTTTAGACTATCAAGAACATTCTAATAATGCAGATTTTCAAAGGGTTTGTTGAGAATGTATGGGTGGCCTTGCGTAGTACCCACTGTAGGCATGGCACACCCTCAAATAACTGCTAATACTCTGCTAAACCTTTGAAAAAATGCTAAACCCTGTGAACAGTGTATGTAGCAAAGTTTGCAAACCAATGGGCTTGTGACACCTCACTTTTTTCATACCATTGGGCTTACTTATGAAGGATAACAAAAAGCAACAACCAATGAAAACCCAAAATTAAAAGATAAATAAAGATAAATGATAGGTTAACCAATATTTTTAATGCAAAGGCTTTTTTGGTCTTTAGAATATAGGATAATCAGGTGGGTCTCTTTTGCCAAGTGGCAAATTTGACATCTCATGTTAGTCTAATCTAGTTTTTGTCAAAATTGACCTCTCTTATTTTCATTTATAATTTCAATTTATAAATTCATGTTTTTATTTTCGATTGTTTTAAAATACTTGTATACCAACTAGCAGGGTACCCGCGCGTTGCAGCGGCGGGTAATCTGAAATAAAAAATTTCGATAGATTTAATAAAAATGTCAGAGGAAGTCATTTCGATACCTAAATTTGCCTCGAGAATGAAATACTAAAATATTTGGTAAACTACACTTCCCACCCTAGCATATATTTACAATTTTAGTCCCTAAGGGTGCAATAGGGTTCACACAAGGTCCAAAACACTTTCCTATATAAACCTCATTATACCCTCACTTAGGGTTTGACACCCTTTCTCTCTCAAACTAGCCGTACCTATTTCTTCTTCTTCTCCAGCCATTTTTCCGGCCAAACAAACACCACCGCCGGCCATTTAAACTCACCGCCACCCCCACCACACTCCTTACAACCTCCCTATCATTTTGACGTACATCACGCTCCTAGAAACACCTCCCAACACCACGATTAACACCACCACAGCTCGAATTCATCACCAAAACCATCTCTCTCTCTCTCTCTCTCTCTCTCTCTCTCTCTCTCTCATTTTGTTGATACCGGCGGTCGAAGGTAGGAAAACTCACCACCCTTTTTGTCGTTCTAGCGACGGTGGGGGATAAGTACATGAATTTTCAAGAGTTTTTGATTAAATAAAAATTAAAACTAATAAATATGAAGCTAAATAATTGTTTGGTATCACTTTCTTTCTTTTTGTTGTTGTCATTGTTATTGAGTCACGAAAACAAGGGATGCCATGAGATTGAGCTCACAGTCTTGTGTATCGAGTCGAGTTTTATTGAGTCGAGTCTTGGTCACAGGTTCGTGTCTATGTTAAGATTGAGGGTTGTACATTGTGTTTAAATGATCGTAATATTGGGTGTATGGGTGTTTTTAATGCTGTTAATATAGAATGAGGGTTGTACATTGTGTTTAATTGATTGTAATATTGGGTGTATGGGTGTTTTTAATGCTATTAATGTAGAATGAGGGTTGTACATTGTGTTTAAATGATTGTAATATTGAGTGTAGAGGGTGTTTTTAATGCTATTAATGTAGAATGATGGTTGTACATTGTGTTTAAATGATTTTAGGGGGTGCTTAGTAGGGGGTTAAAGGGGGTGGGGAATGAGTAAGATATTTAAAAGGCCCACATCACTTAATATATGGTGCTTGGTTAGGGAGTGTAAGGGTGCGTTTGGTATGCTGCGAGGAATGACAATGGGTATGAGTTTGATAGTAGTGGTGGGTCCTCAACTATGAAAGTTCCATTCCCCACTAGTTTGAGGTATATGGAGTATGGATAATATTGAACTTTCATAGTCATAGTTGTGGGCCCTCTCAACTAAAACAAACATCATTAATCACTATGATAGTCATAGTTCCATTCCCTTACTACCATACCAAACGCACCCTAAATGTATTGATTACCCCGTAGTGGGAATCAACCATTATAGAGTAAATTGGGGGGTAAGGTATTGATTACCCACCCCACTCATTCTTTTGCATTCCCTTTCCCTTTTCTTTTCCCCACTTTGAACCAAGCAGACCCTTAATATTGAGTGCAGGAGTGTTTTTGATGCTATTAATGTAGAATTTTAAGAAAAGTGGTCTGAATTTCGATTCATGCCAGTTTTTGTTGTACACAATACTTTGGTTGTTGTAATTATGAAAATTGCTTGCTTTAAAGTGTTGTAAACCATGCATATTTTTTGTACATCTGAATTTTTTGAAGAGAGAGTAATTCCTCCATTATAAATAGTATAGATAAAAAAACCTTTGATATTAACTATATATAACATTTCTCGGTGGCACAAAATCCGAGCCATGTAAAATAATATTATTTCCAAACGCATCCAAAATCATATTATATTAGCATGGGTCCAATGATTATAAAACTAATAAAAAAGAAAAAAAATTACAAAATTGACCCACAAATATATAGTAACTTGCCAAAATTATCCAAGACTTTTAACTATTTACAACTTTTTCATATAACAAACTTTATTCATCGAATATCTAACAGATATCTCACGATTTCGTTAATAAAAAAAATTCCGATAGAAGGGTCTTTCGATAACGAACAAAACGAGCCCAATATTGATATACTTTTGACATACGCACGATTATATAAAAAAAATTTGAAGTTTGATATATATAAAATAAAATAACTTTTATAATGCACCCTTATTATGTCAAATAATTTTAAAAAGTAAACACTTTATTTGCGAAATATCTATACAGATGTGTACCGGTTTCTTGAATAAAAAAAATGCTGGCAAAAAAGGGTCAAAATTAGCCTCGCCGCAACACACTGGAGCCCAACACAACATTCATTTAAAAAAAGACGTCGTACGACAACTACAAATATAGCTTCATAATATTGTTACTGAGGCATACAAGCCTTTTGCTTATTGGGCTGCCTGCCTGTAACTTTGGGATCCATATGTGTAGGTTGGGACCAAGCAATCCACAACTGATGATCATAGACAAAAATATTGGTAATGTAAAAGAATGAAACTGGACTTTACCGTTGCTATTCTAGAGAATGGATACAAAAGTATAGAACTGTAAAAAATGAAAAAAAAACAAAACGAAACTTCGATAATTCTTACAATGTCATAGATTAACTAATATACATTCTGTAAGTTTACATGTTCATAAATAAAATGAACACCGTGTTACGAAAATAGTCGTTACCCCCCGCCGCAACGCGGCGGGTACATCCAACTCGTTGACCACATTTAATTGATGAAAATTGAAAAATATATAATTTGGGACGGGAAAAACGTAGCCATCAAGGAATAAAATTTCACCTAGCAAAAGACAAAACCCAAAACAAAGCCCAGGCCCATTACAAAATCTTATAACAGTCTATTTACTAATAAAATAAAATCTTATTACAGCTTTTATACATTTCATTTCAAATCCGCTAAAATCACAACAAACATCTCTCTTGTTATATTTTATGAAGAATCGATCGTACCTTGCTCTTAAATCACATCCGGTCTAGGTGATTTATGCACACTTTTCTTTTAACTCAAAATATTTTACTACAGATTCTAGGGTTTTAAATTTGAGTTGCATTTGTGTGTGTGTGTGTTCGTACAAGTTATTTTAGTACTGGGTTTTATCACCATAATGTTGGTATAGTTTTTTTGTATATTTTTTTGGTGTTGAACAGTGATACAACTTACTTTTTGTTTATTTTAGTATATCTGAAGGAGCTTTTCTTGTCCGAGAACTTTTTTTAATACATATGTCTGACAGGAACACGTGAATAACTAGAATTATTATGATAGATAGTAGAGTGTTTAGTGGTTTTCGTGTTTTACGGTAGTCTCTTTTAGGCGATTTAGTACTAAGGGCATGTTTGGCGCGAAGCATATTGGAATATTTAGGAGCGGTTAGCGTTTTTGATAAAAAGAATTTGTTTTACCAAAAACTTTTATAAACCAACACAACTATTACTTTCTAGGCGATTTAGTACTAAAAGTTTGTTAGGTGCTAAGCATATTGGAATATTTAGGAGCGGTAGCTTTTAGCATTTGATATAAAAAAAACTTGTTTGGCAACGTACAAGCGGTTAAAAGTTAAAACAACTATTAGAATTCTAACCACTACTTATCTTTTAACAGCTACATTACCAAACACTTTTATAATACAAAAACTATTTTCGCCAAACATAAACTAAGTAGCCTTCCGTTTACATATTTGATTATGCACATTTATTAATATTTGCAAGTTTTTATGCATCTCTTGTATATAGACTTGTATGCGCTTATAGGCACATTTATGATTGTATGCTTTCATGCGTTTATGCTTATATCTTAATCTAAGGAGACTTGAACCATGGATTTTAAGATATTAAGATGAGGTGTTAAACACTATACCATCTCTTCTTATAAATATGCTTTGATTATTGTTTTTTTATCATATTGTCTTTACCCTTATATTGCACGTAATCATGTCCGTGAGAACCTTATATGTTTGTAACCATACCAAACATATATAGATAGTTAAAATTAGAACATGTGCATCTTCAAAAGCCGTCTGGGGTAAAAACTAGTTGTTAAAACAACAAAATTCAAAAGTACTGGTAAATTCTTATTATTTATTGTAACTCTAATTATCGTTTGTATACTCGTCAGGTGCTATCGAGTATCGTCAACTAGACACACATTGTTTAAGCCGTTATAGTTTGCTGACATGGCGTTGAATAGCAAGTTTGCACACGTTAAAAAGTATGAAATCCAAGACGAGTTGAAGTATGGATGCTTTATCGTAGTTCAAATACGTTGTAGCAATTATGCAAGGTAAACCAACTGTCCAACTTACATGCGTCCATCATCTAATTGTTTATCTGTTTGTCATATTTAAGTATAGGCCATATACATGTTTACACGTGGCAACTTGGCATCATAAACACCATGTGAACATGTACCCAAGTTAAAATATTATGAGATAATTTGTTTATTGTAATTATGGTTTTGCTAATGGCTTTGTTTACAAAGTTTTATTACTTTTCTGGTTATAATCAACTTACTTGATTATAGCGTTAGATGCCTGAAAGGCCGTGTTTAGCCAAATATGTACATAGATAACTTCCATTTACTTATGAGTGTTATCATCGTGAGAAATTTGGTTTAGTGTAATTATGTTGATTGTAGGCTACCTTTAGTTGGTTATATATGCACTGATATTTAATATTATTTTAACCATGTAACAAATTTTGCAGATTCTATCAACTTAATGAGTTTGAAAAACCCAGTGACATAAAAGCTCAAAATCTGATGAATGCGTGTGCTGTTGCGGTCTGTAAGGAGTGCCCGGATATAATCTTGGCTTATGGTTTTGGTCACGAGTACAGGTCAGATATTTAATCCATCGTCAAAAATAGAATACATATGAATGTCTAATTATTAGAGTGTTAATTTTATGTGCTCTGCAGTTTCATTTTCAAGAAGGAATTCGATTATTACAGTAGACGTGCCAGGTAATGTACATATATAGTTATTTTTATGTACACCCTAGTTTGTATTCTGATTTGTTGTTTTAAAAATTCATGATTTTAACGATGAAGTTAATACTGCAGCAAATTGCTATCGGTCATTGTGTCATTGTTCACGTCATCATATAGGATGAAATGGACAGAATTCATTCCACACAACGACATGAGATCAAGTGCTTTATTTGAAGGAGAAGTCTTATGCTTAAAAGAATCAAAGGATATTCAAGCATATCTTGCATACAAACAAGAAGAATGTGAGTAAACTGTCAACAGATAACTCAACTAGAGGTGGCAAGTTGGTCTTTTTATGAATGGGCGGGTTACCAAAAACACTTTGTTTCCAAATATTTATCAATGGGTTGGGTTACCAGAAAACTAAATAAGTTAGTTTTCTGATTAAAATAATTAAGCATTTGAGCGAGTTCAACCCATTTTATCCTTTTCTTTTTGATTTTATTTATTTATTTTGTTTTATGTGTTTGACATATCAAACATAAAACAACCACTTATAAGTTATGAATAACTACGCCGAAATTGCCACTTCTAAATACTTTGCTGGCTTGATTTATCTGAACAATACTTTTTCCAGGTGAGACCAATACATGCTTTTGGAAGTTGGTTGAAAGTGGAAAATCAGAACAAGAAGCACATGAGATCTTGGAGGTGTGTACAATTTCACTTTTTACGCTTAGTGACATAATTTTCTAGAAATAAAAGGTTTGTTTCAAACCTATTATGACATTTCCCTTTATGTCTCTAGGAATCAAAAAAAGGCAAGGGAAAGCAAGCAAAAACTGAGATTCTATTCCAACAATTCGGTATCAACTACAAAAACCTTCCAGACATATTTCGCCAAGGTTCTTGCATTCTCAGGACAGAGATTGAGGATAAGCGGAAGGTCATAACTGTACAAGCAAAAAATATAGGCTCAAAACATTTCTTGAATGGCTATTCCTGTCTTTCTGAGGAGCTAAATGGTTTGAAGCAGAATGCGTCCAGTATTGGTATAAAGGATCTGAATAAGTGGCGGGTTGAGCACAAGATGAAGCAAAATCGTTGGATTGTTATTAGAGTAGACGGGTGTTCTTTTAGCAGGTAACACATATTACTGTAAAGGGATTTTTATGAATCAACGAAACTTTTATATTTGATTACTCAAGTGCTACTTCTTGCTGCTGTTACAACTTACAAGTATGGAACCACAAATTTGACCTTTTGACATGATGGAATGGGTCAAAATGGGTAATTATATTGTGTGGGTAAAAGTTGGTCATGTTGACCCCAGACACATTGTTTCTGAAAGTATTTATTTTTTTTCTGTAGTGTGATTAGTGTCTCAAATACAAATTTTATTGTTAATCTAGATACTCTATCCATATGTTTGACAGGGTAGTTTGTTTATAAGTAATTAGTAATTCGTAATCACTGTCTCAAACATAAGTTTCAGTTATGAAATAAAAAGTGAAGAGGTTTTCTGCCAACAATGTACACTTTGGGAAACTTTTGACCCATTCAGACTTGTCCAGTTTGAGATGAAGCATGGCCTCAGTTCACCCATTCACATGTAAAAATAGGGAGAAACTGGGACCTGCAGTTGTGTTCGTGCTGTCAAGAAATGCTAAAACTTGAGCTTGAGCGTTGGTTACTTCACTTTGTATCTATATAACTTCTTATTTTGTTTTCCACTAGATTTACTGAGGTTCATGAATTCGAGAAGCCGACTGACGAGCAGGCTCTGACACTTATGAACTCATGTGCAATGGCTGTATTCGAAGACTTTAAGGACATTGTATACGGATATGGAGCAAGTGATGAATACAGGTAAGTTTGTTATATCAGTTGTTTATTGGTTAATCATGTTTTGTTAATGCTATCTTTGATTTTCAGCTTCGTGTTGGAGAAAAATACTGAACTCTATCAAAGACATGCCAGGTCCGTATTTGTTTCTGAATACCCTACTGCATACATTACCATGTATTGTTATAATTTCATTTGCGAAGAAATCGTTGTGATTACTACTTAGTGATTAACCAAGTCTAATATGGTGGATATCCATATAAAATGATTAAATCCAAATTAAAGTTCAGACGTTGATGAGTTTCTTTCCATATTTTATTTGTTACCAAACATTACTGACCAAACACGAGATAACTTGGCCACTCACAAACATTAATAATACTTGATTGTAGTATTTTATTATAATTATTATAGACTGAATAAAACATTGACAGAGCTACCTTTTGATTCTTGCAGTAAATTAGTATCTTCAATTTGCTCATCATTCACGAATGCATATGTGAGTAAATGGAAAGAATTCTTCCCTAAAAAAGAGTTGCAGTATGCGCCACGTTTCGATGGAAGGGCTGTTTGCTATAAATCATACAAGCTGATTCGAGATTATCTGTCTTGGAGACAAGTTGACTGTTAGTATATTCCGCCTCCTCTCTTTAAATATATACTTTTTAATTTCATGCTATTAATTTTTAGTTATAATATAAAGGCACCTGCTTTTGACAGTATGGGTCATTCACAACAAGTATCTCCTTTTGATTTAACTTTTGTAAGATTCAATGATTGTTTATACATTAGGTCCATTAGGATCTATAAATATAGAATTGACTTGTAACAATGATTGTTTAACATATGATGTATAAAGGCGCCCGTTTTTGACAGTATGGGTCATTCGCAACAAGTATCTCCTTGATTGAACTTTTGTAAGATTCAATGAATAAGCGATCCAGGCTTACTAGATATATATCATCCTTAACATTATGCATGTCGCATACCCATTTTTTGGAATGAGTTTACATTATTAATGTATTTGTATAGATTCATTGCGACTGCCTAGCTCTTCATCTATAAAACAGCGTGTAAAGTTTATTTATTTCTTCTAGTAACCTTTTATGTGTATAATTTTCTGCAGGCCACGTAAATAATCGGCATAACACTTGCTTTTGGGCGCTGGTCAAGTCTGGCAAAAGCAGAAAGGAAGCTCAGACCCGCTTACAGGTGCCAACTTTATAAATCCGTTAATTTTCTCTTGATTTTTTTTCTCTCCAAGCATTTGATGATAAACATAAGATAAGTTAATTTGCATTACATAAAATTTGGGTGTGGGGATGGTTTGGAGCTAAGATTAATATCAAATTACCATGGTTTCATTGTTTTCAGTATATCCATTGGTCACTGGATATTGAATTAGTTGCACATACATCCTATGTTACTATTACCTGTAAACTGTAGTTTTCTCTCCTTTTGCATTCTCATAAGATGGGTCATTTGCGTGAAACAGAAAGCCAAATATGATGGTTTTGATAAGTAAATCAAATATGATATGACGTCTGCAGAATATTATTTTTACTCGTAGGTACGTAGGGCAGTCAAGAATATCATTTTCACTCGTAGGTAAACTATGTATCAGTACTTCAGTAGGGCAGTCACTTGTTTCTCATTTAACCTTTTCTGTATAGTCGCTCACTCGCTCTATAAAAATTCTTGGCCAAGGTATTTTTTTTCTACACGAACAAAAACTAATTATTAAATCCTTTGGTATCTAGTCGGCCTTTCTTCGGTTTCTGACGAGTCTTATCTTTATAAGCACACTAACAAATACTAGTAATATTACCTCAATCAACCCATTTTTTGGTAAATGGGTCAAAATTGCCACCTCTAAATTATATGTGTTACATGGAAATTAGCTTGACCAGTGCTTGCTATCGATAGTTGCTCACCAGGAATGAAAAGATGGAAAGTGAGATGGATTATGTTTTCAGTTTTGAATAGTGATTGTCAAGGACAGTCTAATTTTTTCGTGTTCCATTTATAAGGTCATATCCACCTGGTTTTGTAGATAAGGCTATGAATTACAGTTTGGTTTATGTCTGTTTTAACATGTAAATATCCATGATCTTAGAAATGTTTGTATTTGAATGTTTGTTTTGTTATACACTCATACAGGGTACTTCAACAAAGGAAAAGTATCAGATGCTCTCGCAGGAGTTTGGTATTGATTACAATCAGTTGCCACTCAAATTTCTCAATGGCTCTTCAGTTTTCTGGGACGACAAGGTAACTCTCACAAACTACTGTACTTCTATTGTTGTGTTTGCGAGCTTGTGATAACATTATCTTTTGGTTGATATATTGTTATCCAACGAGGTAAAAGGTTCACGTGTAGCATTCTTCTTATCCAAATTGTAATCTTTAACATACTCACTTAATATTATGTTTTTTGGAATATTCTTGTAACGGTTTTTGAAAAGTTGGATGACTTTAATAATAACATGTTATTTCCAGTGACAACAGATAAACTGAAGTGAAATTAGCATGTTGGCATGTCGCAATCTGCTTTAACTTTTTTGGGAGTAGTATGTTTTAAACAATCTAAAATTTGTTTACATGCAGGAGGTGAACGGAGTGAAGAAACTAGTGGTGGAATACCCGAATATTATTAAAGATGACTTCTGGCACGAACACCCAAACATAATCAAGAATACGGACTCGATGTTCACTACTCTTGAATACATTTTCATCTTTACTCTACCTCTTACTCTCTCTCTTCTTACTCGTCTTTCCTGGTAATTACTTGTATAAGGAGGTTTTGTGGTACTGTACCTTGTAAACCAGTACAAGAAAATAGTATGTTATGGATCCTTGCCTTTGAATTAATTTAGGCTTGTTTTTCTTTAATTCTAATATGATATTGTGATTGAGCTAATTATGCCACCGAGACGGAGCCACCTTATAGGCCGGGTTGGCCAAGGCCCACCCTAACGTTTTGCAAAATGTGTATTAGTGCAAGTATTTTGCTTCATATTATTAAATTTGACCATATTTAATTGGACTTGGTCCACCTTAATTTGTTATGTTGTATAAATAATGTGATCACAAATATATATCAAACTCTTATATCTGTACATAGAAATATATTAGTTTTTGTTTATGGCTTAATAAGTGGGTTAACGTTGTTTCATGAATAAAATCCACCGTAAATTTCATAGCTTTCAATATTATTTAAGCTTTTCGTCTTATATTTAAAAATGCTTGTCTTTTTAATGGCCCACCCACTAACTAAATTCTAGCTCCGTCACTGTTATGCCAAACCTGTATGCATGATCAACTATAATCGGCATCTGCAGTGAAGTGGAAATGAAATTTTATGCTGATATCATTCATCGTCATCATATTTAAAATTTTCAGTCGTTTCTGCAATGAACTGCAAAATATGATTATCTGTCCAAACAAATTGAACCGCGAAAGTGTAACATTTTATAATAAGAGACGAATGAGGTAAAAAACCTTCGCAGTACCATGGTGTTCTCCAGTTTTTTTATTGCATCCCATTCCCATCGAATCGCTGCAATAAGCAAACAAAAGTTTAAGCAAGGAGCAAACAATGTTAGTAAAACAGATTTATCACTGTAGTTTCAGTAGCCAAGTACTAGAATGTCATTTTGCATTCCATTTCTCATCTTATTTCATTATCCTTGTAAATAACAAATAGTTGACTTTACAAAGTCATTTTTATGTAAGGCACCTGGTGATTTGCAAACTCAATTTATTATTATTATTATTATTATTATTATTATTATTATTATTATTATTATTATTTTACTTTACACACTCAAGGTACAAATATTTAAAGTAGGATATAAATATGATACAAGTGTCTAATGCAATAATTAGAATGTTCCAATCAAAAGTGCACACTCCATCAATTGATTTGCACACTCAAAATGTTTGTGTCTTGGCATTTACACCCCTACATCACTTAGTGGAGTATCGGGACACAAATATTAAAGGTATAAATGTCATGACATAAAGATTTTGAATGTCCAAAATGTGAAAATTACCTCCCACACATAATGTGCAAAATCAATTTGATGACGTATAGTCCATATTCGGGTCACGAACCCGATTAATGAACATTACTAACGCCTAGCCCACCACGAGTGGGCTATCATAACAATGATTTGGGCTACCATGCTAACGGTTTGGGCTCACGAAAGCCCAAACCCAAATACATTATTTATGGTCTAGATAAGGATCTCTTATTTATGGGATAAAGATCTATAGACCGGATAGGCATTATACGCCGAAGAGTGAGGAACACGAAATCTACAAGGATTTCGTGCCTATATAAAGAATATCATAATTCTCATTAAAGGTACGATTTACAACCCTAACTCTTCTTTACAACCCTAAAACCGATTACTTACTCTCACGCCGGAGGATAATCGTGGGAGACAATCCCACGATAAACCTAACGGTGTTTGTTTGCTTTCTTAGTGCGCAGGTCTCAAGCATTAAGATCTGATTGGTACGAGAATAGGAACCCAAACAAAGAACGCCCAACTTTTGTATCAACAAGTGGCGCCATCCATGGGACCCTACACTAAGAACTAGAATGACGAAGCACAAAACCTCAAGCCAGCGGACTCCGCAGTTGAAAAAAACACATGGTGACCCCCAGAGAAGGAAACATCAAGATTCGACCTCTAGGCAGGCTACTGGGACAACCAGTGCGCCTGGTCACCAAGAATCAGGCCCGACTCTAATTCTACCAACGGTGGAACTGCCCACAGGGACTACTCATGCCACTACGGTGGCCCCAAGCGCTGAAGATCTTCAGCGCACTCTCTTCACTAATCCCCATCAAACGGCACCCACTGTGGACAACACTGCGCCGCCATGCGCGCCTAATCGAGATAGGGGACCTAATGTGGAGACAGATATCCTTGCACTGGAAGAGGACGCGCCTGAGTTGAAGCTAAGTAATTTTGTGTCTCAAAATTACGAAACTTTAACTAACCTCATGCAAGAGGAAGCAATAAGAAGGTCAAGTCAGAGCCTGCAAGCCCGACTTAACTTTGACCCAGAATACGAAACATTCCCATTGTGCTACCGGAAGGAGGGGCGCAAAAAGGATAGCCGCAGACTTCCAGTACTTGCTAGAATTGGAAGGACAGCTACAGATGGTACAACATCTGATCTCGGAGGAGTATGAAGATAATGGAAGGCGCACCAATGTCCACGCTAGACTTGGTAATCGCAGGATGCAAGATAGACTTGGACGACAACGCTCACCGAGCGAGAGCTCTTCAAGGTCTGGAAGTAGAAGAATTCATGATAGACTTGGGAGACGAACTCCCCCAAGTGAAAGCCCCCCAAGCTCGGACTCCGAGGAAAAATGGCGCAAGCGCCGCAAAAGGGGCAACTCCTCCTCAAGCGACTCCTCGGACAACAAGGACAAAGAGACATGACACTGGAAGTCCAGGGGAAGACATCGCGAGGAAGAAGACGAAGATATATCTCTTCCTTCGTGCGTGGATGGGTCACGCGCAGGCCTTATCCTCACTAGCCCAGATGGAACGAAATTCACTTACGCACTGCGTTTCGAATTCACAGCCACAAACAATGAGGCAGAATATGAGGCCCTACTTGCTGGATTACGCATAGCAACTCAAATGGGTGTACGCAACCTAGAGGCAAATGTCGATTCCCGATTAGTGGCCAATCACGTATTAGGCGAATATGTGGCTAAGGAGGAACACATGATCCAATACCTCGACAAGACCAAGTCCCTAATCCAGAATTTCGACAGGTTCACCATCAAACAATTTCCTAGAGGAGAAAACAGAAAAGCAGATGCGCTAAGTAAGATCGCATCTACAAGCTTTGCGCACCTGTCGAAACAGGTATTGGTGGAGACCTTGAAGAACAAATCCATCTCTGAGATGGAGGTATCCACAGTGATAGAAGAAGAGAATCCTACTTGGATGACGCCTATCATTGAATTCATAAGCAAGGGAATATTACCCCAAGAACAGAAAGACGCTCGACGGATACGGCGTACAGCGCAGAGGTTCGAACTTCGTGACGGTATCCTATATCGGCATTCATTCCTACAACCATGGCTTCGGTGCGTTGGACCTCTTCAGTCAGATTACGTACTCCAAGAGATCCATGCTGGGTCATGCAGCATGCACTCAGGACCACAGTCCGTTGTGGCACGAGCATTGCGGTCAGGATACTATTGGCCCACTATGCATCGCGATGCGCGAGACATGATAAAGAGATGCAGCAACTGCCAAGTTCACAGACCCATCCCGCGCCAACCACAACAAGAACTGACACCTATCACCTCACCATGGCCATTCTATAAATGAGGCATTGATATTGCAGGCCCCTTTCCAGTTGCAGCAAGGGGACTAAAATTCCTCATAGTGGCCATAGATTATTTCACTAAATGGATTGAGGCCAAAGCAGTGGCAAGTATCACATGCAACCAGGTCAAACGCTTCGTTTGGGACAACATTGTATGCCGCTTTGGCCTACCAGAAGAAATTATTTCGGACAACGGAAAACAATTCTGTGATAACCCGTTCAAAGACTGGTGCGCACAATTAAATATTACACAACACTTCGCGTCAGTTAAACACCCACAAACCAATGGTTTGGTTGAACGCGCGAATCGCAGTCTGGGCGAAGGAATTAAAGCGCGTCTTGACAAACATAAAGGAAGATGGGTGGATGAATTGTCGCATGTTTTATGGGCGCACCGCACGACAATCAAAATCAGCACTGGAGACACACCATTCTCTCTTGTCTATGGGACAGAAGCTGTTATACCAGCCGAGATTGGAATGCCAACTATTCGCACATCGGAAGTCAATGTTACAACAAATGACAACGAGCGACGCATAGACTTGGATCTGTTGGAAGAAAGACGCGAACGAGCAGCTATACGTGAGGCAAAGGCTAAGTCAAAGATGAAGAAGTATTATGATGCAAAAGTCCGAAACACTTCTTTCAAGCCAGGAGATTTTGTATACCGCGCCAATGATGCAAGCCACGCAGAAGACACGGGCAAGCTTGGACCCAAATGGGAAGGACCCTATGAGGTCACAGAAGCATAGGCAACGACACATACAAGCTGCGTGATATGGAAGGCCATGAGCTAGCATGCACTTGGAACATCTGCAATCTCAAGAGATGCTATCTTTAGGAAAGGCTACGGCCCACACACCGACACCTCTGCACTTTAGTAAGTGCCTAATAAATGTCTGTGTATTTAAATTTTCTTATTTTTAGGGAATTGTTTTTATTTTTAACAACTTGCAAGAGTTAATAAAACGTTGTCGTTTCTAGCTAACTCCACAACACATTTAACATTATTGCTTACATTTTCATTTATGTCTCAATATTGTTACCTTATATTTTTGCCTACATGGCGTGCATGCACTTATTAAGACCCACGATGGCAGAAAGGATGAGTAAACCTAACAAATAACTCGTTGAGTAAGAGGGTTGCAAACCCATCAACATTGGATCACGCATCCTTGCTAAACACCTTACTCTCAAGACGTTGAAGTAAGTTTAATGCGCATCCCACGAAGGATACGCAACAATGCACACTGTGCGCGTTTAGAAATTTAGGAGCCAAGACTCTTGGTTCCTTGATATGGCTTTTGCAGCACGCTGCAAGTCTATATTTATTGAGTTATGGACTTAATACAATTTTTTCTTAAATACGTTTTTGTTACAACTTGACTCTTGGAAAAATTTTCACGAAAAGACAAATAATCTAAGTACAAGGTAATACAAATGTGCATACAGAAATCAATATTATTATTCAAACCACGAGTTTTATATAAATTACAAAAATCAACATATACAGCAAAAAAAAGATGATGCTATAGCCATTTACAGACTGCGAGCACGCTTATGCCCTGAGCTACTAGCTGTAGACGCTACGTGCCCAGCCTCCTCAAGCCTCTTCAACAAGCTACTATCTTCCTGCGACACTGTCAGCACGCTGACAGGAATCCCATCAGACCTCGGAAGATGTGATGCGCCAACACCGCACAAGATTGCCTTTCCCTTTACACCCTTCTTCTTGGCGAGTCTCTCTAGATGGGCTTCTAAGCACTCCTTCAAAGGGATCTCTTTCTCAAGGACGAACGGGTTAAGGATGTCGTGCGGTTGTACGAATACAGGAACTTGTAGCTGCGACTCGTCAGGCTTCAAAAAATAGTCATGTTGAGCCTCCGCATCCTCTAGGATATGCCTCCCCAGGATTGGCCCCTCCATTATTACTTTAATGGGTTGATCCTGGTCGCGCTCCAGCTGCGCGATCTGCGGAAGCTCAAACAGGTTCATTTTCTCCATGGCTTCAACAAGCTCATCATAAGCATCAGCCTTATAACCAGGCACCTCTGCGAGCAGCACTGTCAGCATTTTACTCTCATGCAGCTCCTCCATAGCTTGAGCCTTGCTACGCACCAAGGCACACTCCACAACCTTCCCAAAGGCCTCCACAACCTCTTGGGACTCCAGCGTACCCATAGCAGCCAATCGGAGACCATGACTGATTAACCACCTACAAACACAACATACTTAGTAGATGATAATTCTAAAGAAACCAAAGGTTGCAAGTTTGAGAAACTCAGAGGAAGCAAAGGAATAAAAAATACCTGCGCTCAGCAATGGTAGATAACAAATGGGGGTACAGCTCCTCATCGTACTCTATGCTGAGCTTGCACAGCTTCCCCTCTTGACGCTCCAATGCCTCATTCACAAACTTGATCAACTCATCCAATTTGGCGAAGTGATTGCTCTTGTTTTGCTCCACGTACCTCAGAGCCCAATGACAATTGCTCTTGTACTCATTATACGCAGACCGTACTCGGCTCACTTGGGGAAACAGAGACACCTTTTCTTCAGCTAGCTTCTGAGCATACAAGTTTGCAGACGTTACCTCAGCATGTGCATCTGCCAATTGCACCTTCAGCCGCGCAATCTCCTCATCCTTCTGCGCGCTGGCACCCCCTTCACCAACATACTTGGCCCTGAGCTGGGAAACCAAAGAAGCCTGGTGCGCAGCAGCCAAATTGAGCTCCATTATTAGCTCCTCAGTAGACAAACCCTCACAGGCCTTCACCGGATCCTCCACATGAGCATTAGTCACTTGCGGGGGCACCTGCTTCACATACGCTGCATCACCCCCTGCAGCTTTGTCACTACATACAAAAAGCAACGAGTTAAGACATTATATCAGTAGTAAAGAATAGAGAGAGAGAGAAGAAGAGCTGCGATATTATCACTTACATGGGAGAGGAGATCTCCGTAGTGTCACGCGCAGCCACGGATTACGATGCCTCCTCATCTGTGGACTCATCCACAATGATAATGTGACGCCTGCACTTGGAAGTACCCTCGCCACCATCATCAGCAGCCTTGCACTTAGCACCCTGGCGCTCCTCCTCAGAATCGGTATCAACCCTAAGGATCCTAGCACCTTCAGACGACTCAGTGCGCACAGGCTCAGGGGTTTGCACTACCTGCACGGGAACAGTTTGTACTACCTGCGCGGGAACAGTTTTCACAGGAGTAGCATTCAGTAAGGGCTGAGCAACATCAGATGATTCTTCTTGCACAGGCTCCAGAAGACGTCCGGCTGTGGCCTCCAAAATGGGTATCTTTCCCTCCCTCAGTGGGCGCACACCCACAGTCACTTGCAAGGGCTTTGCCAACTTCACTACGCCAAACAAATCCATCTCTGCGCAACACATGAATAAACAACAAAAAACAATTTAGTTATCAAAATTACAATATCAAAGAGCGCTTACATTACAGATGCAAAGGAAAGAAAGGACAAGCACCCACCCCGGCCGCTCTCATCAAGAAATGTTGGCACCTCATCGAAACCTTGGAAATAGTTGCGACTAATTCCCATATGAACCAAAAACTCCTCAGGATAGGAGTTGATGGGGATGCGGTTCAAATTAATGGTTTCCGCATCCTTTGTGTTATGGGCGCTCATCCTTTGGAAGCGTCCCTTGAGTATAAAACTCAAAGAGCGAAGGAAAAACCGTATCATCTACCCAAAAGAACCTCTCCCTCCAATTCCTAAGGGCGTCTACTTTCTCAGTATAGCATTGGTAGCACCCTGGATGCTTTGAAAAAGACACCCACCCGTTTGACCACGTTGTGTGGTAAAACACGTGGAAGAGATTGATGGTGGGGTTTATCGCAAGTAAACGACAGTTTACTTCGAAATTCCTTATCTTTGCCGCACCTATACAGTGCAGCTGAGATATATGCAAACGATAAAAGTTGAGCACGTCGCTCAAAAACAGGGATATGGGCACGCGCTGACTTGTAAACTCGAAAAAGCGCATGTATACCCCTATCTTCCCCTCAGGGAAGTCTGCGATACATGATTCTGCCTCTGGTACTTAGTTAATTGATGAACCATCTTCTAAACAAGATTTGACTAAGGTGCGCACGCGCAATTACCTTAACAGATACTAATTTTTTCTTGATCGATGACTCTTAAAATGGAGAAAGTGGCGTTTTTTTTACTGTGATAAACACAGTAAAAATGAGAACCCTTTATATAGGGTTTCCCCTTGCCTTGGATAAACGCCACGTGGATCACACTACTTTCATCGTGTGGCTAGAATACAAACAGGTACAAACACTTTTTCACGTATTTCAAGGGATACATGGGATGTTTTAAGGCTAGATACACCGTATATCATTTTTGGCGGGAAATACTAGAATCTTCCCCGCCACGCTTACCGCTGACATTACTAGTCTAGCATCCGCGGTTCAAACCTGCTTATACTAGACTGGGGGACATGATGACGTATAGTCCATATTTGGGTCACGAACCCGATTAATGAACATTACTAACGCCCAAGCCCACCACGAGTGTGTTACCATAACAATGATTTGGGCTACCATGCTAACGGTTTGGGCTCACGAAAGCCCAAACCCAAATGCATTATTTATGGTCTAGATAAGGATCTCTTATTTATTAGATAAAGATCCATAGATCGGATAGGCATTATACGCCGAAGAGTGAGGAACACGAAATCTACAAGGATTTCGTGCCTATATAAAGAATATCATAATTCTCATTAAATGTACGATTTACAACCCTAACTCTTTTATACAACCCTAAAACCGATTACTTACTCTCACGCCGGAGGATAATCGTGGGAGACAATCCTACGATAAGCCTAACGGTGTTTGTTTGTTTTCTTAGTGCGCAGGTCTCCAGCATTAAGATCTGATTGGTACGAGAATAGGAACCCAAACAAGAAACGCCAAACTTTTGTATCAACACAATTCTCAATGCAAAATTGCAAATAGTTAATTCAAGTTAAACATCAAAACTTTATAACTAGTTGATAATTTCACATTTATATAGATAAAAAAGTTCACCTAACTCAGATTCGAGAAGATAGCTAACCTTAGACATAACGCTGATACCTACTCAAAGCTTATCGACTTATATCTTACTCTTATCTCTTAATCTTACTCTTACGTAATGCGTATATATAATTAAAATTTTATTAATAGTTAAAAAACATTACAATACTAATTAAAAATATTACAATAAAAATTAAAAACTTAAACTAATAGTCTAAATTATATCGCTTCTTGATCTTGCTTCAGGGTCAACACCATCGCTAGTTTTACGATTAAATTCTCATGCGATTCATTGTAAAACCTGATGTCTTTCTCGAATTTTTATTGTTATTGAAATTCAAACATTTGACGTTACAGTTCTAATTCCTTTTCCTTTTGTACAAGCCTCTGTTGTTCGAATTTTACCTCTTGTGCAAGCTTTAGTCTCTCCATTTCCGCTTGCTCTTGATGCCTCAGATCTTCCATTTCCAATTCCCGCTCCTTCATTTTCAAATACTCAAAGGAAGATTCCCTCCTTGACGAAAATAACGGCGTTGCAACCTTTGTGGATTTACTGAACAACGCGTCAACTAGACCAGGATCAGCAGCAACTGAAGATTCCGAACGGGAAGCGGAGGATGAACCTTTCTTCTTAGACTTCTCTTGACCCATTGGTCGAACCTCTCGAACCTCAGCATCCTCCGAATCCGCTGCTTCGTCGTTCGATCCAAACCAATATGTGATGGGTCTGAAGTGCCGTGTGAGGTGGTTTTTGATGTCCTCGATTTTTTGGAACTAACTTTTTTGATTTTGAAAAACTTTGGCATTTCTACTACGGGGTAATTACATATATACCTACTAAAACTTACATATTTGCATATATACCCAAAACATGCTTAAACATCATTGTACATTGTGTATTAAAAACTTGTGTTTTGGAGAAATATGCAAATATTCATGTTTTAGTGGGTATATATGCAATTCCCCCTTTCTACATATTTCCATTTGCTATGGTCCTTCAAAATCTCCCACCATGCATTCATTGTGAAAGCCGAACATAAATAGCACGATACTAGATAGTATTGTCACATGCTCCACTCTGGTGCCTCCCTTTGAAGCTATTGTAAACCTCGCAAAATTGACTAACTTTAGGACGAATCTTATTTTTCCATTTTTAGTTGACGGAATCGTAGCTTCTTTTCGCTTCCCCATTTCCTTCTCAAAGTATGTTACTACTTCCGTCCAAAACCTGCTCGCCTTTTTAGCATTTCCTTCAATGCTATTCTCGGTCACGTCTACCCAAGCTTTACACAAAGCTTTCTCTTTCTCAGGGCTCCATATATCATTTGAATCTTTGTCATTCTTCTTTGATGGTTGACGCCTTCTCGTATACTTCCTTTTGACCGGCGCAACAACATCCTTGACGGGTGAGTCGTCTTGGAGCGGGTTGTGATGGACCTTCCGAAGGTTGACCAAATAACGATTCAAAATCATCATAAAGATCTAAGGGTTAACAAAAAGGTTGTGACTGTTGAGATTGGTACAGTGGTGATGCTATGTGTGGATGATACCCGTATTGTTGGTTTAACGCTTGGTGCATGTGATTTTGTTATTGTTGGTTAAATGATTCTTGCATTTGGTTATGTTGTTGTTGGAACAGAGGAGAAAACAAATTATTTAGGTAAATACAAGGTTGATGTATTGATTGATATGTGAAACTAGATGAAAATTAATCGGTGGTAATTGACCGATTAAGATAAAATTGGGGTCGGTTGTTGTTGGAATATTTTGTTGTCATCAAGATTATGGTATTTTGTTTTTGAGAGTGTTGAAAGACATTTTTTGAGTTGATATAGTTGTAGAAAAGAATGTATGAAAAAATAAGAAGAGAAAAGGAGATTTTATAAAAAAGAAAGTGAGTTTTATTTTATTTATTTAACTTTTTCAAACACCCCAATGGTTTAAAATAAGTAGCCAAAGGCTACTTTCTCTTAATTTCACGGTTTAAAATAAGTAGCCAACGGCTACTTTCTCTTAATTTCATTCGGTCCAAAGCATTAATTACCCTTTTTCATGTAATAATTGTTGCTCGTTACATTTCAAAAAAAAAAAAAAACAGATTTTGATATCATAAGGTAATTAGGTAAAGTAACTATATCACAATATACATCCTTTTTAATGAGCATATTCATAAAGGCTAATTACGTTCGAGTAAATATGTTGCTTGTATGAATAATCGATCAAACCAATTGATTACAACTTCATCCTAAAAGGGAAGAGTGGTATATAGTTTCACAAAACTCCCCGCACTTTCCTTTTTACCATGTCTTTTTTACTTCATTCAGTCCAAAGCATTAGTTACCTTTTTTCATGAAATAATTGTTGCTCGTTAAATTTTCAAACAAAAAAACAGATTTGATATCATAAGGTAAAGTAACTATCTCGCAAATTCGCAATATACATCCTTTTTTTTTCATGAGCATATTCATAAAAGCTATTATGTTCGAGTAAATGTTGCTTGTATGAATGATTGATCAAAACCAATTGATTACAATCTTCATCTTAAAAGGGAAGAGTGGTATGTAGTTTCACAAAACTGCCCCCACTTTCCTTTTTACCATGTCTTTACATATCAAGTCAAATACATGTGGTATTAGCTGCTTCATGAGCTTGCACCTTTGTTTTGCGCCATGTACAATTTATATGAGCAATAAACTTCCAAGCTCAATATTCCAACATCATGTAATGGTTTTCAATAAACAAAATGTTTGATATCACTAACATACATCTACAGTTATAATCAATTTCAGACCCTATAATTAAACTTTAAAAAATCGATACAGAATTCTCCAAAAAAGAAAAAAGAAAGTTCGTTACTTTCATATCTAAAACATAACCCACTATAAATTAAAATTGTAAATGATTCCAATATAAGGATTATACAAGTTGAATTTAATGTAAGTTCTTTTAGGCACGACCCAGATTTGGTTGCTATGGACCTAAAAGGTTCCATTACCTATTATCCATAGCCAATCAAGAGCGACACCAGAGAATATTCCAGCTAGAAGAAACAACACCAAAATGTTTCCTAGTGCATTCGCCTCTGGACCCTGAAAAAAAGACCCCGAAATTCGAATATGTCAAGACATGGTGTTCCAATTCTTTCAAAGTGGGTGTATTTTTACGCGTACTATTGACTTACCGTATAACCTTTAGGAGCTACAGTCATGACACATACAGTGAGGTGGCCATTTGTCAAACCGAGTAAAGATATAAGCATAATCATCCAACCTTGATCACCATATTTTGCAGTGAAGTAGAATGCAGGAATGAACAAGAAACGTGATAATATAGTAATCATTAGCCACTTCCGTGACTCTATCTTAATAAGTTTGATTAGAGGAGTGTATCTTGAAATGAGATCACAAATGTTATACATTGCAATTAGAACGAGCGGGTACCTACAGGAAACAACATTCTTTACATTGACACAATTAATCTAGAAACTTAATATGATTTTATGCAAAATTACCATGAGCCCAATTGGTGTGTTCCTGTATTTTCGTACAAGAATCCCGGGAAAATGGAGAGTGTAAGGACGTATATCAAGTATAAATCCAACCCGTAATCGAGATTCTTAATCAACAATTGTTTGGTGGTCAATCTCTCAGGAAGCTTAGCATCAATATTAGCCTACAAATGTAAACAAAAAGTAGTTTTTGTATCAACAAATACCAACGTACATCTTCAATTGTCCAAATTGAAGTCACTATACATTCATTTGCACTTGTAAATCTAAAAAAAATAAAATAAAAAAAGTTTGCGTCCCATTCGATTACTTTTGTAATAAAAAATCTTAAAAAAGACTTTCAAAATGAATTTTCTATATCAGGATGTTAAAATTATGAATGAAATGTTATGATGTATAGATGAAATGCACCGATGTACCAAAACTATTAGGCCTTGAAATTTTTAACTTTTACAAGGGATGTAGATTACCACTTCATTTGGGTTTGTTTGGATGCCAACAGCAGCAAGATCAGAAGAAACAGTTGTTGAGCCTTCTCGCGCTGCTTTAGTACGATAATACTTAACAATCGGCAGCTTACCGAACACAAATGCGTAAAGAAGAAGGCATAGAAACTCGAAAAATGTAGAGATACCTAGAAATAACACTGAAAAACAGAACACCAAGATTATATACTCAACTTTTTTATATCTGGAAGGAAATAGTGAAATATATTACTCACTAGTCCCTTTTCGTAAACCATTAGAAGATTTGTCAAAAACAGCTTTGGTCATTAGCCTTAAGCATGAGGTTAAAGCACCCGATGCTGCCAAACCAGCAAAGAAAGACTGCAAGAACAGTACCAGAGTCAAAATTTATAGTCAAAATTGGCATTTTTCAGGAATATTGAAGTGAAAATGGCACATAAAAACATCCTTTCACTTTTTAAGAATGCACCATCAAAATCTACTTATTAAAGTGTGTGTTATAAGTTTGTTAACGAGTAAGGGACAGACTCACACAGCTAAGGGTTATAGCGGTTGGCCCATCATTTGATTAAAAACTTAATTAGAACAAACGCACCAAGGTTGATTTTGGAAGTCCATACTTAAGAAAGTGATCAAGAAATGTTTTGTTTTCACATGAAATTTCCCTAATTTTGATCTCCTTCTTTCAAAAAAGAAATCTCACTTGCATAAATTCCGGCTTCATGAAGGACAAATCGCCAACCATTCCACCTTGAACATGAGCATCAGCTACACCAAAACCGGCCACAAAAACACATATAGCTATGTAATTTCCGATTCCACCTTTCCCTGATGTGGCTAAGTCCACCTGTGAACATGTTCATAACAATGTTTCTCGGATAAAAACTCAATTTCTTTTGGATAAACTTAATTACTCATGCCTGATCAATGAAATTCTAATCACTTACCACAATGAGGGCCAAAGTGCATAAAAAGAACAGTACATATCCTGCAATGTTACGTTTCCTAGTATCAACCTTGGATTCGTGAAATGCAAGTATTGCCATTGCTCCTATAGCAAAGGGTTGGTAGACAAGGGTAAGTACCCTTGATGGATGGTAATCCTATAAATCATAAAAACAAAAGAACACAAAAATTCTTACCCATCTAGTACTATACCAAACACAAAATAAATGAAGGAAATAAACATCTTTTATTAAAGAGGAGGTTTTAACTTACCGGGAAAACCTCATAGTAGTAGTCTCCTATAGTTAACATACTATTCCATGCTACCAAAGATCCAAACCCAAGAATCCAACATACTACCATTGCTATAAAATTCCCCTAAAAAATTTATAACATAATCAAGATTAAAATTTTTAGGAAGATTAGTACCCACCTCCGAAAAACCCATGGGTTACCGGAGAGATTTTGTGGATAAAAGGTCAAGGGTTCGAGTCTCGGCTCTTGCTCACTCCCACTAGGCCAGAAGAATTGCCGGAGCTATTTCTTGTGGGGTGAACAATGGCGGTCAGGGTGTTCCCGCCGATCCACACACCTTTGTGGATTGATTAACTCATAGACATGAGTCAATTTCTGGCTCCAAAATAATTATGTAAATTTATTATAATAGATGTTGAGTACAAACCTCAAGTTTCACCGGGATTTCACTAGTACCACCATCATTCGTTGCCATACTGCATAACGTAGACAAGCAAATTAATACTACGTATAACTTTTTTCACACAAAAATATCATCTAATATTATGATTTTAAGGAAACTCACGTGGAATTATCAAGAACTTGAGTAAAAATACACTTTTACAAGAGTAACTATGTGTTTTTGTACCCAAAGACAAAGCAAGATGTCACTTATATGTTCAATAATTTATCCTTTCTGTAACGATAAAAAACAAGAACAAGAATAAGCACAAGGGAAATAACAAGTTATATAACAAAGATGTATAGTCAAGTGGGTTAAGTGTGTGTTTACGTGAAGTATGTGAGTTTGACTATACAAAAGTTGAACAAAATGGAAAGATACCCTCTTGCTTTTAAGACCAATAATGTTAGTTTGAAAGATATACAGATGTGAAAGGAAACTGATGATGATTCTTTTGACAATGATGAAGGGTGGGTGAATCTCAAAGAATATATAGCTGAAGTATGGTATGCCGTTGAATATTTTAAGGAAAAAGATTTAGTCCATACCTTTGCCGCTAGAAGGGGACCATGAATCTTTACATATTTCAATGATGATATCTTTCCTTATTTAAGACCATCAAATGACAATTATTTATAACAATAACTTTTTTGTCATAGGTTTAACTATTATCATAAAATCCACTCAAAGTAGAAAAGACTTTGTGAGACTTTATTACTAATAGTAAGGCTAGTTACTATGGTTATGCGGTTATGCCACCTGAAAACCCGATGGTGGAGTGCATCACACGCAAGAACATAGTAAATCTCAAAAAGGTGAAGATCGGTGGGATCACCCTGGTCCCATGCATCCTAAGGATGCCAACCGGACCCTCCCCCAAGGACCCGGCCCCAGGCAATCAGCACCTGTCCCAGTGACTGTACTTATCAGGAGGTGGGCTATGAACCCTGGCTATTATCTCAAAAGACCCCTCGCTGACCAGTCAATCTGAGCATTTGCGGTGGGGGGATGGTATCAACAGAGCATGTATAAAACGAGCGTCAAGGGTATATTTTTTGCACTCATTTGGTGGTTTGCACCACCAAACATATTTCAATATTTTTTTTGTCTATTTATGAGGTATATATCATGTGGTATGCTTGTATAAAACGAGATGTTTTTATATTTTTTGTTTGATGCTGATCATAGCACGTGTTTGGTGATGGGTTTGGTAATGTGTTGAATGATATTGTGGCGCTAACGTAAAAATAATGAATTTGATGACCATAACACTCTGCGAGACTCTTTGTAATAACTAATTTAAGGAAGAAAAAATATTTTTATTACTTTACCTAGCGTAAATGGATTGGGGATGCGATAATTAAATAATCCTTAATAACAAAGGATTGGGGATGCAATAATTAAATAATCCCTAATAACTAAATGTTTAACATGCTTTCATTTTCTGTGTTTCATAAAAGAATAATTACTTATGTACTCCGTAGTAGATAAAGTAAGCTAAGGTATAAAAGTATAAACACCTTACGATTCACGTCGTAGAAAATCTGGTAAACAAGTTTTATATTTAACTATTTAAGAGTTAACCAAGTTTGTTCACAAAGCATGCGTAATCATGGTTACAAAGAAATTGCTTTATATATTTCAACATCAATCCCAATAATTGAAAGTGTGAACAGTCAACCATTTGAAAGCCGCTGGCCGACCCAATGGTGACAATAAAAGGTTTTTAAGGCTAAAGACCAACACAAATGCATTCTCACCTTACACGTCATTTCAGTTTTCTTTCTCATCTTTCTTTCTCTCGCTCCTTATCATTTTTTTGTGGACATTGCCATATTAATTCACATTTTATTAAAATACCCACTTTATAAAAAGAGACAATTACACCGTCCGTTCTTGTGGTTTGCGTTGACCGTAGGCGATGGTCTTTTGACCAAAAAAATTGCACCAATCGGCCTTAAGTGTGAAACATTATGCACCGTTTGTCCCTCCCTCTCGTTAACTGCTCCAATTTAATACTTACATGAGGGCATTTTGATCATTTAGTCATTTATTTTTATCATTAGTCTTTACTGTTGTCCCACATGTGCAATACACAGTTGGTCCCACTCTTATATCCAGTAAACCATTCAATCTACCACCATGATAATTCATCTAACTCAAAAAATAAACCATCAAACTCCAACAACAACAATAAAATTCAACCTAACTCAAAAAATAAATATTAAAACAAAATTCAACCCACACAAACTTATGGCCACCAAAAATCCTAACTCATATCATTCCATAAATCTTGAAACTCAATCTCAATCAGTAGGCAACTTACAATTTCAAAATCAACCATTTGTTCTTTTATCCAAGTCACCCATTTGGTCCTTTGTTTTACTCACTATCAGATTTTGTTTGGTCTCGAAATGGGTTGATTTATTATTGTGATTTGTTTCATGGGTTTGACTCAGAGATCTAATAAGTGTCACGGGTAAGATTTTCTTTTATTCAAATCGATGATCGGTTTGTCTAGATCTTCAAAGATCTTTTCTTGAAATATAAAACCCGATATCTCGAATTCGAATATTGTTATGCTTTTTTTTTTTTTTTTTTTTTTTTTTTTTTTTCACAGTGGGTTTGCATTAGGTAGGTTTGAATTATTTGGATCTGATATAAAAGATCAGTAGTGTTTATGATTTTGTTGGAAAGGATTTTCATTTTTTTATGATTATGGGTGTAAGTTTGTAAGGGATTTGCTATAAGTTTGTAAGGATTTTCAATTTTTATGGTTATGGATATTAAGAACTTGAAATCCGAATATAAATTCTGAAATCAATATACGCCGGAATCTGCTGGTGCTGCTATCCATTTTACAAACAAATCGGGTAAAAAACACATCGTTATATATATATTGTATCCAACTCTGCTGTTTTTTTTTTTTTTTTTTTTTTTTTTTTTTTTTTTTTTTTTTTTCTTTCTTTCTAAAATTCAAATGGTTCTTGAATCGAGTGTTTTGATTTTATTTAGATTGATTTTTCAAATGTGTTTAGAGATATTTGAAATTTAACTTTCAAGTGTGTTTAGAGATGTATAAAAGAAGATGAAGTTAAAATATGAGGTGGAAAAGACTGATATACCCTTACGTGGGTGTCACATGTGTAAACTTAACGACAGTTAGTGATGTCCGTTAGAGGGAGGGACAAACGGTGCATAACGTTTCACACTTTAGGCCGAGTGGTACAATTTTTTTGTTTAAAGGACCACCTGCTGCGGTCAACGTAAACCACAAAGACGAACGGTGTAATTTACTCTTATAAAAATATATTTCACAAAATACCCCACACATACTTTTAAACCAAATAAAAAACTATAAAACAAAATAGTCGGGCCCACATCACACAATGTAACTTAAGGTGACTCGGTCACCAAATTTTGCCTCGAAATTGGAAAGTCACGCATGAGTGAGAGAGATGGACAAGGTATTAACTAGGTGAAGGTGTGGTGACTTTGTTGTTAACCGCCCCCCCCCCCCCCCCCCCCCCTAAGTGCATTAACGTTGGTTATCGTAAAGCGCAAGCTACGTCAAACTGAGTTGGCCACCATTATGGCAGTGCCACAAAACCACAAACCCCTTGCGTCACGAGACAAGTCAATTATATTGCGTACGACATCGTGTGCAATTTTTTTTCTTTCTTTTAAATTAAATTATATGCGTTTATGTTGTATTTGCATTTGGTGTCTAAGTTTATTGTGTAACTAGATGTATACCCGCGCAAAGCGACAATATATAACAGCAAATAATTATAATTACGAAGTCGTGATTCTGGTTCGACTTTTGATACAAAACGTGTGTTTCTTGAAAAACAAAGTGTGATCCTATGATCGATACATGATATAGACTATCTCTCTCTTTATTTGATTCTTTTTCTGAAAAAAAAAAAAAAAAAAAAAAAAAAAAAAAAAAAAAAAAAAGGTGTCTTAACTTCTCAGCTAGAGTTGAGGGGTGGGACTTGTTAGCATAATGCAAGTGTTTTTTGAAATACAAAACATGTATTTTTTAAAATTAATATAGTATGTGTTTTTTAAAAAAGTTGTCAAGTTTAGAATTTATCAATTTTAAGATATATTAAAGGATACTTAAAGGTAATTTAGGCAAAATACATTAATTTAAGTTTTTAAGGGCATGATTGGTAGGGTTATGGAGGTGAGGAATGAGAAAAGTAATGAAAAAAATGTGATTGGTAAAGTATAATGCAATGACTCATTACCCAATAGTGGGTAATGGGCCATTAACTAATAAATTTGGGGAAATGCTTTTCTTTCATTTTCCCCACCATTATCATTGCGTTTCTCTTTTTATTTCCCGAGTTTGAACTAAGCACACCCTAAGATTTCAAGATTAGTCATTCACTATTTATAAGTAGTGTAGATATGTGTGCGTGAGATGTATATTTTGTGTGTTTTAGTGTGTGTGGGTGGGTTGTGTAAGGCGTTTTTTTTTTTTTTTTTTTTTTTTTTTTTTTTTTTTTTAAGTACTTTAATAAATAATTTAATGCTTTGACTTTAAAAATAAAATTTAACAGCTTTGATTTATGTGTTCGGTTTCATTTATATGCTAGCAGTGTACTCACGTATTGTGGTGGCAAGTACCTTGTGATTAAACTTCATGCACCAATTAAATAAGGGCAAATCGCATAAAAAGGTATCAAACTTATGTCTGATTTCAATTTAAGGTACCTATCTTTTTTTTCTCTTAATTTAAGGTATCGATCTTTTTTCTACTTGCAATCTTAGTCAATTAACAAGTTTCCACGTCATTAAAGTCTAATGAGTAAGTTATATTCCAAATACACCCTTATCTTTATTATAAACATAAATCCAAACACCCCTAATCTCTATGTATTCCACATGCTCAAGTACATATCTTTTTTCAACATCTCTTCTTTATCACACTAATTCTAAATGTTTGAACTCACTAATATATTCGATTGCATTGTCACTAATGCACTGTTAGCCTTTTTCCAACAAGAAAACAACTTTGATATGAATCAAATGTAATCCGATTTATCAAAATATAGAAACGATTTGATTCATAATTCCATTTTGTTATCATAAACTTCAATGATAGCAAACCATATTCAAAAGTTATCAAGGTCATCAAATTTTCATAGTTTACTGTAAACTCATCAAGAACAAGTCACATCCTTTTTATTATCCAAAAATCTGAAAGTATCTTTATGCCGACCGAGAAAAAAGAGAGTTGTGGGCGGATCCAAGTTGGGTTGATAAATATTTGGCTTCAGCAGTTGTGAATTTGTGATGAAGAATCTTGATAGTGATAAGGTGGTTGATGATGGTGGATGGATGTTGAAGAAAGGTAGTGTTTGGATTTATGTTTAGCAACTGGTTACCTGGTTAACAGGTAAAACTATCCTTAGTTTGCACAAAATAATAAGTTCGGTACCTTAAATCGAGAGAAAAAAACTTAGATACCTTAAATTGAAATTGAACGTAAGTTCGGTACCTTTTTATGCGATTTGCCCATTAAATAACGATGAAGAGCTGATTAACTTAGATAAACAAGAAGAAAATTATCCCGGTTCGACTTGGTTCACCTGTTTTTACTGGTTCCGACAGTTCTTTCATGTTTGTTTTCGGACGGCTTTTATTAGTTAGCCGAACCGGTGGTAACTCCGGTTCCCGGTTAAACCGGTTGAACTTGTTTGCATATATAGTGTATGAAACGTTGTGTGTTTTATTAGTTGGTACATTTTTTTTTTATAATAACATGTATTTTTCAATTAAGGGTTTTTAAATATAACATTTATTTAGAATATTTGAAAAGTTAGGTGGTTACGAGTATTAATTTTTTTCTTATATTAAATTACATTATATATTTTTAATTATTTTATTAAAAACATGTTTATAAAAAGTGTTTTAAAATGTTATAACTAATGTTATTATATTTATACTTATTAAAATTTGTATTTATTTATGATGAGTATGCTACAAGCTATTGGTTTCATAGCAAAACTAGCATAATTCCATAAGGGGACTGTTAGGGAAACGGGGGGGACAAGGGTGTCAGCCCCTTGTCTCCCACTTTATTCCCTATTTTTTTCCAGCGCAGCTCAGTTTTTGCCAGTTTCTGTTCCGTATTTTTGACAGTTTTAAGCATTTGACTTATTAAAATTTATATTTTCTGTTCCGCACTTTCAGGTCTAACCCCTGTTGCTATAACTCACCCCTTCCATAATAAGTAAGTGTGTTGTCTAAATATTTTAAAACTTCATTTTTTAGCAAGTGTTATTAAATACTTTATTAGCTAGTATAGATGGACCTCAAATCATTTTGAGTAATCATAAATACAAATTCAATATAAATCAAAATAATTAAGTAGGTCAAAATTCATTTGTAACGAACACTAAAAATAAAGCGTAATAATAGTTATATTGCATTTCATTGTCGGTTATGTCATGTGAGTATATAAAGGATCACTATGAGTAATCGATTCATTCAGGGATGATGAAAATAAAAGTAGTTGATGTGATGAGGAAAAAAATGATTGGCTCGAGATGATGGACTCAAATCCTGTAGAAACAAATTACGATTTTAAAATATCGACTACCTTTTTGGAGTGACCTTGTCCTTATTATCATTGACACATTGTCGACTACAACTATCCATTGACACGTTGTCAGTATTACAACTAACCACCACTGATCACAATGGCTTTCTCGCTCTTTTAAACCGCTTCATAGAGCGGGCTCGATGGTGGTAGTTTATAAACAATGTAAAATATCGAATCTCGTGACAAATTAGAGAGACCAGGGAGTCGGACAATCTTGAGAAAATTCGGCTAGTATGGTTTTGCAAGCCCAACCATTCATAATGGACAAGTGATAGTTGGGCCATTAAGCCTCAAAGATTTTCACTACCAAACGCTATAAACCCATTCAATGATTCAAAGGATATTAAACAAACCCTAACACTTGACCCCCACGTTTTTTTTAATCTAAACTTTTATGACAAGTAAACGTCCCTTTAAATAGTAAAACTGAACGACTAAATTGTCATAACTCTCCATCGTTAACATTGTAATAACCAGACACACATTACATCATGGCGAATAGCAAGTATGCATATGTAAGAAGAGATCACGAAAGCAAAGACACGTTGGAATCTGGATGCTTTATCGTACTTCGAGTTTATTGTAGAAATTTTCGGGCATAAATACAAGTAGTTTACCCGGATGAAGTGGCAATGAGTCATTGGAAGAGAAAAAACAATATTATTCTCTTTTCTCCAACAAAACATTAATTGTGTTTTTATTCACAGTGGGTTGCATTCAATTTTCTTTATCTGTTTTTAATTAATCATTATGAGCTACTATTATGGTTAATGAACAATTTATTTGTCTAGTTTTGACTTTTTGAATTTTTTTTTGTCAACTTTAACCGTAAATATTCTTATTTGTGTTATATAATACTTGATAAAAATTACACAAATTAAAAATACACTTAAAACTTAACCCATTCATATATTTTGCATCAAATATTAAATAACACAAACAAATATATTTAATGTCAAATTTGACAAACAAAGACTTTGAAAATTAAAAGTGGACAAATAAATTGGGACTGAGGTAGTAGTAAATAGGGATGGCAACGGGTCGGGTTCGGGGCGGGTTTTAGTGTACCCGTACCCGTAATACCCGTATCCGCCCCATTAACCGTCGGGTACCCGATTAATATTATCCATCGGTTTTCGGGTTTCCCCGTGGGTTTTGGTTATCTCCAATTGAATAATATATGGACAAAATGACGGTATTAAGATTAAGTCACACACTAAAATCCACCGAAAAAACAAAGGAAAACACCTTAATATATTCATTTTTGTTAAAGTTAAAAAAAATGAATATAGTATCAAACGATTTAATGTTTTTGAATAATACATGTACAAAATAAAATATATTATGTAACAGAGATACGTATATAAAAAATATAATGGAAGAAATTATATATAATGTATATGTATATATTCTAGTTAAATATAAACGGATACGGGTATGGGTAATCGGGCGGGTATTACCAGAACCCGTACCCGAACCCGTACCCAGCTAAAAAATTATATCACATACCCAAACCCGTATCCAAACCCGCCAACCCGCCCCCGAACCCGACCCAACCGGTTCGGGTTTCGATTTTCCCCGTCAGTTTCGGGTGCTTTAGCCATCCCTAGTAGTAAGGCTATGTTTGGCGCAGAGCTTTTTTGGAGCTTTTTGGGGTAATGAGCGGTGAGAATGAGCTTTTTTATTTTTGATATTTGTTTGGCATGAGAGCTGTGAGCTTTGCTATTTTTTTAGTAAAACTCATTTTCCCAATGCTTCTTTATGAAGCTGTGAGCTTTTTTGGCTACTGCTCACAGCTCACAGCTATTGCTCACTGCTACTGCTCAATGCTACTGCTCACAGCTACTTTTGCCAAACATAGCCTAAACATGTTAAAAACTCTTGAAGCATGCTCTGAAAATTCAGGTTTTTTACTTCAATTCCTGGGGGCAAAGTAATATGGCCAAGCCAACCTCCTGGGCCTTTACCAGATTTGAGTCTGGCGGTGGATTGAAACCCCTGGATATATTAGTCAGTTACCCAAAAAAAATAATAATAATTTATGTTTAGCAAAAATCTTATAATTATTATGACTATACCAGTACAAAGACATAACTGGATTTTATGGGGAAGAACTTATATCTTGGGGAGTAGGTTACTTATTATCTGCTTGTTTGATTCTTGTCTCGTGCTTAGTTGTTTAACGATATAAAGAATGGGGCATAGACTACGTCCATTAGGATCGATCCGCTTATGAACATGTGAAGTTTTTGTTTAGTATAAGTATGTTGATTATAGGCTACATTTATTTGGTTATATATGCAAGAATCTTTATTATTGATCTAACAATGTAACAAATATGGCAGATTTTCTGAAGTTAATGAGTTTGAAAAACCCAATGATTTAAAAGCTCTGAACTTGATGACGCATCCTCGATGTGTAAAGATTTTCCAGATATAATCTTGGCTTATGGTTTTGGTCACGAGTACAGGTAAGACATTCAATCCATCAATCCATCCTAAAATACAGAAACACATATGAATTTCTAATTATTATTTACGTAATGTGCTATGCAATTTCATTTTCAGGAAGGAAACCGATGTTTACACTAGACGTGCCAGGTAATGTATACAGCTATTTTATGTACTTGTTAGTTTTATTAATTGTTTCCAAGAATTCATGATTATAACAATGAAGTTAACACTGCAGTAAATTGGTATCGGTCATTGTCTCGTCGTTCACATCGTCATATCGGATGAAATGGATAGAATTCTTTCCGAACAAAGACATGAGATCAGGTGCCTCATTTGAAGGAGAAGTCTTGTGCTTAAAGGAAACAAGTGATATTCAGGCGTATCTTGCGTTTAAACAACAAGAATGTGAGGAGAACGCAAACATATTACTCAACTAGTGGTGGCAAATGACCATTTTTTAGCGGGTCGTGCTAGTGGTGGAAAAATGGACATTTTGTTAATGGGTCGGGTTGACCAGAAACACTTTAATTTCACATAATTAACAGTTATAATTATTTAAATAATAAGCTAATTTCTGAATAATATGATTAAGGAGCTTTATACAAATACAGTTTGAATGAGTTTTTTCTTTGGCTATTTTTACCCGCTTGGCAATCAATCATAAAAGACCCATTACCATAAATAATTGGGCTGAAATTGCCACCTCTAAATGCAAGTCCTTTCTCAGTGATTTCATTCACTATTTTTACTGTATGTCTAAAATTGCCATCCCTAAGATATCTTGCTGGCCTGATTGATCTTAACAGTGGTATTTCTTGTATACTTTTTCCAGGTGATGAGAAAAACTTGACTGATAAATGCTTTTGGAAGTTGGTTGAAAGTGGAAAATCAGAACAAGAAGCACACGAGATATTGGAGGTGTGTACGACTTCAGTCTTTTATGCTTAGTGAAATCATTTTTCTTTCTAAAAAAAGTTTTTTTCGTAAACCTATTTTGACATATCCCTTTATGTCTCTAGGAACTAGAAAAAAGGCAAGGGGAGGCTTGGTAAGAATGAGATTCTATCCCAACAATTCGGTATCAACTACGACGACCTTCCAGACATGTTTCGCCAAGGTTCCTGCGTTCTCAAGACTATAGTTGACGATAGGCGGAAGATCATAACTGTACATACAGAAGATATAGCCTCAACAACTTTCTTGAATTGTTATTCCATTGTTTCTAAGGAGCTAACTGATTTAGAGGAGAATGCATCCCGTATTGATGAAAAGCATCTGAATCTATGTTGGGTTGAGAAAAAGATGGAGCAAGATCATTGGATTGTGGTTAGAATAGATGGATGTCGTTTTAGCAGGTAACATATGTTACTGAGAGATTTTATTTTCGATTACTCAAGTGCTACTTCTTGCTTCTGTTACATTTATCATTTATTGAATAACAAAATTGCCTAATGGATCCATTTGGGTAATTACATTGTGCGGGTCAAAATTAATCAAGTTGATCCCAAACACTTTCTTAGCAAAAGTATTAATCTTTTGATATCCAATATACACTTTGGGCAACTTTTGACCCATTCCTTGTTACCTCTATATCTTTTATTATTTGACTTGTTAGAGATGAAACATAGCCTCAGTTTAGCCATTGACAAGTAAGGTAGATACTGCGCCCTGCAGTTGCATTCATGTTGTCAAGAAATGCTAAAACTTGAGCTTGAGCTTTGGTTACTTCGCTATTTTTTTATACGGTTTCTTATTTTGTTTTCCCCTAGATTTACTAAGGTTCATGGATTTGAGAAGCCATTTGACAAGCAGGCAGCGAAACTTATGAACTCATGTGCAATGGCTGTATTTGAAGAGTTTAAGGACATTATATATGGCTATGGACAGACTGATGAATACAGGTATGCTTGTTATATCAGTTATTTATTGATTAAGTCGTTTTATGTTAATGTTATCTTCGATTTGCAGCTTTGTGTTAGAGAAAAATACTCAACTCTATGAAAGACTTGACAGGTTCGTTTTCGTTTCACAATACTATATTATGCTATAATTTTATTTGCAATGAAATTGTTGGGATATCCATAACAAAAGTTTCCTTTTAGATAAGTACTGGTATGCACCCCCCAATTAGTTCTAGTTAGTGATGATTTACTATTTAGTCATAAGTATAAGTTATCGTTATGTTCTGCATTGACTGATTGAATATGTAAAATGGATATGAAAAGTTCTCTTATTTTTTTGTGTTCTTATTTGTCATGGTCTGGGAAAGGATCTTGTCCTTAATCCCATCCGACATACATCTAATAATACTTCAGTGTGGCGTTTTATTATAATTAATATAGACTGGATTAGACATTGATAGAACTAATTTTGTTTCTTGCAGTAAGCTAGTATCTGCAATTTGCTCCTCATTCACAGATGCATATGTGAAGAAGTGGAAAGAATGCTTCCCTAAAACAGTGTTACAATATGCACCACGTTTTGACGGAAGGGCTGTTTGCTATGAATCATACAAGTTGATTCGAGATTATCTATCTTGGAGACAAGTTGACTGTAAGTATATCCTCCCATCCTCTCTTTTACTATATACTGTATTTTTTATTTAATGCTAGTATTTAATTTTTTATAATCTAAATACACCTGCTTCTGACACTATGGGTGGTTCACAAAAAGTGTTGGAATTATGATAACATGACAATCATATAAAATAAACCAAACACATCAAGAGAGCATATGCGGAAGCGTTATAATAAGATCATATAACATGTAATTAATTAATCAATAATAAATAGTAAACGTACCGTAGTGATTCTAGCCCGAACAAGAATCAATATGCAATCTTCAACTTATGAACCCTAATTAGGGTTTATGTGGATTATAAGAATTACCCATTACCTCTTTTGTAATTCAATCCAAGAATCAAACAAAAGTATGTTTGAATCGTGTTCTTGTACACATGATTGATGCTAAACCGTCAGATAATTATTGGTCAACCACTTGTGAATGGTCAACTATAATAGTCAAACTGCCTAGAATCAATCTCCGTTGAAGTACAGTGGCTTCCCCGGGTCGTTATGTCCCGACGAGGTGTGGATGGTATTAAAACGGGTTTGTGATCGGGTGAAATTGGACAGGAATGGGTATAAGAGATTTGTGATGATTACACTACTGGAATATAAAAGAAAATAGCTTAAATACACTATATTGACAAGACTGGAAAGTCAGAAAAACCAGAAACGTTTAAAACTAAAAACGCGTACGTTCACGTTTAAATAAAACGTACACGTACAAAATAAAAAGTAAAAACTGAAATCTGAAAACACCCAGGGGGTGAAAATGACTTTTTTACAAACTTAAAAGTAAAAGAAATTTTTTAGAAAAAGAAAATAAATTTTAACACTAATTAATTATTTAATATTAATTAATTACTAATTATTACTAATGATTAATAATTAAAATACTTAAATAAAATATAATATTAATTAAGCACTAGAAAAATGAAAATAAAATTTCTAAAATTATAAAATAACTAAAAATAAGTTTTAAAATTAAAAATAATTATTTTTGCCTTTTAATGTTTTTTCTATTAATTAATTACTAATTAATTATTAATTACCTAATTAAACTATTTTAAATTAAGAAAAATACTAAATGAACAGTAAAAATTCTAATAAAATTTCTAAAATTATTTTATAACATATAAAAGCTATAAAAAATATAAAAACTAGGTTTTACTTAATAAAAACTAATAATGCTATTTAATACTAATTATTAATTAATAATTAATAAAACTAAGATTAATTCTAATAAATACTAAATGATGAAATAAAAATCTGAGAAAATTATTATAACTACTTTAATATAAGAGGAATTTAATAAGATTATAAAATAGCTAAGTCCATAATAAAAATATAAAAATGAAAATTAAAATTAAATTACATTAAATAGAAACTATCACTTAAATTAAAACTTGGATTTTTGTTAATTTTCTTTTTGAAACTTGTTATACTACTGAAAATGAGAAACTTTTACAAAAACAACTTTTTTAGAGCTTAAAAATAAGCAAAGCAAATGCTTATTAGCTTGACAGTTGACTTTGGTCAACTGTCCAAGCTATAAGCTTGAAACAAGCTTTAAGCAGAGAACCAGGGTTTAATTAGGATGGATATATGTCCAAAGAGTAGAAATAAACAAGAAACAACTAAAAACAACCACTGAATAAGCTAATTTAAGCTGAATAAGCCAAATGAGAACTTTGCTCAATACAGAAAAAGGGACAAACTTTGTGGCCTAATTCAGGTGGGTCCCAGTGGGTCTAAGGTCAAACCATGGGTCAAACATTGAAGTCTACCATGGGGGGTTAAATGGTACAAGGCTGGTGGCCTGGGGCCCACTGAGGTGGTTGGAAACCACCACCGAAGGGTGGTGTTTGGGAGCAGACCTGCTGGTGCAGGGGTATAGGCTGCCCTGCAGCTGTGTTTGTGAGATTGTAGGACCCACAGAAAAAATCATAAAAATGAAATGAAGGTTGGATTCAAGAGTAGAGGTGGTAGACTAGAATATGTAAAAGTTTCAGAGGCTGAGTCCATACACAAAATTCAAAATAATTCACCCCATTTTTGAGATTTTCTACCTATGACCAATTTTGACTTTTATCTTTTGTTCCACAGTTGACTATTGTGAGTACTAAGCTGAATTGAGACTGAAACAAGTGAAAGTAACAACTATGGGACTAATGTGCATAAGTATGGCACCTAAACCTATGACAGTTAACTAAAGATTAAGCATAAACACTCATTTTGACTTTTCTTCCTATGGACCCTGTTTTTATGCTTAAAATGATTTGCTGAGACCTAATGTGAACTAAATAAACCAACTTTAACAACTAAAACACAAGCAAAAGTGGTGAAATGTACTAATCCAAACACTCCTTTAAGGAGCAACTGTTTTGAGTTTTCAAGAGATCCAAATATTCTAGACTTCTAATTCACTGAATAAGCATCCACTAACCTATTTTATCACAAACTAAGCACAAATTGCTCAATGATAGCAGTGTACAATAAAGAAACATGACTATGCTAATTAGACTAATTTTACAGTGATACAACAAGAACATGAACTAGAGACTTATGAACTATATAATAAGCATACTGAACACCATAATACATAAATAAGCTATTCTAAATCAGAATTAAGCAGAGAGGTAAGCTAATAAACAGATGAGCAGTAAACTTCAAGAAGATGGGGCTTACAATGGTGCTTTGCTCAAATATGGTACAATCACACTTAGCCTTATCCTAAAGCTTACCCAAGCTCTAAACCAGTTTCCATTCAGCATAAACCTACTCTCTTCATCTTCTTCTTCATTGGATTTTTTTGAATTTTCTATATTTTTTTTTCTTTTTCAACTATTTTCTTATTTTCTTGGTATTCATGACTTACTTAAATAACATTGAAATTTTAATGTCTCAACCAGTTTAAAGTACTTCATTTAGCTTAGTGGAACCTAGAAACAATATTTTACAAAGAATTATGCAATAATGAGAATTTCAAGTCTTAGAGCAAAAACTGAATTGAAAGAGGAACATGTAAATTTGATTAACTGATTCTTGAAATACAATAATAGAACTTGAAAAACAATAATAAGACTGGGATTAACACTTGAAAAGTTAAGTTACACTAATTTGACATAAACTAAAAATAAGCTAAAAATTAGACTACTGCTATTAACCCCCTCCTCAGCTGCTTCTCTTCTCTTATTTATATTGATGAATTAGGGTTTTTGAGACCCTTTTTGTCCTTTCCCAGCATGAAGATAAGCCATTGGATGATGAAATTTTGATCCCAGCCGTTAAAGGATTTTTGCGCCAAAATGGTTTTTGGAATTTCTTTTGATTATTTGATGCCAGTGGGGAAACTTTGGAGGTATGTGTTTGTTTGGTTAGGCAAGGGGGGGGGGGGGGAAGAGTGTGGCAGTGGATGAAGTATAGGGATGATGATGAGGGTGAGGGTGGTTTTGCAGAAGGGTGGAGGTGGTTTTGAGGGGGAGTCAAAGTTTTGACCGAGGGGGTATTAAAACGGGGTATTAGTTTAAGTGGTGGTGGGCTTGGGAAAAAGGATTGGTGGGCTGGTTAAATGGGGTAAGGGTGTGGGCTGTGTTTGTGTTGGATCAGGCAGGTTTTTTTTTTTTTTTTTTTTCTTTTTTTTTTTTTTTTTTTTTTTTTTTTTTTTTTTTTTTGACTTTATAATAACTTTAAGGGTCCATTTGGTTAAGTATAAAAACACAAGGACCAATAACGTAAATCTGCAAACTTGAGGGACCTGAAATGTAACTTTCCCAACTTGTTCCAAGGATTATTCCTGCCATGTATTAATAATTCAAGGACCATGAAAGTTAATTTTCCATTTTAAAATTTCCAGGGACCAATTCTGCCAAACTTCTAAAGTCCAGGGACCAAACATGTAAACTTTTCAAAACTTTCACCCAGGGACCCATTTTGATAACTTTTGATTTTCCAAGGACCAAAATTGATTTTTCTTTCAAAATTATCCTACCAAGGACCAAATCTGTCAAAGTTTGAAACTCTAGGGACCTTTTATGCCAATTTTGGATTTTGAGGGGCCAAACATGTAATTTTCTCAAACTTTTTACCCAAGGATCATTTTTGACAATATTTGACTTTTAAATGCCTTGGGTTGACTTTTCTTTCGTTTAAAACCTTCAAGGACTAGTTTTGTCAATTTTTGAAACTTGAGGGACTGAAACTACCAATTGTGCAAACTTTGTTCGTTTTTCATTTGTTTTTAAACATTTTGCATCTAAAACATATAAAACACACTTTTGGAATAATTTCTGTATTTTGATGCGTTTTTGAGTGTTTTTGTATGTTTTGGCAGTTCAGATACGATAAAAATGATGAGTATTTACACACTAATCAATCCCCCACACTAAACTATTGCTAGTCCCTAGCAATCTTTTGAGAAAAACTTGATGGATTTTAAACTCTTAACCAAAAGCATCACTTCTGGAGTAGCCAGGTGTAAGAACTGTGGCACACCTGATAACCGTGTGATTTTGAGCAAACCATCAGCTGTCAACGGATTTGATTAGTCTTTACCAAAAGCCGTTTGCTTCTGGACTAGCCAACTCTTGATGGAATAGTCAACATCTTGGTGAGCTGATTACCAATTATGGTTTTTCCACGGCCTTTACCACAAGCCATAATCTTGCGGGCTAGCCAACTCATTTGTTTTTGGGGAGTTGAGGAACCATACAATTTTGGGCAAATTGCAAGCCATAAACGGATTTGAGATGTCTTTACCAAGAGCCGTTTGCTCATGGACTAGCCAATCCCTTTTGTCAGTTTAGACAAGGCGGACTGATTACCACAAACAATTTTGAGCTCCAGTGAAAAATTTTAAAAAAATTTTGGTCAAAAACGGGGGTATGAGATAGTAAAATGTGATAAAATTCGCTAGAATAGCGAATACCCCCCCCCCCCCCCCCCCCCCCCCCACACTTAGCATGAATATTGTCCTCAATATTCAAAGTCCCGGCTATTATGCCGACTCTTTGAACGTAAAAGGGTAACATTACAAGCTAAGCGTGGAAAACACCATTTTGCATTTTCACTTCTTTTGTAACCATAGCATGGGGGACTCCCCCACACTTAGGGTGAAAACCCTATAAGTATGCTACTGTTTTTGTTTACCGAGTCGCTAGCTTGACTCGACCCCGAATTCATTTGTCCTTGGGGAAGCATGATGTGGAAGAAACAATCTCAATCGGACTTTCATTCAAGATGTTTGGACAAACATTTGAAGCACGTGAAAGTTCCACACCGATGAGATAAGTATCCGGCTCAAGATAATGATACATGAAAATGCCGGGATCAAATATAATGTCTTCATTCCCGAAGGAGTGAAGAACAGGATATGTCACCCTGTAGGTGAAGAAAAGGAAGAAAACCATGATGAAAATCTGTATAAGATTTTCTTCCTCGAGATCAGGCTCCGTAGCCTGAGTTTGGATTTCAAGGGTTAAGCTCGTAAATATCCCGGGAGGGTGGGTGGGAATTTGTAAATTCTCATGATTGAGTGCATATCCCCCCGGGTCATCATACTCCGGAGGAGTCATGATATGAGTGAGTTCACCAGAGAACTCCTCAAAGGTGAATGAATCATATTCGGGGAGAGAAATTTGAGAATGAGAAGTGGTACTGCCACTAATCTTCTCTCCCATATGATCAAAAGTAAAGGCTTCAAACTCCGGAATAAGATCATCGGAGAAAATGTCACTATCCTTAATGGGGATAGGAGATGAAATAGGTTTCATTTTGAAAGCCTCGATTTTAGAAATGAGGAGATTGACTTTCACTAATGTAGCACGAAGAGCTTCATCCTTGATTTCAGTGTCAATCTCATCATTCACTTCTTCTAAGCTAACTAGCTCAGAAGGTAAATCTCCCACATGACTGATGTCTCCCGAAGATAAAGAATTTTCATCAGTATGTGAAGTACTAAACTCGATATTGGGATTAGAGTTTAAAAGATTTTCAGTTTCTCCCATATCGGCTTCAAGGTCAAGGAGACCACCATCACTTCCTAATGGAAGTGGATTGATGTGAGTAAGTTCATCTGTGAACTCCTCAATAAGAGGGTCAACATCCGAATGAGGCAATGGTGCCTCCTCATACTCAACTTCTCCATAAGATGCGCAATCATCATTAAAGTCGGAGAAAGTCTCAAAATGATCTTTTGGATTTTCAGGGTGATAAGGTAAATCACACACATGATCAAAAGTCCCCTGTGAGTCTGTGACTCTCCTGGGATTGGGACAAGGTTCTCAACACTAGACTTTATGAATTCGTCCGATTCCTTTGCAGGAACAGTGTCAAGATGCTCGTCCCCCATGTTCGGAGAGTGAGTGTGAACTTCGGGTGTGATATCAATAGACTGAGGGAGTTGAGGAGTACCAGCAGTTAAGGAATTTTCAAGTTCCATTTGATCAACGGCTAGTGACTTCGACACATTATTTTCTCCCTGATTCTCCATGGAAGGAATCACAACTGAGGAATCTGATGAATCGTTTTGAATAATAACAATGTTATCTTCATCATCATCACTGTCATCATCGTCATCATAAAGAGCAGCATAGCGAAGATTGGCACGTATTTTAGCCGCTCTTTGCTCAGCAAGTAATTCTTCCATGCTCAATTCGTTTCTAGCATCTCGTTCTTTAGCAAGTAATTCTGCCATTGATTTTTCACGAGATTCTTGAAACGATGTAGTGGCAAACTCCTCCTTAAGTTTTTGCAAAATTTCACGAGCCTCTAGTAAAAGGTCTTGCTCGGTATCATGAGGAGTTGCTTGGATCATTTGGTGTTGTGGAGGTTGGTCTGAAAACGAATAGTCGTAATTGTTACAAGGAAATAGATTCCTTGTTTGACAATCCGAACTAAAGTGTGGACCTCCACAGTAATCACAACAGTAAAACTGATGTGGCTGTGAGTCGTATGTGCTAGAGTCATAATTGTTATCAGGAAACTGCTCATAGACAAGCGTGTTGCCCGATTGACAATCAGAACTGTAGTGTGGGCCACCACAGTACTCACAACAGTTAAACTGTTGAGTCTGGTTCGGTGAGTTGTATGGATATTGGTCGTAACCAACATTTTGACTATTATAACAATCAAAACCTTGGTGAGGACCTCCACAATACTCACAAGAAATGTTTGGTGTATTTTGATACGAACAATCATTGTGGATTGGATAATATGATTCTTGCTCGTATGAATGTGATGGGTAATTGGAAAAATTTGGGGAGTCGTTGAATGAGTTCTGATTAGGATCATAGAATGAATTCCTCGAACCACAAAACAAACAACTCCCGTCTCGAATATCATTACCACATTTTTCACATGTACACCAACGACATGGTAAACCAAAAAGTGGCTCACTACAACCAACACAAGGGATAAAATCCGGAGGTGGGACAAGTGGTGTGCTCTTAGAGCTAGCAATTTTCACCACTTCCGTTATGGTCTCAGGTTTTGGTTTTTGATAAACGTGAAGATTGGGCAAGTCGTTCTTTTCAGTCACTGCCCTAAGCTCTGTACGTTTGCTTGACGACCTTATAACCTTATATCGTGAAAGGCTAGGATCAATTGTGAGCTTAGGTTTTCGGACAACCGTAGGTTGGACATATTTAGCACTTCCCTCGTCAAAGGGAAGTACATGGTCCTTTATCACCTCGGTTTCATGATCTCTTTCCCTCACCGGAGAGGGAATAGGAATCGAAGGTCCATCATAATCACTACGACATCTCAATATCTTTGACAAGGCCCTAAGTTTCTCAACTTTGCTATTAAAGGCCCTTTGTTCAAAGAAATCGTCATCGAGAGATGCCATTAGAATCAATTATGGGACAAGTGTAAGAAGGTAGAATCAAAAGGATAGAGGGTAAAGGGATGAAGAATCAAAAAGGTAGGAGGGTAAAGATGGATATTTTTGGTATTTTTGATAAACATTTTGTACAAATGAGAAAGAAAATCTTTTTGTGTTTTTGTGTTCGTTGAAAACTAATTTTACAAAGTTTTCGGGAACAGTTTTGTTTTTGATAATAAGATAATATGAACAAAAGGTGGATAAATATACAAATGGATGAATTCCAAAATCACTAATACGCAAAACCGTTTAAAATACGCGCACAACCTCCCCGGCAGCGGCGCCAAATTTTGATTGATACTAAACCGTCAGATAATTATTGGTCAACCACTTGTGAATGGTCAACTATAATAGTCAAACTGCCTAGAATCAATCTCCGTTGAAGTACAGTGGCTTCCCCGGGTCGTTATGTCCCAACGAGGTGTGGATGGTATTAAAACGGGTTTGTGATCGGGTGAAATTGGACAGGAATGGGTATAAGAGATTTGTGATGATTACACTACTGGAATATAAAAGAAAATAGCTTAAATACACTATATTGACAAGACTGGAAAGTCAGAAAAACCAGAAACGTTTAAAACTTAAAACGCGTACGTTCACGTTTAAATAAAACGTACACGTACAAAATAAAAAGTAAAAACTGAAATCTGAAAACACCCAGGGGGTGAAAATGACTTTTTTACAAACTTAAAAGTAAAAGAAATTTTTTAGAAAAAGAAAATAAATTTTAACACTAATTAATTATTTAATATTAATTAATTACTAATTATTACTAATGATTAATAATTAAAATACTTAAATACAATATAATATTAATTAAACACTAGAAAAATGAAAATAAAATTTCTAAAATTATAAAATAACTAAAAATAAGTTTTAAAATTAAAAATAATTATTTTTGTCTTTTTATGCTTTTTCTATTAATTAATTACTAATTAATTATTAATTACCTAATTAAACTATTTTAAATTAAGAAAAATACTAAATGAACAGTAAAAATTCTAATAAAATTTCTAAAATTATTTTATAACTTATAAAAGCTATAAAAAATATAAAAACTAGGTTTTACTTAATAAAAACTAATAATGCTATTTAATACTAATTATTAATTAATAATTAATAAAACTAAGATTAATTCTAATAAATACTAAATGATGAAATAAAAATCTGAGAAAATTATTATAACTACTTTAATATAAGAGGAATTTAATAAAATTATAAAATTTCTAAGTCCTTAATAAAAATATAAAAATGAAAATTAAAATTAAATTACATTAAATAGAAACTATCACTTAAATTAAAACTTGGATTTTGGTTAATTTTCTTTTTGAAACTTGTTATACTACTGAAAATGAGAAACTTTTACAAAAACAACTTTTTTAGAGCTTAAAAATAAGCAAAGCAAATGCTTATTAGCTTGATAGTTGACTTTGGTCAACTGTCCAAGTTATAAGCTTGAAACAAGCTTTAAGCTGAGAACCAGGGTTGAATTAGGATGGATATATGTCCAAAGAGTAGAAATAAACAAGAAACAACTAAAAACAACCACTGAATAAGCTAATTTAAGCTGAATAAGCCAAATGAGAACTTTGCTCAATACAGAAAAAGGGACAAACTTTGTGGCCTAATTCAGGTGGGTCCCAGTGGGTCTAAGGTCAAACCATGGGTCAAACATTGAAGTCTACCATGGGGGGGGGGGGGTTAAATGGTACAAGGCTGGTGGCCTGGGGCCCACTGAGGTGGTTGGAAACCACCACCAAAGGGTGGTGTTTGGGAGCAGACCTGCTGGTGCAGGGGTATAGGCTGCCCTGCAGCTGTGTTTGTGAGATTGTAGGACCCACAAAAAAAATCATAAAAATGAAATGAAGGTTGGATTCAAGAGTAGAGGTGGTAGACTAGAATATGTAAAAGTTTCAGAGGCTGAGTCCATACACAAAATTCAAAATAATTCACCCCATTTTTGAGATTTTCTACCTATGACCAATTTTGACTTTTATCTTTTGTTCCACAGTTGACTATTGTGAGTTTCTAATGAACCTAGATTACTAAATAAGTTATACTAAGCTGAATTGAGACTGAAACAAGTGAAAGTAACAACTATGGGACTAATGTGCATAAGTATGGCACCTAAACCTATGACAGTTAACTAAAGATTAAGCATAAACACTCATTTTGACTTTTCTTCCTATGGACCCTGTTTTTATGCTTAAAATGATTTGCTGAGACCTAATGTGAACTAAATAAACCAACTTTAACAACTGAAACACAAGCAAAAGTGGTGAAATGTACTAATCCAAACACTCCTTTAAGGAGCAACTGTTTTGAGTTTTCAAGAGATCCAAATATTCTAGACTTCTAATTCACTGAATAAGCATCCACTAACCTATTTTATCACAAACTAAGCACAAATTGCTCAATGATAGCAGTGTACAATAAAGAAACATGACTATGCTAATTAGACTAATTTTACAGTGATACAACAAGAACATGAACTAGAGACTTATGAACTATATAATAAGCATACTGAACACCATAATACATAAATAAGCTATTCTAAATCAGAATTAAGCAGAGAGATAAGCTAATAAACAAATGAGCAGTAAACTTCAAGAAGATGGGGCTTACAATGGTGCTTTGCTCAAATATGGTACAATCACACTCAGCCTTATCCTAAAGCTTACCCAAGCTCTAAACCAGCTTCCATTCAGCATAAACCTACTCTCTTCATCTTCTTCTTCATTGGATTTTTTTGAATTTTCTATATTTTTTTTTTCTTTTTCAACTATTTTCTTATTTTCTTGGTATTCATGACTTACTTAAACAACATTGAAATTTTAATGTCTCAACCAGTTTAAAGTACTTCATTTAGCTTAGTGGAACCTAGAAACAATATTTTAAAAAGAATTATGCAATAATGAGAATTTCAAGTCTTAGAGCAAAAACTGAATTGAAAGAGGAACATGTAAATTTGATTAACTGATTCTTGAAATACAATAATAGAGCTTGAAAAACAATAATAAGACTGGGATTAACACTTGAAAAGTTAAGTTACACTAATTTGACATAAACTAAAAATAAGCTAAAAATTAGACTACTGTTATTAACCCCCTCCTCAGCTGCTTCTCTTCTCTTATTTATATTGATGAATTAGGGTTTTTGAGACCCTTTTTGTCCTTTCCCAGCATGAAGATAAGCCATTGGATGATGAAATTTTGATCCCAGCCGTTAAAGGATTTTTGCGCCAAAATGGTTTTTGGAATTTCTCTTGATTATTTGATGCCAGTGGGGAAACTTTGGAGGTATGTGTTTGTTTGGTTAGGCAAGGGGGGGGGGGGGGGGAGAAGAGTGTGGCAGTGGATGAAGTATAGGGATGATGATGAGGATGAGGGTGGTTTTGCAGAAGGGTGGAGGTGGTTTTGAGGGGGAGTCAAAGGTTTGACCGAGGGGGTATTAAAACGGGGTATTAGTTTAAGTGGTGGTGGGCGTGGGAAAAAGGATTGGTGGGCTGGTTAAATGGGGTAAGGGTGTGGGCTGTGTTTGTGTTGGATCAGGCAGGTTTGTTTTTTTTTTTTTTTTTTTTTTTTTGACTTTATAATAACTTTAAGGGTCCATTTGGTTAAGTATAAAAACACAAGGACCAATAACGTAAATCTGCAAACTTGAGGGACCTGAAATGTAATTTTCCCAACTTGTTCCAAGGATTATTCCTGCCATGTATTAATAATTCAAGGACCATGAAAGTTAATTTTCCATTTTAAAATTTCCAGGGACCAATTTTGCCAAACTTGCAAAGTCCAGGGACCAAACATCTAAACTTTTCAAAACTTTCACCCAGGGACCCATTTTGATAACTTTTGATTTCCCAAGGACCAAAATTGATTTTTCTTTCAAAATTATCCCACCAAGGACCAAATCTGTCAAAGTTTGAAACTCTAGGGACCTTTTATGCCAATTTTGGATTTTGAGGGGCCAAACATGTAATTTTCTCAAACTTTTTACCCAAGGATCGTTTTTGACAATATTTGACTTTTAAATGCCTTGGGTTGACTTTTCTTTCGTTTAAAACCTTCAGGGACTAGTTTTGTCAATTTTTGAAACTTGAGGGACTGAAACTGCCAATTGTGCAAACTTTGTTCGTTTTTCATTTGTTTTTAAACATTTTGCATCTAAAACATATAAAACACACTTTTGGAATAATTTCTGTATTTTGATGCGTTTTTGAGTGTTTTTGTATGTTTTGGCTGTTCAGATACGATAAAAATGATGAGTATTTACACACTCATCAACACACGTACTAATTCAAGTAAAAGTTTATGCAAGTAAATTAAACACAAAACTTTTTAGCTTAATGAAAATCGAATCCCTTGTAGGGATTGTTGATAGATCGATTTTAGGGACAAGAGAAGAGAAAGAAAACACCTATTATGTGTGTACAAGTTATGAGAAAACAATATCCCATGAGGTGTTTATATACTTGAGATAACTTGGAGTCCAAGGCACAAAGGAGGTGGAACTCCTTCTAGAACATTCTTGACTTTCCAATTATTCACAAGTATTACTTTCCTAATCTTCGTCTAACGGTCGTTAGCCATTCTCCGTTAAATACTAACGGTCGTTACTAGTTTTGTGTTTATTAATAAATATATATAACATTTATAAATAATTATTCTTTTACTCTTCATACCTAAAGTGTGCAATCCCACGATTTCGAGTTCGATCCTAACATACGACTACTAAAATAATGTCCATAATCTAACAAAAAGTATCTCATCAATTGAACTTTTGTAAGATTCAAATGACTGTTATACATAAGGATGTGTAAATTTAGAATTGAGATGTAACATAAAATGATAATTGCCACCACCAACCTTGATGTCACTCCCTTGAAACCATTGAACAAGCGACCCGTGCTTACCAGATATATAGCATCCTTAACATTAAGCTAGTCACATACCTGTTTCTTCAAACGAGTTTACTTTATCAAATATGTCTATAGATATATTCAGACAGCCTAGCTCCTCTATAAAAATATATGTATAATTCATTAATTCTTCTAGTAACCTTCTCACAACATGTGTCTTATTTTGTGCAGGTCACATGAACACACGGTTTAACACTTGCTTTTACGCGCGAATCCACTCTGGTGAAAGCACAAAAACAGCTCAAAGAAACTTACAGGTGCGAGCTTTATAGTTCCCATTTTTATCTCTCCAAGCATTTGATAAAGGACTAAGTTTGTAGATACGCAACATACTTTCTCAAAAGTACCGAAATACTATTTCGGTACTTTTGAGAAAGTATGTTGCGTATCTACAAACTTAGTCCTTTGATAAACATAAGACAAGTTTATTTGCATTAAGTACAAGTTGCGTTATGGGGACGGTCTGGAACTTAGATTGATATCAAATTATATATACTGGTTTCATTGTTTGCAGTATGTCCACTGGTTACTAGAACTTGAATTAGTTGCACATACATACTATGTTTGCTGTTGCGTATAAATAAACAGCCAAAAGTGCTTTAAATCAATAATACATGTCAACTGTAGTTTACTCTCCTTTTGCATTCTCACAAGATGGATCATTTGGGTGAAACAGAAAGCCAAATATGATGGTTTTTATAAGTAATTTTCTTTGTTCCATATATAAGGCCATATTGACCTCGATTGTAGAAAGTTTATTCTCTAATTAGGCTATAAATTTCAGTTTGAGTACTGTCTTATTAAACATGTAATCCATGATATTGGAAATGTCTATATGTGAATGTTTGTTTTTTATGTGCACATACAGGGTACTTTAACAAAGGAAAGGTATAAGATGCGCGTCGCAGGAGTTTGGTATTGAGTACAATCAGTTGCAACTAATGTTCCGCAACGGCTCTTCAATTTTCTGGGATGACAAGGTAACCCTCACATACTATTTATCTATTTGTGTTTACGAACTTGCGATAACATCATCTTTTTTGGTTCATATATCATGTTCCAACGTAGGTGAAAGGTTCACCTGTAGTATTAGTTTCATCCAATTGTTATTTTCAACATACTCATTCAATTTATAATTAATTTTGGAAAATTCTTATAATGGTATTTGAAAAGCTGGATGAATTTAGTAACAACTTGTAATTTCCAATTGTTTTTTCCCCGGAAGTAGTATGTATGTACTAAACACAATCTAAAATTTTGTCTCTTGTTTCATGACAATTACTCGTAATAGTTAATGTGGTAAATTGTAAACCAGTGCAAGAATTATACAGAATCAAAGCTCAGTAATCTCGAATAATTTTTCGTTTTTACTCTACCTCTTACTCTCTGTCTTCTTACTCTTGTTTCATGATGATTACTTGGAATAGTTAATGTGGTACATTGTAAACCAATGCAAGAAAATAGTATGTTATGGATCCTTTGCCTTCATCTTGATTTTCGCTTGTTTTCTTTACTTGTTTTGTTCAGATACAATACTGTAATTGAACTACTCATAAAACAACAAATGACCAGAAAGGTAGATTCAGAAAGCATATTTAGATGATAAGAAACAATAACATTGATACAACATATCCATAGCAACCCATTCATTTGCTCTAAATTGCCTTTGCCTAATTGCTAGTACTTCCACAAACTTAATTTCAATGCGAAGCATAAAAAACATTTGGTCTAGTTTGCCTATGTAATTTTAACGGTTGACATGCTTAAGGGAAGTAAACAAATGAAAAAATAAATTAAAATGAGTGTTATGTAGTACGTGTGCTGGTAACGATCATCTGTGAGTCTGCTCACTGACTTGAAAATTTAAGCATGAAGAATTATTGGTGATTCCCTGCTAAACCTGTGGACGAACCTACTCATCATTCTACATTCACGGATGAAGATGTTTGTGAGCTTATTCATATGAGCAAAGAACATCAAAAGAGTGTGTCATCGAGGTATGCTCATGTGAGTAGTGTCTTTAACTCTTTAAGCAAAATTTGCTAGATATTCTTTTCTTAGTTTTTGGTATTGCTTAACCTGATTTAAATCTTGGTTGAGTATTGCATAAGTTGCTATATAAGGTGGCATAAAATGCAACACTAATGGTTTGAGACTTTGAGCTTTAAAAATAAGTTATCTTATAAAATAAGTTTAAGTTTTGTTTGTCACATAAGTTTATAAAAACTTTAATGAGCTCATAAAAATAAATACATATTTTAGGAGCGGTTAGGGAAATAGTTGGAAGCGGTCACGGTGATGCCTCTATTAGACTATGTTTATTGATGGGTTGCCAACTCAATCTCCAATCTATATAGTACACAAATATTGTTTGTTTAATAAAATCATACAACCCAACCATTCAACCAGTTCGTAGGGTGACCCAAAGTCATAACCTCCAATCTGCAACATGGCATCAAATGAATGGCTATTTGTTTTCATTTTCTTTTTTCTTTTGAATATTTATTATTTATAAAAGAATAGATTAGTTGTATGTATTGGTTGAGTTGGGTTGTTGATAAATAGTAGTAAAAAAATATAGATTTGTTGTATGTATTGGTTGTGTAGGTGGAGGAAAGAGAAAATAATATTTTATTAAGAGATTTGATTGTGATGGGTTGTAGATAAAGATAACCTTAGATCACAAACATATGAGTGAAAGACTCAGCCACGTAGAATAACCTAAACAGGAAAATGTTGATTCATTTATTCATTTTAGATAATAAACCCAACCCTGACACTTGTACAAATAAACCCTCACTACGCGAAACCATATCCAAATTGTTTGATCTGACAACTTGTTTAGTCTCATTTTCGATACTTAGAGCCAAAGGTGCCATGGCTAGGCAAATCTCCTCATTTAGGGCTCACGGGTGTCATATCACCCTAACACCTATTCACAATTAACCTCCTCACTCATAACTAACCTCAACTTACTCATTTGAGGCCCACCACTTAATTTTTTTTATTCATTTCATTAAATAAACTAAATTCATTTATTGAAATTAAAATTACAATATATCTAACTAAAAATAAAAATGTTATTTACTTTTTTTTTTAAAAAAAGAAAGAAAGAAAAAAAACAAACTGTAAATAAAGAAAATAAAACCACAAGGACCACAACCGCAAATAAATAAAACTACAAGGACCAAAACTTGTTTAGTCTTCTTCTCCTACCTCTCACTGCAACCCCCACACACACCAAAACACACATTTATAAAACACACATACACACACAATTACAAAAGAAAGGGAAAAATAAAATAAAAGAAAAAAAAGGACGATTTGCAGATTCAAAAACCTCGTCGACGAGGAGGTGAAGAACGGTGAGGCATGGCAAGGCACCATCGGTGTCATGGTGAGCTACAACGAAGTCCACGTTGAAGTGGCGAGCTCTCACAACGAGCGGTACCCAGTCCTCTTAATAATATGAATAATTTGGTCCTTAATCATATTCGTGTCAACATTTGAACAAGTCGATACCATTTAAGCAATCAATTACGTAGCTTTTGCTATGCTTGAATCAAACTCGTAATGGAATAAATCATTACAATAGAATAGATAATTGTTGTTTGTTTTAAGTTTCAAAATAAAATAGTTTATCCATTAAGCCTTTAATCACCATATCATGATATTTCAACATGAAATGGCGTTTTGCGATATTTCATTCATTTTCAACGTTCATCACATGCGTAAATGTTTATTCAATTCCAATGCAACAACAGAATCAACTTATTCAATTATTACTTTATTAGTATATTATTCACTTAGGGAGTGCTTGGTGAGGGGTTAACGGGATGGGGAATGGGTAAATGATTGATTAAGGCCCACATCTCTCATTGTTTGTGCTTGGTTAGTAAGGGGCAAAGGAGATTACCTAGTAATGTGTAATCAACCATTATAGAGTAAATTGGGTGGTAAGATATTGATTACCCACCTCACTCATTTCATTTCTTTCCCTTTCCCCACTTTGAATCAACCATTAGTTGTCCATATGACTATGAGTGGGCTAAAGAAAACCCAAATCCAATACTATTCATTCATTTCAACCCCAACTGTAGATGATAAAAAACACAACCGCTTGAGCTTAAAAAATATAATGAGGAAATTTGATCTATGGAACGTATTTTTAAAGAGAGAATTCAACAGGAACTGGCTTTTCCTTTTCGGGTTTGCAGTCACTATCCGAACAATTATCACCAAATTCTCTCTTGGTCTTACTGGTTAGTACCCTCAAGAGGAGCACAAACCGGTTTTTCCCCAAATCGAACCGGTTTCAAAACCGGTTTCGGTTCTATTCAACAAGTCAAAAACCGGTTTGGTCCAAAACCGGTTTTAAGAGAGAAAAGCCGAATCAATGATTTAGAACCGGTTCTTAAACCGATTGACAGCAAAAGGTTTAAACAGCTTCTTAAACCGGCAGTTCGGTTCAACGGAAACCGGTTTTCCCTAAACCGGTTTTTAGGGAAACAGTTTTCGTTTTTTTTTTTTTTTTTTTTTTGGATCGGATTGGGCTAACTCTTTTTATTATTACATCTCAATGTCAGTTGGTATTTATTTTGGTTAAAAACTTTTTGTTTATTTATTATTTCCAAAAGAAGATCGTAAAAACTCGTTTTTGCTCAAAGGCACAAGAGGTATAATAACATACTAGCAGGGTACCCGCGCGTTGCAGCGGCGGGTACCCTGAAATAAATCTTTTCAATGAAATTAATAAAAATGTCACGGGATGTCATTCTAAAACCTAAATTTGCTTGGTCACAGCTTTGTGTATCGAGTCGAGTTTTATTGAGTCGAATCTTGGTTACAGATTCATGTCTAGGTTAAGATGGAGGGTTATACATTGTGTTTAAATGATTGTAATATTGGGTGTAGGAGTGTTTTTAATGTTGTTAATGTAGAATGAGGGTTGTACAGTGTGTTTAAATGATTGTAATATTGGGTGTAGGGATGTTTTTAATGCTATTAATGTAGAATGAGGGTTGTACATTGTGTTTAAATGATTGTAATATTGGGTGTAAGGGTGTTTTTAATGCTATTAATGTAGAATGAGGGTTGTACATTGTGTTTAAATGATTGTAATATTGGGTGTATGGTGTTTTTAATGCTATTAATGTAGAATTCTAAGAAAAGTGGTCTGAATTTCGATTCATGCTAGTTTTTGTTGTACACAAATGCTTTGGTTGTTATAATTATGAAAATTGCTTACTTTAAAATGTTGTAAACCATACATCATTTTATGTACATCTGAATTTTTTTAAAAGAGAGTAATTCCTCTATTACAAGAGCATCTCCTATGGTAAACCTTTTTAAAAGGTTTATAGAATTTCTATGTCATATGCTCTTAAATTTCTTATTTTATAAACATATTATTACTATGGTTAAACTTGTTAAAACTTTATAATTTAATGAGGTATTAAATGAATTACATGTATTTAGTTGCAATGAAAATGTTTATAAACTTAAACCTATTTCATTCCATGTCATCATAAACCTCATCTCACTATGGTGATTCAATTTATAAACATCTTCAAATTTTATAAACCTTTTTATGAACCTTTTATAATGGATGCCTTAAGTAGTATAGATGTTCAATATTGTTAGGTATTGCATGTTAGAACTGGTTAGTACCACTTTTGTGTCTTGATTAGATGTATTTAACTAATTAATTTGTGGGTTAATTAGGAATGTATCAGAAGGATTTAGTACGCTCTTTTAAGCTATTTTCAATACAAAAAAACAAATACTTTTGTGAACCCATATCATTTTCTCATATCTATTGATAACGGTTTTTAATAAGTATTGTTTTGCAATTGCGTTGTGGCAAACAACACAAGATAGAAACACTTTTTAACCGTACATAAAATAGGAAAGTAGAATTGTAGAAACCAATGAACTCATTGTGACCGTCCTGAGCAACCAAGTTATCCTTAGACTGTACATATGATGTAACTTGGTTGGTAAAGCTGGTTATAGAGGGTTAGTTGGTTCCTATTTTGTGCCTGTTTCAAAGTTGATAGCAAATGTCGGGAAAAGGTGGTGTTTGTTTCTTCGTGGAGTTTGCACATTAGGTTGGGCTTGTAAATTGAAAAGTATAATGTACTTTTGTATCTTGATAAGATGTATTAACTGGTTTTTCAGAATGTGTCAAGGATTTTCAGTTGGCTTTTTCTATGTTACCAATTTTGATACAAAAAAAACAAACACTATTGTAATTTTAAAAGTGGAGTAGTAGTAATGCATGTATATGTGTCTAAGGATTTTCTATGTTACCGGTCGCATATTCGCACGCTCGTACATGACCGTTTTAGGAAATGGTATTATTTTTGTAGATTTCTTTGAAAAAAGTTAAGAGTGCGTTTAGTTGGTGAAAAAATATCCCATCTTTTTAAGAAAATTTTCATGTGAAAATGAAAATATTAAAAATCCGTTTAGTCACACTTTTTTCAACATTTAAAAAAAAAATGAAATTCTTATTTTTTAAATTTTAACTAATAATTGAAAAGGTCATTCTACTATTTTCACTTTTTTCTTTCTCAACTAAAAAAAAAAACACATATATCATTCTACCCTTAATTTCTCGTGTCATCTTCCAACACCTACTGTCGCCGCCACCGTCGCAATGTGGTAATATTATTCCTGTATCATTTTTAAAAAAAGGAAAATAAAAGAATTACCATCTCTAGAGAAGAAAAAATTATTCCTTTCTCAAAGAATGTAAAAATAGAAAAAGAGAAAAAAATTTCTACAACTAAACGATTTTGAGAATTTGTCCTTAAAGCAATGCACATGTTTTCTTGGTTTTGTCATAAGAATGTGTTAGACCTCCGCCAGAAGGAATATAGAGGCATCCAAAACCCCACACAAATTCTGTACACATTATGGTTTTAATCAGTATCAACTAGGTACCAAAAATGTTGTATAGACTTCTCGGTAGAGATGGTAAAATGAGCAAGTTGAGCGACATATTAAAAATAAATAAATAAAATAGTTTAAGTAACCTTATACACGAGGCCAATCAGATGAGCTTTACTTGAAAGTAGACCTATTGATCATTTCATACTCCCTTCGTCTCTAAATAATTGTTCACACATAAAAAACATACAGTTTAAGATAAACATTATTGTTGCAACTTTTTTTTTTTCTTATTTTTTTGCAGAATATCACTTTTATCCTTAACTAATTAATTTAAAACTTCTTTAATGTTTGTAATAATAACTTCAAGTGAAAGTAATATGGTAAAGTCGAACTAAATTCCTTATTTATTTTTGAAAGTAAACAATTAATTTGAGACAATCTAAAATGAAAATATGAACAATAAATATGTGAAAAAGAGATATTATATTTCGCAACCTAAGAATTCACTTAAGAACCGCTAAACACAACAAACAACCACATACATAACATGGCTATTGACAAACATAAATTTGAAGAAGCAAAACGTATCGATTATATATAAAAGAACTAGTCGGGCTCCGGACCGCCGCGTTGCGGCGGGGCATTGTAGTAACCGGTTTTATATAGTCTAATTTTTATAATTTGTTGCTTTTAATTTGAACCGAGTCTTACAATATTACTTTGCCGGAGTGGTTTTTCTAAGTTTTTTTTTACCATACATAGCATATGATATAATTCTAATGGTTGCAAACATATGATATAATAATTCTAAATATAAAGTTACTTGTAAATAAATGAATAAGATATGATTGCATGTACATCTCAAAGATCAGTATTTATCACTTACATTGTGTTACACATTACGTGATTCTTTGTTTTCATTATTCATGTATGCATAACTATAGTAGTGTTGCAGACTTCTAAACAATTTTACGTACCCAGAGGTCATGCAATGAGGCCAAATAAAATGAAGGTCAATGTAGCTGCAAACAGTAACAGAAAATCATTACAGCATGAATCTGGTTGTCAAACAGACCACGCAAGCGGTAATAATGAATAGCCAAGAGTTGTACCTCTTCGGGTGCGTGTACGCTTGCCAGAGGCTGGAATCATGTTGCTGGTTCGGGCACGGGCCGAATTTCTTTGCGGTGCACCAATAGCAGATGTGACAGGCGAAGCCGTGGATTCAGCGGACGGGTGAAACATGGATCATGGACCAGGAATTCCCACTGCTGCAACACCATTGATAGTTATTAGAAATGACAGCAAGAAGTAGCTGATTATAGCATAACCATAAAATGGTAAAACCAAAGAGTATAAGTATGAAAGAATGGGCAGTAAATATTCAGCATACATTGCTAAGAATCCGCCAATGGCTGTGACTGTGAAGTCGTCGCATGACAACTGGAATGAGAGGCGGTTGTTGTGGCTGAAAAAATAGTCGTAGTATCAGGATTCAGGAAAAGGAAAAAAAGTCCTAACATCGAGGTTGCCACAACTTACGTCGGTAAGCATCCGGGGCGTGTGCGATTGGATAGCAGTTGCACGACAATTTAAATGAGCATCGTCGACACCAGGTGCACAAACTTCAGTGTTTTGAGCTGTGACAATAACAACAACACACAAATTAGTACGCTCAATTATAACAGACATCCAAAGGCAACCTAAAATTGAATGCTAACCGTAAAGCACAGCACGGTGTTCTGGTATTCGTTTGTTGGTAAGGGACGAACCCGCACCTGGAAACAGAACAACACAAAATGAAGCGTAAGTTCTGCATTGAAGATATACAGTACTGAAACCAAATAACATGGCAAAACATCTATAAACACACATGTAATGTCGTTAACAACACCACCAGCAAAAGAGAGTTGCAAAATAGCTTGTAAGTGGTTCTCACAAAAGAGAGTTAACAACATCACCAACTAAGCTTTCACCTGAAAGAATCATAATATTCATTAAATTTGTATAGGCGACTGTTGGTGAAGCGAGAATCTAACAATATCTGAAAACTAAAAATCATTGCATGGTATTTTTTGGCGGCGAGGCTTTTTGGCAACGTTTTTATTGCTACAACTAAACCATAATATGCAAACATGAAACTTTTAAAAGGACAAAGTTGTTATTTCGTCATATTCTTGAATACGTACAGGAGGTTTATACTCACAATTGCAATAGAAAGTTTTTCAAACTGCATAGTTTACTACTTTCAACTTTATATATTTAGATATGGAGCATAACTCCTGAAAGGCTTTTTAAATACAATAATCTTATTTCAAAAGTAAAAAAACTCTTAAAACTACAAAGTCTTCACCAGATGGTAATTACGTTCATATTCTAAACAAACATGGTTATAGGGTTCATTAAAGGCGCAAATCTTTTATCTTGAAAACTGTTAAAGATCAAGATAGTGGTCTAAAGACACTAATAATATGTGTGTAACACAATGTTGTATGTACATATATATAATTGTATGTAACGTACCTTGATATAATAAATGCCTTCGATCATTACGGTCTCTTCCTGAGTTTGCAGTAACGTAGCCTACATTAGAAGCCTGATTGAATACTAAGTGTCCAATCCGCAAACTAAAAGAGAGACCGAATTACCTACACACAGAGAATTTACATGTCGACTACCCCGTTAGAAATACAATTGCTTTGTTGTTGGTTATCACAAATGCCTGTTAAGAAAATGCAACCACGACATATAAACAATGATCAATATAATTGAAACTCGTTACTGTTAACTACTTATACACATACAAATTCATGGCTCAATGAAGCTTCATCTGATACACGGTGACTATCCCCCCTGCACTGGACACGCACGACCTTTTCTTTCGGGATACATTAACAGTGGCCATCAGAAGCAGCACCTTCTGAAGTACCCGCAATGTGTTTTTGTATACCTTTAGAAAGTATATACCAAAAGCAAAATCAAATAAGCCATAAGCAAAATCAAAATAGGGTCATAAGCTGGAATAAATTCATAGAAACACCCTTTAACAAAACAATGAAACAACCCTAAGCCATAAGCAAAATCAAATAAGCTGGGATAATAATTTCATCCAAACGCCCCCAACAAAACAACAAAAAGTACCCTAATTCAAAATCCTCATTCAAACAAATCAAATAAAAAGAACTTACCAGTTTTATTCTAACCCGTACTTTCTGACGATAGTTCACGAAATCAAACGGGAGCTGATAAAATCACCGTCGTTACTTGTGGACTGCCTATGGTGCTAACCAAACACAAACAAAAAAACAAAACCCCAAATTAAACATAAACATTATTTAAAATTAATGAAAATTAAAAAAATTACAAAAATAAAAAGCACCAACCTTAGTTTGTTTTTTTTACAGAACCGTTGACGATGGTTTTTTGATAACAATGAAAAAGAGAGGCGGTGGTGTGTCTGTGGAAACTTCTGGTTATACCGAGTATCATCTACCAAAGTATAAGGCGGTGGAATTTTGGATTGGGCCAAAAATGGATCATGCAACATACGGGTTGGGCTAACTTTGTAGCTACAGTGTATGAAGAATCGACACGGCGTCGTTTCTATTCGTGTATTATATATATAGTAATTACGTCATCTGAAATAATTTTTTCAAAACAATCTTATTTTCTTTTTTTACTAATCAGGTTACTCTATTTTGACATGTGACAAAATTGAGTAATATCATTAATCGGCGATGTCGGTGTTTTAAAAAGGTACCAATAACCTATTGTTTTAAAATAAAGGGAGTAATAAAAAAAGATTTATATCTTGTCGACATATGGTAGCAAAATTAGTTATCAATCTAAACCAAAAAAGTAAACAAAAGCACTAAGTATCTAAAGTCGTACATAAGCAACTAATTAAGCATCATGCAATGGCCCCTTTGCCGAAGGCAGCTCACCAGCATATCGGCCACAATCATACAAAACCTTGAAATTTGTTGATCACAATGATTAGTTTAAACTTTAAAATAAGTCAACACACAACAAAAGAGAAACCCAATAATCTTAGGCTGCGTTTGTTTTTTTTGAAAAACATTATTAACAGCCTCTTAATAGGCTAAATGTTTGAATCGGTCAGACATTTGGTCGTTCAGACCGTTTGTTTTTTTTTTTTTTCTCGTTCAGACGCGTTTAGATGCAGTAAGATCTTAATGGTTTAGACTTGAGAGGGGTGTCTGAATGCGTCTTGTTGCCTCTTGCTGACACAAATAAAAACCAAAAAAAAAATAGTACGAGCAAGCAAATGTGCGGTTCAAACATGAGTTTTTTTCCCATTCAGATCGGTCAGATTCAGACATTTACGCATCAGATTCAGATTCAAATGTGCGGTTCAGATTCAGGATTCAGACCCTCTTAACAAACAAACACCACCTTAGAAAATTATATATTTTTTGTTTTCATGATCAAAACATACTTCTGACTTCTGAGTATAAAGAAAATATGTTTAACATAGAGGTGACGGTTTCGAATATGTATATAAAAACAGATTAATCGAAGTTGTAAGTTTGCTGAAACTAACTAATCGATTTTTTGGCATGAACGAAGCGTTTGACATGTCGAAAATGAGATAAAGCTTATTCAAATGATTGGAAATTTTGAATCGTGTTAAGTTAAAACAGGTTATTGATGTCCTAAGTCCTAACTTTCTTAACCATATCTACACATAGTAATTCACTGCTAGCATCACCAATGGTAAACTCTATCCAATTTTGTTTTTACTAACTAGAAAGAAACATTACTCTTCAAATTCACACTCGAATGCAAAATATATTTCTAAAAGCTTTTAAGATGAAAGAAACAGTCCTAATTATTATACCGAATATGAAAACACATTGATGATTACAGATTTAACTCAAAGTAGCATAATAAAACGTAGTCGAGGGAGTCATTATATATAACCAGATCTCAGCTATTCGGTATTAGACTTTATACTATTAGGCTAGAAACATTTAAGATTTATGGAACCACATTGATAGTAATGCACTAAGGTATAAAAAATCGCATCAGAGGAGTTTATGTATGATTCAGTGAACTTTATACATTTAGGAGTGAAACGATAGCATTGGATCCTGAGTGCTACATAATGAGTGCTACATAATAGGCAATAAAACTTTCAAACAAATATGATTACTAGACAACTTGTTTTTGGAGTGGAATATTTTTGTCATCAAGTCAAATCATTATAATCTACCTGCAGCAAGGCCCCATTTCTCTATTCAGCTTCTGCACACTTGAAACATTACATTCCAGAAATGAAGACACAACACTTTCTATCTCGTATTATCCTACTTTGGCTACTACTGCTGCCATCATTCCACAATGCATTGCCATCCGAAGCTTATGAAACTAAATCAGGTAATTAAGGGTTGACCTTTGACTTATGAAGGTCATATCCATGACCTTCTAGTTCAATGACCTTCTAGTTCAATTTTGATACGTACAATTTTCAATTTTGGGTATTTTCTATAGAATGTACATACCGATTCTTCCACTAAAGTTGTAAATTTTGTAGTTAAAAGACAAGAATTTAACTCCATAAGTCAAACCTACGTAATTATGTTGAACTATATGTTTTGATGCTTACTTTCTTAATTGCTACACCTATTTTGTAGTCCATTTTAAGATCCGGACAGCACAACATAACTCAAAGCCAGGAAGCATATACAGCTCTACTCCTCGGGTAAGTATAAAGAAGGATACAATCAATCTTGTACATGCCATTAATTATTGGGAAGAGAAGAGGTAGAGATGGCAATTTCGACCCATTTGTGGGTATATGGGTCGATTTGGGTTCCGTACATCTCTAACTGGTCAAATGGAAAAACTTAAAATTTTATCTAATATGAAAAGACGACCAACATCTATTGAAAAATAACAATACTCATAAAGCATTCGTCTAATCCCTATATATTAGACTACTGTAATAATATATGTTTTACAAGTGGCATTTACACTTTCACTATTTATAAATTCAACAAGAATAGAAGTGTAAGCAGGTCGGGGCAACCACGGTTCGTTTCAACCTGCTTTACAAATAAACCCTTTTTAACACGTTTTGCCTCCTCCCCACCTACCCATCCCCAATCCCGTTTTTCTTTTCACTGACTGTATATCATCTAACAGGAAGAGAAAAAGGTTTATAAACAGCCATCTGGACCGAACCCAGTTGGGAACAATCGTCCGCCAACTAGGAGATTAGTAGAAGTGACACGAAGTTAGAGAAATCAAGGTCATTCTATGTTTATAAAGACGATAAGTTAGCATGAAAGCTTTGTATTTCCTCGAGTATGTTATATATGGGTAATATAGCATTGGTGGGGTTGGGTTATTGCCTCTATTGTAACAGCAGTTAGTCAGTTTTCTCGTGGTTCTAAATAATTAAACATATACTTCTTCGGTTCTTGTTAGGGATGTTTGGACTTTGACTATGCATTTTGGAACTGTTTATCAGTTTATCAGTAATTGTGACTTCAATCAGATAATAAAATTTAAATAAACATATTCCTGTATCTGAATATCCGACTCTTGGGTTAAATAATCAGTTTTGGATTAAAAATTTAATACTGGATGAAAAAAAAACCTGATTATCTAGCTTCACATTGCATTTTGAAGTGATCGACTGATATAGATTCTCAGAAACCGATAGTAACAGGCTGCAGGAGAAGGTGTCTGGAGTTAAATGTGCTTTTACTGTTTGAAGTTTTGATAACTACATAATCAGCGGTTAAGTGTTTGAAAATTCTGATTATTTAACATGTAAAATGACCCATAGATTTGGTTAATCATACATTCAAAAATAGTTTAATCATACCCGAACATTGTGGAAAACTAGAAGGGGGTTGAATAGTTTTACGTCTTTTTAAATTTATAGACACAAGTTTGTTTAAAAAATATTCGATTCTTGTTTATGTGAACTCAATACTTGCACTATATGAACAATTGTACAATAACTAACTAACAAAGATAATATGGTAAAGGTAAGTAAATGAGTAATGAGAAGAGTTGGAAAGATCAAACCACAACACAAGGATTTATAGTGGTTCGGCTACAAGGACACATTCCTTGTTCCTACTCCACTCCCCGAGTCACCTACTCGAGAGTTTTCTTCACTATGTCAACAAACTCCCTTTTGGCGGAGAAAACCTTACACATCAATTTACACACCACAATAACTTCACAACTTGATCACTACTTCTACACAACTTCTTCACACCAATATTCTACACACCAATCTTCTTCACACCTATCTTCTACACACCAATCTTCTACTTCACACCTAGCTTCACAACTAACCTACTTCACTACTTATCAACTTCTATTTTCTACACAACTTCTATATCTTCTAAACAATTAATCACAAGCACAACATAATATTCACAAGTGAATATATATATACACTATGCACAACTACTCTTCAACACTTCTTGAACTTGATTGTAGAAAGAGTGTTCTTTTTTTGCACTTTGGATGAGAATGGATGATGAGTGATTGAATCACTTGAAACAAGGATTAATATACAAATGATCAAAGGGTTTTAGAGGATGCTTAGAGAGTTATAGATCTGAAAATTTCGTGCAAAAGGTGAGGAAAAAATCCAGGTTTAAGGTAGTATTTATAGGCAAAAGATTCTGACAGAGGAGCGTGGCCGGTCCCCTTAATTTTAAGGGGACCGCCCCTTATAATTAAGGAGGCCGCCCAGCTGAAACGGCCAGAATCTTTGTCTTTTAGTGGGAAAAGTTTATTTGGTGAAAAACTAACTGATTTTGGTTAAAAATTTGAATTCATATATTTAGTATGAATAAAACATTTTTCTTTATTACCAAAAGTGTTTTTCAAAAATATATAATATGTTTATATAATTAAATAAACTTTGTGTTAGTTAATTAAATATCTCTTTGATCATGAGATGTATTAAGCACTTGTTTATCCATACCTTAAGTGATTAAGTTGGATATAGTGATATAAACTAGTTTAATACTTGTTTACGTAGTAATTATACGATTGACGATTTTACATTTTGTGATCGTCAAAATATAGAGATATCGAAAGATATAAATAACGTTTTCACACATTATTTATGTCAACAAACACGATTATCTATGACGCAAAAACTCCAATAACTAGAAACTTTCAAAATGTTGCCCAAGACCGCTAAGCATTAAATAAAGTTGCCACTTTACTTTGAACCTAATTTGTGATTCTTACTGCTATTTCATATGGGTGTTTACATTCTTTTCACAAAAAGCTGTATTTTTGTTATTTTTTTGGGGTATTTTTGTTATTTTTTTGGGGGAAATTTATTTATGGGTTCCTTAGATAATCAGAATTCCTCGAGCACTCTACATCTGATTTGATTATTACAGCTTCAAACAACAGAAGCACTTCCAAACACCATTACTAACAGCCCATTTTATTACAAATGATTGATTTGATTGTACAATATCACATACTCACTTTCATAGTGCACTTCCAAACACCCCCTTTACTAGGGATATGCAGATGCAGACTTTTCCAATCTAACAAAATTATGATTTTCTGCTAGTAGACAATGTACATCAGCCGGCAGAAAATGACAGCTATATATTAACTAAAATATGGATTTTACAGAATAGAGGGTTCAAAAATATAACTACACACATATTTTGTATCATACCGAACGCTTTCGCTTTGACCTCTTACTCCTCCCTGGAACTACTGGTTTAGTGGTGCTAGATGCATAGGCCTCTTCAAGCACCTCCTGAATGTTTGAAAATTTTCAATCAGTTTTTGAACTTATAATTACATAAAAGAAAACTTAGCTTCTTTAAGTTCAATATCTGATATTGCAGGGGCTTAGGTTAGGTACTAGTAGGATGGGTGACGGGTAAAAACAAGAATCATTTTTAAAACGTGTCAAATGGCTTAGTGTCTGGTCAGGTTAACCCACCAATTTAACCAATATACAAATGCAGTTTTTTAATATTTTATTTTTTATTGGAAGAATATATTGTAGCATAAGTAGAGGGGGCAAGATGGGTGGGTTGGTGGGTTGGGTAATCGATCGTAACAGGTTCAGGTCATAAGTGGTTTATGGGTTGTATTCTTTAAAACTGAACTTTGGGTGACTTTCAACCTGTTCAACCCATTCCACTTTGCCAACCTTTTTTTATTATTATCTACGACAAAAACACAATCCAAATGGACTCAATTATAAAAAATGGCTCAACATTTTTAACTAATTATGATGAGAAAGTTATGGGTCAAAATCAAAAGTAATAAACTCTTACAACTTCTCCTACTTTGTTTAATTCCAAAAGAGAGATTGGTATTTTAGTAGAAGAGGTTTTGTAAATTGTAACCATATTTAATACTATTATTATACAAAATATGAAAATAGTTATAGAAGACAAAAGCAGTGTTGATAGGTCAATGCCACACAAATGGCTCCAGCTCGCAGATTCTAAAGAACTTCTCTAGCTTTGCCCATCTGACTGCGTTACGAATTCAGGGGCGGAGCCAGAAAAAATTTCAAAAGAGGGCAAAACGATTTTGTTAACCAGACTTGAACCCTTGACCTCTTGTGTGTAGAGAGAGGGTGTCTTACCAATTGGACCAGTAATCTTTTACATTTAAAAAGTTAGCTAATTATATTTATCAGGTTATTTTAGGGGGGCAAGTTCGGGCAATGTGGGCAGCTGCCCCCACGAAAATTTTGTGCGTAATGTATGTTTTTCGTAAAATTAGTGAATTTGACTCCGCCCATGGTTACCGTGTGCTTTATCGCCCAAACAAACCCAAAAGTAAGATTTTAAAAGCACACTTTGACCCAAAGCTGTTTATTTAGGCCAAAATTTCTCCTTCTACAACAAACATGTACTTGAACAAAGTGAAAATGAAATATCAAAAGTACCGTTGACTTTTTGTCATCATCTGTTTCGTCTTCAGATTCGGATGTAGATGATGCCAAAACTTGAACATCTTGCTCAGGCAGTGCCTTAGTTTTTCTCTTCTCTTCTTCCTTTAGCTCCTTAAACCTATTCACATTTCAATCCCTCATTGTCAGCAAAATAACTTCTGGCTAAAGAGAAGGGCAAATCTCATAATACGGTAATCACCTTTGGTCTGATTTTTATTTTGGAAACCAACTTTGTTTAGAAAAAAACCTCAAGCTTTAAAAGACTTCAATTTAAAGGTAAGTTCAACCTTGTCACCAGGTGACAGGTTTCTCAGTGCCATGTTAAAAAAGTCAACATGGTTAAATTTACGGACACAGCATCTGCCACATCATTATTTAGACGTGGTAACCTGTAAGGGGTTACCTTGAATACGAAAGTTTGAAAGTTAATTGTTTTTTATAAGAAAGACATTGTTATCTGAGATAAGTTTTAGACTAAAGTTGGTGAGCTTTAATGCAATTAGCTCTAAAGCAAAAATAATGAATAACTGACCTAGCACCAGACTCTGATGGTTGAGAAGAAGATCGTTTTGCACGACCTGCACTTATTATTCCACCTGCATTCTCATTCACTGCAGGCTTCGCACCTCCCAACTTTCTTAACCATACTTGCTGGGCAGTACTGAGCACATTGTTTGTGAACCTGATAGAATCAAGCCATTACCAATTAGTAAAGTTGATGGTCTCAGATACTTGTGTTCCAATAAATCTACCTTCATGTATATGTAGCGCCAAGATAACATAATAAATCTATAGCAACAAGGATAAGACATTATTATTACCATGAATACTTTTTTTGTAAACAAGGATAATATCACATAATCTTATTGCAAAAAGGCATTAGCATGCTTTTCACACAGAACCAGTACACCGTATAATCTAGTTAACGACGTAATAATATAATAAGAAACCTCCAGAGTTTAATATATGAAAGTATGAAACTTATAAATGTGTCAGATATTAGTTCAGTTATATAAATGAATCATGTATGTTACTTTTACACAACATAGTGTATTTTCTCACTCCATTAGCCCACGTTGAACATTATTTATAATGCCCCTCTTGTTACAGGATACACTATATTTTCCAAGTCCCACTTCCACACATAAAAGAAGCTCCTATCAATAAGCAGTAGCAGAATTGACTAACGTTCTGGGACAACATTTATGACCTCGGATATTATGAATGATGATTTCTTATTGCTAAAGGATTATATTATATGAATGAATAGCTCTTATAAGTATTGAGGAACAACACAAATGACACAATCTTGTCACACAAGAGTGTCTCCACAACAGATAAATGAGACAAACCTTACTTTTAAGCTGAATCTTATTAACGAAACACCAATATTTAGCTAAAACTATAATACAAGGACATATTCGACTTTCTATGGAACTTTCAAAGCACATGATTCTGCATTTGGTATGTGATTTTTTTCCTTATAACGGCAGAATAAAAATAAACAAAATCGGATCTTTCTTTATATTTACGTAAAAACAATAATGTTTTTGTTTCTCTGAACAAGTGAAAACTGCATGGCATTCTGCTCAAAGTTACAGATTATGAACAGGAAAAGTGCTCGGAGAAACGCAAGTTGCATCAATATTATTGATCAATAAAACAGACATTTAGGAACTGACCAGTATATTGATAACCCTGATGGGACTGACAAAGAAAAGTAACCAATCATGAGTGGAAGGAACTTGAAGACAAGAAGCGTGTTTTTCTGAGTTGGATCATCAGTCTGCCAAAAACAAGCATTAAGGAATATAAGATTCGAGAAAACAAACCAGAATGCATATAAAATCTAAGTTATGTTCTCACTTGGGGTGGCTTCATAATCTCCATTGACACATATTGAGAAAGAACAAGAAGCACAGGTAACACAAGGTAGGCTGCCGTGTCATGCCAACCTAGTGGCGGATGGCCATCCTGCCAAGAAACGTGAGCATTCAGTAATCATTTTATTTTTGTTTTATTTTATTTTATTTTTTTTAATGTTTTTATGGTCCAAACAATATATTTAAATAACAACTTATCATAGGGGTAGTGATTTTTAGTTGTGTAACTTAAACTATGTCTGTTTAGTGATGTTGCACAAAGTGTCTTAGGAGTGAATCCAATTGAAAAGTGAAAGTGAGTCTGATCTTTATAAAATGAAAGGTTGTATTCAGACTACACACAATTTATGATGCTGAAGGAGTATACATTACCACAAATGGAAAGAGCCATGAAACTCCAGATCCACTTTGCCGAGCAGCAATGGTCGTTGGGCCTCCCAAAGAGGGAATCCAGAAAAAACCTTCTGTCAGCAGCCCCTTTAAGAATATGTCCGTGCAGATATCAGCAATTACTTTACTCATTTCTAAACTAATCACTCCCTCCGTCCAAAACTACAGATAATTTTTTAACCGGCCCATAGTTTAAAAAAAAAAAAAAAAAAAAATGGGTTTCGCTGCTTGTTATTAAATACACAATGTTCCTCAAAGTATAAAAGTATTTAAAAGGGATTATTAATAATCAAAAGGTAAATATGGACTGAAAACTTAATAGAAAATGTTGCAGTCATTTTGGTGCAACCATAAAGGATCTAATTGCAATTTTTTGGGGACGCATGGAGTATAAGATAAGCATCTTGCTGACACAATGAGGGCAATGGTGATTCAATTGTTTATACCTCATTTGCGACATTTGAAAGAGCTTGATACAAGCCTATCCATACTGGTATTGTCGCCAAAGTAGGTAAACATCCTGCCATTATGTAAAACTATTAAGAACTTTGTATGCATTCATATTGATCAATGAACTAATCAAGTTCAAACAATGCTGAAGATTAGAGACATCTCTTCACTCAAGGGCGAGTTTTCTGCTGACGGATGAAAAAAAAAAGAGGGTATTTTTTACTTCTTCCTATAGATGAACAGTACAAAATGCCATTTTGGGGTGTTCCATAAGACTAATATTTCCATTCAAGAATATTTCCATGTTAAGTTACACATCTGCCCATTATCATCATTTGGGTCCACATGTCATTTATTTGTCATTTAATGAAGCGTATTTTAAATATGTAACAAACACAAACACTTTCCTTACTGGTGTGCCAAATCAATATTGCAATTTAGATGGGTATTAAGCAGAATTTTTTTTAATTGTTTTAAAATATTTGTATTTTTAACTGATGGAACACTTGGACTTTAAATGCAATCCTCAACCATTAATCAATTAAACAAACCTGCCAAAGGATTGACCCCTGCCTGTTTATATAACCTGCCTGTCTCGAGTTGTATTCTTTCCTGAAAGGATATCAAGTTTGTCAAATATAGATAGATAGAAAGGTAGATAGCTACATTAATAAATATATAACTGTCTTTTCTCCTTCCTCTCTCGAGAAAAGAAACAACAGGTAACTGTGCCCCTCTAATATTTTCGATGTGTTTGGGATGAAAGGTTTGGACAAAGATTAATCCTAAATCATTTTTGGATTCAGCATCACTGGTTACATCTAATTATCATATGCTTATTCAATGTGAACAATAGGATATTATTACATAAAATTGTGTTATTGTTAGCTCTTTAGTGCTGTTCGTTTAAGGAATTGTTAGCTCTTTCTTTACTGTTCTTATAGGCGAAACTTGGTGATCATGTTTCTTAAGTAGCTGGATCTTACCGCAGGAATCCTGTCTGAGGTTAGTTTGGTAGCATTAGCCAAGGCTAGTACCATTTGTTGGTATATGGTAATACATAGTTAAGTAGGGACTTAGGCACTTAGCCGATAAATACAATGTGGGTCCTCGTCCTAATCGGTCCATATCTAAGAGACAATATGTCTTTCATTGATATGAGTAAGACAGAACACTAACATACCAGTATAAAGCATCGTGGTGGTAGGGACTGAGAGGGGTGTATAGAATGCGGGGTCCTAATCCTAGTCCTACTCAGCCCATGTGGCAGCAAGCCATCAATCAGACTTCATATACCACTTGTGATTTGCAAACAGAGTAATCATATAGTGAACTATATAATTGCATATCAAATGGCTTATCTCTGGATCTTAGTGACTAATGCTACGCAATTTAATCACTTGTATAAAGATAATTATTCTTGATTCACAATTATCCATATTAATTTAATAAGGAATATTACGATACTTGTGTGCATGATGAACCTATTCTCATGTTAAAGGTCAAACTCCATGTTTCTTCCATCAAAGACTTTACAAGTGTGTAAGCCTGATGCAACTTACATGAGCTTTTTGAGTTGTTAACACTAACGATCCAAGTAGTTGCTATGTTAACAATTTCTTTAAAATTATTAAGACTGCTTCTGGTTATGAAGAGCTCTGTATGGCTGCTTGCCTATTTCTAAACACTTGGCAGGTTTCCACATGATAACCCAATAGTTTAATTAAATATTTGAGCATGCTATTGTTAGTTTAATGGCAGTTTTCCACCTCTTTCCTGGATACACCAACATTAGATGATGCACACCCCTATTAAGTCTCTGAGTTAGGTTGGCAAGCAAGATGTGCTCACCAACCCACGATAAAGCGACAAATGAGCATAAAGGTTCTGTTACAAAATATGTTCAGTTTTGCATAACAGCATCAAAGTTTGTAAGTGAGAAGTGTAGCTATAATGCCGCACCTGATTTCCTGCATATCTTTGTTGAATTGCTTTAAGCTTCGGCTGCAGATTTTGCATCGCCAAAGTGGACTCAACCTATTAAACAAGTGAATTCGTCAATCTATAGCACTAGAAGATCATACTTCGGAAAACACGGAATTGTAATAATCAATAACTTCTTGATACTGAAACTTTATACAGGAGAATTAAGTAGGCATATATACTAATGACATATATGTATCATCCACAAAACAAAGCATATTTTAAGAGGCATCTCACCTGTTGCTTCGTCAACGGCAACGTCGCAAGCTTAACAATAACGGTAAGCAATATAATCGCAAATCCATAAGAATACGGTACATGAACAGCAGACAGTCCATCCTTCAGTACCTGTTAAAATAGTACAAGTTAACATCACTGGTCATAATTTGCCACACACTGATCAAATAAGAATCAAATCAACTACCAAGCAGACATCTATTTAGATTGAACAAGTCCAGATTTAACCAAACAAACAACCAAGTCTTTGTAGCTCCAGCATACTATCATGTGTTCTCATATCTAAATGATCAATTTTACGTCCAATAATCAATTTTAAAGAATCCTTTCACAAAATAAAATAACCTACAGCCTAAGTCACAATTACGTCATTTCTCTAAAGTTTCTGTATCTTGAATAACAATATATCCTCCTCCTTATTACTCCTAATTCCTCCTCATAAACGATAACTCGTGTCTACAGCCATTTCTCACTCTTTAACTACACTCTTCATTTCAACATTTGTCATCATTTCCTTATTAGCAGCATACTTACGACACAGTAATAACAAACTAATAATAATATCCCATCTATCAGCCTCAGTCACAATTATGTCATTTCTGTCAATTTTCTATTTCACATAACAATATATCCTTCTACTTTTTATTCCTAATTCATCCTCTATCAATAACACATGTTTATCCATTTCTCACTCCTTATCTACACTCTTCATCTCTTTATTAGCAGGAAAAATTACATCGTACTAACAATATATACAATTTATTTTAGTAGCATACGTCACAATTATGTCACTTTCATCAATTTTCTACATCTTAATTCTTACATAACGATGTAGGGTTGATTGCTTGAAAATGTATCATACTTGCCACTTTTTGTTATTGTGGGTACTGAACTTTTTTTTTCCCCTTATTGTGTGTACTAAACTTTCAAATTTCGATTATTGTGCGTATTTTGTGACTATTCAACCATATAAAATGACCATTCTACCCTTCAAAATTTGAAAAAAGTAAGGGTAAAATGGTCACAAAATACACACAATAATCAAATTTGAAAGTTCAATACACACAATTTAAAAAAAAAAAAAAAAAAAAAAAAAGTTCAGTACAATAACAAAAAGTGGCAAGTATGATACATTTTCAAGCAATTAACCCAACGACATATCCTCCTATTTTTCTAATTCATCCTCTAGAACGATAACATCTCTCTACATCCATTTCTCTCCTCGTTATCTATGCTCTTCATTTCGACATGCTCAGCAATTTAGCAAGATAATTTCTCTCCTCGTTATCTAGTAACGTAAGTCACAAATTACATCATTTTGTCAAATTTCTATATTTTACATAGCAACATATCCTCCTACTTTTTATTCGTAATTCATCCTCTTAACACTTAGACATGTCTACATCCATTTCTCACTCTTCATCTAAACTAATTATCTCAACACATATCATCATCTCATCATCTCTTAGTCAGCCCAATAACTACATACAAAACGCAGTAAATAAATAAAACATATGTCATCATCTACTTATCAGAAGAATTAATTAAGGAGGTGTTTGTTTTGGCTTATATAGTCGGCTTATGGCTTATTTGATTTTGGACTTATGTTTCATAAGCTCACATTTTGTGGCTTATGTTGAAACTTTTTGGCTTATATAAGCTTATTATGACATATTAAACTTAAAGAAGCCGAAAAGTATTAAAATAAGCCACAAAAAAGTGAGGTTATGAAACATAAGCCGCCGTTCAAAAAAAAAAAAAAAATGAAACATAAGCCGAAAACCAAATAAGCCATAAGCCGGCTATATAAACCGAAACAAACACCGCCTAATCTGTAGTAACAATATATCCTCTCTAGTAGCGTAAGTCACGACTCACAATTATTTCATTTCAGTATTTCACATAACATTATATCCTCCTACTTTTTATTTCTAATTCTTCGCATTTCTCATCTCTTACGTAACAGGATAATCAATTCATTATTACGCGTAAAAAGCAGTAAACAAACACAATTTAAAAAAAAAAAAAAAAACTAAACGACCTTCAAAACAACTTCCATAGCATCAGATATAAACCCGAACCATCCACCAGCCTTCTGCACCGTCGTAGTCGTAGCAGCACCCGTCGTATCACCAGCAGACGCACCGTCAGCAGCTACAACAGCTGCATCAGCTAACGTATACAAAACACTCTCAGCACGGCTAACTAACGCTGCGAAATCCACGTTAACAACACCTTCCGATAAAGGCGGAAGTCCGTTGTAACTGAATTTAACACGTGTGGATATAAACTTGGTTCGGTTTGATAATAAACGGTTGTTGTGACGTGTGAGTGACGTCAGCGGTGTTCCTGTAAAAGATGATATTAGTGATTTCGCCATTTTATTGACTCTCCCTCTTTATCTTCTTGTGATTTTATACACTCAAAATTTGCTCATGTGTGTGTTTTTGAGTGTGTTTTTAGTGTGTGTGAAGATGAGGGGGAGAATGAAGAGAGTGGGCTTGTGTGTGTTATCCGGTTTATTTGTGTGATAACTGATTATTTGGGGAAATGACGTGTGAAGTGGGTTCTTCCACAACGGCCAATTAGTTCCGGACACGTGGCGGCCTGTTGAGTGAAGAGATGCGGTATATGAGTTTAAGAGTGAAAGGTGCCGTAACTATGTTCATCTTCGGCTCACGAGCGTCACATCACTTCAACATCTCTTCACAATTAACTTTTCCTCACTCATAACTAATTTCAACTTACTTATTTGGGACTCACCACTAACAACTTTATTTATTTATTTTTATTTAACTAAATAAATTAAATTCATTTCACAAATAATTAAAAATACTACACCATAATAATTTTATTTCATCAAATTAAAAAATTTACAATACGAAAAACAACGACACAAAAAGAAAAAAAATGATACGAAATAAAATAAATCAAGCTATAACGAAACTAATTATTCCTATTTTGTTGAAATTCTTCTCATTCTTGTTGTTGTCAAACATGCTCGATAAGACATCGTTGAAGTCTTTTGTGTATGTGTTTATAGCGTAGTTCTTTGTTTTGTCTTCTATGCACTGCGCAACGTTCAACCCATGCCTTTTGCATATATGTGGTTGCGGAGGAATATACATTTTGGCAGCTTCGGATATCGCATATTTTTTATCTTTCAAGATCATGTTATGCATTATGATGCACGAGTACATGATTCTCCGTAACTTGCCCATAGTAAACACATGCTCCGATTGGGCAATAATACGCCAACGTCCTTGGAGGACATCAAAAGCTCTCTCGATATCTTTTCGAGCACTTTCTTGTTTCGCTTTCCATGCAACATTTTTTGGGTTACTTGCAACCGTGAATGATGTGACGAACGATGCCCATTCTGGGTAAATTCCATCAGCTAGATAATACCATGCTTAAATTTTCTTCCATATACTTCAAACAGAACCACGTCGGCGATGTCGTCAATCAAGTCGTCGAATAACGGCGAATTATACAAAACGGTGAGATCGTTATTCGCACCTACGACACCAAAAAATGCATGTCAAATCCACAAATTATACGACGCGACAGCTTCAAGCATTATGGTTGGATTTTGAGTTTCAAATGTGCGGTAAGAGGATGATGAGTTTCAATAAACGTTTCAATACCTTGGACTATTTCTAAGAATAGTTTACGGCTCATACGAAACCGACGTTTAAAATTATCTTCCGTATATTTTGGTTGATCACCAAAATAGTCGGCCAATAGACATGTTTCAGCAACTTCACGTTCACAGGGGATGTATCGACGGCGTTTTGAAGGACCGGCTTCTTGGGTTTGCAACAATTGCTCGCGCTCAAATTCTGCGAGCATCATCTTTAGCTCCGTTATCTCTTCAAAATCACTAACACTTGAATACGATGATTCACTCATGTTTCTTGTTTTTAATATGTGTTAGTGTTTGAAGTATATGTTGTGTAAAATTGTATTGAAATGATAAATTGTATGTGTTCTATTTTTAAGGGATATATATTAAGAAGAAAAAAAACACCGTTGTTACACGGTAATATTACTGTCGAAATAAAATAAATACCTTGGGGGTCAGAAACCTGTCAGACATATTTGCTCGTCGTCTGCACGAGTAAGGCAAGAGTGGCGAGCTACAATGAGGTAGCCTCGGTGTCATGGCAAGGGGCAACGAGCAAAACCAACCCTCCACGCATGAATGGCGAAGCTGAATAACGAATGGCACCTTTCCCTCTAACAGGAAAAGTATAGATATGCTACTTACTACCTAGTACTTTAAAAAATATGGAAAAAAAAAAAAAAAAGGAAATTAAGAACCAAGAAATGAAAACTTACATAAAATACAGTTTAACAATGACATATAATAAAAAATGGAAACTAAGAAATGAAAGCAAAAAACACGATTTTACAAATATGTGTTACATAAGGTTAATGTGGCATGTCACAAGTGATTTAGTCGATTGTTCAAATATTACTTAAGGTTAATGTTGTTCTT